>JAVSCE010022165.1:0-327924 GCA_032199065.1 Smutsia gigantea
AGTAGTTTGCTTGTATGTATACCTCATTCCATTGAAAAGTGTCATGTCTTTGTGTTGTTGCAACTAGTGTATAACCAGTTCATTCATATAGAATTTTTGACATATTCCAAGATAGTTTGGCTTAAACTTCTGACCATCACCAGTGAAATAAAACTGCCTTAGAATCTAATTTCCTACCACTGTTCATCCTGGATTAAGGAACATAAATTATTTATTATACTGTAATATCTATTTGTCTCTGAGGGGTGTTTCTTTCATTTGTATTAAAATTAACTGCAGCTTTTATGACCTCATCAAAGAGTTGCCTGGTTTCCTCCTCTTACTGTAATTTGAATAGAAAAATATTCCTTGGAAGATCCGTTTTAGCACAGGACTGATTTCATGTATTTCTGCTGATGATTAGAGCAACAATGTATACTACTCGCCCAATCTGTCACTGGCTACCATGGGGGAAACTTCAGGTGACACTGATGAATCTGGTAACTGCAGGATTGCTGAACAGGCGCACAGCCAAGTGGTGAAGCATCTTGGAAATGGTTAAGAAAGGAACTCTTCTGAGAGGGAAAGACACCAAATCTTCTGCTAGCATTAAACACAGGGCTTTCCTTTTCCTTCTTTGTTGTTTTACTTTCTTGTTTTGATGTTTTGTCTGTCTGTTTAGCGTGCTTCCATTCCACTGCACTTACATATCTAATTTAGTTACTATTAATTTTAAGGGGAATAAAGCACATATTTAATGGTATCAATTTTGGGACCACACAATTGAGAAAGAATGACCGCTTGCAGCATGCAGTGGCTATTAGTAGTCGGATATAGCCCACGTTGTGTATTTTCCAGGATATTTTGGGGGATCTTCCAATAGTAATTGGAGGACTGAGAAGGAAGTGTTTTGGTTAATATTGAATTCCGATATACTTCTCAAACAAGCAAGCTGCTCTGTGGAATCAAACTGAGGCTCTTGTCCACCTTAGCATCTCCCTAAAAATGGCAGTCACGTGGATTTAGTCACTTGGATTTATGAATAAAATCTGTGTGTGGCTCAGAGAAGGAAAGTGACCCAGGAAATACTTTTCCTGGGCACTCCTAATGACATTTTGCAAGGCTCAATCTATGGGACTGGAGAGGACTTAGAATCTTATCTCCCATCTTTGTGGGGCCCTAGGAAAGGAATTCCAATATTGTTGCTGTTGAACGAAAAACTTCACAGCATGACTCTTGGTTTTCCTACTCTGAAAATTACCATAACTTCAACTATAATTTCTGAACTGTTTTGGTCAATTTAGTGTCAAAAGACTTCAAAATAGAATTGCACATTTTTACTTTTAGAATTATTTTCTGGAATACTATTGAGGTACTTACCTTGGATTGACTGACATGATCTATGCTGGGAATTGACAAAAGGGAGCTGGGTCCTCGGAATGGTAATACCAACTCTTCACTACTGGGAAATGCAGGATACTTTGAGGGAGGTTTCCTCTCTTGTTCTGTTCCTTATCTGTGTCCACTTTCTCTTGTGGCCAGAGTTGCTGACTGTTGAACCACTGATTGCAGTGAATGGTACAGTCTGTGGCAATGGAGGCAGAACAAATCAACTAGTCCCATTGAGGGTAGAATTAGCAGCATTTTATTTATTAGTGAACAAAGCAAACCAATGACAGAGAGTGCCACAGAAATGAATGTGTAAAATCTGCTTTATTAATGCCCTAATGTGGGGCCAAATCAGAAAAGGGGGAAAAGACAATTTCAGAAATAGGAAATTAAATATACTTGTTTTACTTACAGGTAGAGATATCATTTGACATCATTTCATCATCTAGAAGACACTGCGTTTATTTTAGAGTTCCAGAGCTATTGCTATTTCTTTAATGCATAATTTAAGAACTTACCTCCTTGGGAAAAATATTTTTCAATTATATAAGCATTCTTTTTATTCAAGCTCGTAATGTACAAAATAAACATAATGCACTCAAAAACATCCATAGAATTAATTCTGGTTAAAACTATTGAGTTATTAGTTTATGCTTTCTTCTCTTTATGTTTTAGTCCCTCTTTGTTGTAGGAAAAACCAAAATTGGGTGCTTCCTTAACTCATAGTAAGTTTGAATAGACAGTAAAAACAACAATCTTGGCTTTTGTTTTTGAAAACTATGCTCCTTGAAAAGAAGGAAGTAAGATGATAATTTTGAATATAGCAAAAGGGGATGCAGGAAGGAAATTGAAATTGGTAAAATGTTTGAATAGTGGGATTTACTAACTTCGTATTTGCTTCTCTTGAAGGAAGCAACTACCTGGTGCAAAGAGAAAGTCTGATCCCTGTGTCCTGGCTGTAACTTTTATCAAGTTTCATGCATCCTGAGTGCTAGACCCAGTGAAGCTATACAACACAAAAAGGCCGTGCTGACTTGGACTGTGGGCATCTCAGCATGTGGACCAGTAAAGAGACTTTCCTAAATGTCCTTCTGGAAACTTCATACAATGCTGTGTTGGGAGCAGCCATGGATGGGGTAAGGTTTTAGGGAATTCCAATATTTCCTGGGAGTGAATTTACAGGCAACAGTGTAGGATGGGGAATGGAGGTTAGATTTAATTTGATTCTAAGAAAAGAAAGACATTGTCCACCATAGTTTGTGGAATAAGAATCACACATGTTTTATAAGTTTACCTTTATCTTTCTGTGGTTAGAGTATGTATATACAGTTAGCTGTGTGGGTAGTTATTTTAAAGTTTTTTTTTCCAAATGCAAGATATTTCATTTCTGAAGAAAAATAACTGTTCGGAGTAAATTGCATTGACCTGTTCACATAAAGTATCAATGCATTGATATAATAACCCATAAGTTAATTAGAATTTATATTTCTTGCCTTCTCCTCACAAAGTATTAATCAATCTAACCATTTAGATTGATATTAAGAAGAGATTGAATAGAACCCCCTTCTTATATTTTTATATTGATTTCTAGTAAAGCTGTCAGATTACTGGAAAACTAAACAATATTTTCCTGCACTTCCTTAAATTATACCTAAATTCACTCTAGAAAACCCACTAGAGCTCATTAAGTCCTTTGTGAAAAATATAACTCAAGGCACACCAGTCAAAAGTTCCATAATTAGCAATTACAATATTTTGAATAACTCGTAACCCACATACAACAAACAGAATCTGGAGGGAAGTTGCCCCAAAGTCTCTTTGTTTCATTTGTTCTAAAATGTAAGATTTGGAGAAAACTGAATTTTTATACAGATGCTGCTTTGTGACTTGGAAGTATCCATTGAGACCATTCCCAATATCTCACTATTGTAAATAGTGCTCAGTTCATTTCTATCTTTTTCTTTTTGAACGAATAACTGAATCACAGGTTAGGATATATTTAAGACATTTGATATAATTAGTAAATTTCTTTCATCAGTCTCTTATAGCCCCACTTCAGTGCATGTCTTTCGCATTGTACTGTCATCTTAATAACAGCATTTTACGAATTATTTCCTAATTTAATTGAAGAAAACTGGAATCTCATTAATCTTTAATATACATATCTGATTAATAGCAATGTTGAATAGTTTTCTTATTTATTAGCCATTGAATATTCTTTTAGGTTACTTTCCTGGTTTTAATCATTTTTCAATTAAGGGGCTTAGTGTCTCTTACAGTTTTATATAACTCTAAGTATATTTATATATTTTACATAATAAAGATTTTAAAAGTTTGCTATAGTTGCTGAAAATGGATCCTTGTTTGTTCATTACATTTTAGTATTCTTCATGATATTTTAACATTTATTAGGTTCTTTTTTGGGTTAAAATTCCTAACACAGGCTCTGAGCAACTTACTGTGAGTTGAAGGATACACTGGAACTCTTCAGCTGAAAAAGGAGAAAGGAAATTTCAGAAAGAAGAAAAAGCAAACAGGAAAGAGCTCAACCTATTGAAGAAAGTGACTGAGGTGAGCGTTGCTACAACTCAGTAAGCTGAGGGGGTGAGTAGGGATTTTAGGTCAATTGGTCAAATATCAATTTTCTGCAAGGCATTTAACCAAATGTCCAGTTTTCCTAACTGACTATTCTAATAACGGGTTTTCTTATTTTAAATTTCATGGACTTTTTTCCAAGTGGGACACCTTTATCCTTTCTTTTACAATTTCTGAAGATAGTTAATTTACCAGTTTCTTTTCTCTTTATAGCAGCACTTTGAGTAGTATTCATGTTGTCAAAGTGAAGGTTCATAGTTATTTTAGTGCACTTGCAAGTGTAATAAAAAATGCATTTCGTAATAGATGTAAAATCAGAATTTCATCTGGGAATTTTTCAGTCTACACAACTTTCTCATTTTTTCCATTGTTTTACTGTAATAAAATAACATGTAATATAAAATTAACTATCATAATCATTTTAAGTTGTACAGTTCAGTGGTATTAAGTACATCCATACTGTTGTGCAACCATCACCACTGTCATCTCCAAAAGTCTTTTAATCTTACAAAACTGAAACTGTACCCATTAAACAGAAACTTCCCATAACCCCTCCACCCAGTCCTGGTAAACACCATTTTACTTTCTTTTTTGTTTTTTATCTCCCCTTTTCCCCACACCCCAGCCTAAGCCATTGGTAACCCCCATTCTACCTTCAGTTACTGTGAGTTCAGCATTTTTTTTAGATTCTGCATGTAAGTGTTATCACAATGTTTGTTATCTTTCTCCATCTGGATTATTTCACTTAGTATAATATCCCCCAGGTTTACCCAGGATGTTAAAAATGGCAGGATTTCCTTTTTTTTTTATGGCTGGATAATATTCTCTTGATATAAACAGTACCTTTGCTTTAACCAGTCATCTGTCAGTGGACATTTAGGTAATTTCCATATCTTGGCTATTGTGAATAATGCTACAGTGAGCATGGGATTACTGTTATGTCTTTGAGATAGTGTTTTTACTTCCTTTGGAAATACACCGGAAGTATATATATATACCCGAAAGTGGGATTGCTGGATCATATGGTACTTCTATTTTTAGTTTTTGAGGAAACTCCACACTGTTTTCCATAGTGGCTGCACCAATTTATATTTCTACCATTCTCTTTTGTCCACAACCTCACCAACACTTGTTACCTCTTGTCTTTTTGATGCTAGCCTTCTAGTAGGTGTCTCATGTGGTTTTGATTTGCATTTCTCTGATGACTAGTGAAATTGATCATCTTTTCATATACTTGTTGACCATTTGTATGTCTTTGGAAAAATGTCTGTTCAGTTCCTTTGCCCATTTTTTAATTGGGTTATTTGGGTTCTTTTTTCATTTTGTTTTGCTTGCTATTGAGTTGTAAGAGTTTCTTATATATTTTGCATATTAACCCCTAGTCAAATTTGTAGTTTGCAAATATTTTCTCTCATTTTGTAGGTTCCCTGTTATTTTGTTTCCTTTTTTATTATTTTTGAAATTGAAGTATAGTTGAGATACAATACTATATTAGTTTCAAGTATACAACATAGTAATTCGACAGTTACCTACATTATTGAATGCCCACCTACTGATTGTTTCCTTTGCTGTGCAGCTTTTTAGTTGTGACACAGTCCCACTTGTTTATTTTTACTTGTGTTGCCTTTTGATAATCAGATTCCAAAAACTACTCCAAGACCAATGTCCAGAAATTTTCTCCCTATATTTTCTTCTAAGAGTTTTATAGTTTCAGTTCCTTCAGAATTACATGGTGTTTGACTTAGCCATACTTGAGCTTCTTTATGACCCTTTAAGGTTAAGTTCACCTAATGTGCAAAGAGTTTTAGGAATCCCCTTGTAGCTACCACCTTCAGCTTTATCAGTAATAAAACTGTAGTTTGATTAATCTTCTTTGATTTTTATTTTTTGCCTGTCACTTAAGTAGTTTATGAATTGCGTGCGGGGAATAGGGTTGCTGTTCATTGGCTACCTAATATCCCAGCATCTTGGATCTTTGACTGGAAATCTTGACCTGATATTTGAGGATGAAAAAAAATCACACTTCAGACCCAGCCTGGGCAGGAGGCACCAGGTTTCAATTCTTTTATATGTCATGCAGGACTTTGACCTTGGTGGATTGCAACAGTTTATTATATTACACTAAGTTCTCAGCTGGATCAGGCAGGACAGGCTTCAGTGAGCGTGAAAAATGGAGGATTCTGGCTGCCCCTATCCTGACCTACACTGGCTTAGCTTTTAAACAAGTAGGGTCTGCTGACACAAGGATTAAATGGCCAAAGTAGAAAGCCAATTAGTCCTAGTTAAGGCCTATATCAGACCAAGATGAGTTTTACAGGTCTTTGAGCTTTCCAAGCATTTATACATTGGGAAAAACGGGGGAGGAAAAAAAGAAAAATAAACTGTTTTCTCAGGCTAATATACATGTTGAATTTTTTTTAATTGAGATATAATTGATATATAACATTGTATAAATTTAAGGTGTGCTACCTGTTCATAGACACACTTACATATTGTAATATGATTACCATCCTGGTGTTACCTCACACTACCATCATGTCATGAGATTATTCTTTCTTTTTTTTGCTGAGAATATTTATGATCTGCTTTCTTAGTAACTTTCAAGTATGTAACTCAGTACTGTTCAATATAATCAGAGTGCACTGCATTGGCTCCCCAGAACTTATTCATCTTCTAACTCAAGTTTGTGCCCTCTGACCAACATCTCCCAAATTCCCCCCTCCCCCAGCCCCTGGCAACCACCATTCTGCTCTCTGTTTCTATGAATTCAGCTTTTTTAGATTCCACATATAAGTGATATTACAATCCCACTTCTGAGTATATATCTAAAGGAAATGAAAACAGGATACCAAAAAGATATCTGCATCCCATGTTCAATGCAGTGTTTTTCACAATAACTGAAATATGGAAACAACCAAAGTGTGTGTCAACTGATGAATGGATAAAGAAGATGTGAAATATATATGTATAATAGAATATTATCCAGCCATGAGAAAGAGGAAAATGCTGAATTTTTCAACTTTCAGAAGCAGAAAGAATCACAGGAAATAGAGGCCAACAATATGTATGTTTCGTGCCAGGCATAAGTGAGTAATGCTGGTTCAGAAGCCCCATGTTGTTCCTCTCAATGTCATTTCAAACTGTATTGAGGGCTAAGGGAGAAAAAACTGTATAGTCCAATCTTTTGGAATTAAGCGGCTTTTTCCCATGCCCAAGTCTAAGACCTCACCACATTGTCTCAACTGGGACCTGGATTTATTAATTACATAAATTTGGGCCTAGGCATTAGTGCTCATGGACTCAGACTGTGTTTTTATCTACAAAAGGAGGGCAGATTTTGTTAGTAAACAATTAGAAAGAAAGAGATATTAAAAATAAGAACAGTGTGCTATCTTTTGTTAAGGTAAAGAAACATCTGAATGAAAATGAAAATCCAAACATTTAGGGGACAAAAATACCTGTTCCTGAAATACTCTGTCTTAGAAAATCAAATTTATTCAAGAAGTCGAGGAAGATTAAGAATAGTTTGACATCTGTATTTCAGGCTTACTAACTGCCTAGGAGTAGTAGGAAAATGAAAGAAAAATAAAGGAATAAGGACTGATTAAATTGAAAGAGATTTACTTTAAGAACTTAAAACCAAGTGAGGAAGATACAAAAGATGAAAGAAAATATTTTCACTTCTAATTGTCCTTTAAGGGGGAAGCCCAGGAGGTGGACTTTAATGATGAAGTAGACAGCCCTGAGTATAGAGTTTCGCTCAAAGGCCCAATGAGCAAAAGTTAAAAGCAAGATTGAGTCGTTGTCATCAAAGGAACTTCTGGAATACAAGAATAAATGTGAAATGTTGTTTTAAAACTTATTACTATACAATTATAGTTAAAATGTGGTAGTCATTTGTAAGCATGGTAAACTTCAGGACTGCTCCAGCAATTGCTCTGCTGCCCATTTGTGATTCACCTTCAAGGGCCATTTGTAGAAGAACATCTCACACTTTCTTCTTTCTCACCCTGTCTTTGTTCTTTAGTAATATACCATTTTGGAGTTTTTTGTAGGAAAAATTGCAGTGGCAGATTTGACATTCTGCTTGTACTTGATCTTCACATGATAAAAAGAATTTTGAAATGGGGCTTTTACTTGAAAGATCCATGGACTAATTGGAATTAAATAAATAAAACTAAAGGTGTTCAGAAAGTTTATTTCCTTATGAATACAGGTATCCAAGCAACATAACAGAGTCTCTACTATTCTGTCTGAAATTGGTATTTAAATTTAAATACACATTCAATGGTTCAAACCAGACACATTGTTCTCCATAGTTTCCTAGCTAATGTTGCCTTAATATTCATAGTAATAATCTACTTCCTTTTTAACTGTTTGAAAATTCTTAACAACTGTTTTGTGTGTCATTAATTTTCATCATTAAATTTACTCTTGCAAAAGTATGTATAAACTTACACACCAACTGAATGACAGAATTTCAGTACATAAAACACATAAGATTTTTGCACCAAGTTATACTTATTTTGGGAACGTTTGAAAATAATCTTTGAAAGCAATTTAAATGTTAAAAGTAAACCGAATAATATGTCTTGTGTGTACTACTGATTATTACATAGATGAGAATGAAGTGAGTAGGTAATCACATGATAAAATACATTTCAAGAATGCCAGAGACAACAATCAAGTAGACATTTTGCACTTCAGCTTTCCATATTCTGAGACCAAAGTTGAAACCAAATAGCAATGTTTAGCCAAATCCTGAGGTCATTGTGACCCCAATTAACAGATATCATCTTAAAACTTACAGTACATTGTGCATAATATAGCAATTGTGGAATAATTGCCAAAAGATTGCATTCTTTATAATTTTTCTCTCTATATTTTTTCCTCAATATTATGTTTCTTCCTTTTCTCTGCTCTTTACAGTATTCCACTAAATATGCAACTATTTATCCATCCCTCAGTCAATGGACACTCATGGATATTTCAGCTATATTTTTTCCTCTCCTAGAAATGCTGCTTTGAACATCCTTGTCCATGCAGTTTTGTAAACATGTGGGTCTCTGGGGTATATACCTAGAAGTGTAAGTTTGGGTTTGTAAGGCTTATTCTTCTTCCATTTGTCAAGTAATATCAAATTGTTTTCTACAAGGACAATAAAAATTCCCTGGCTGTAGGAACAAATAGTAAGAAAACCAAATACCTATTTCCTGGTCTCCATTTCAGCTAATTGCTGAGTTCTGACCAATAGCATATAGGCAGAGAGAGGTGGTATGCAGTATTGAAAGAGAAAAATGTACCCTTCTCCTTATTTTCTTCTGGCTGAAAAGAAGATAAGATAGATTGCTAGAGGGGGAGGAATGTCAGATTGTTAGGGAATAACCATACCTTAAGGATGATAGGAATATTTTTAAAAATTAGAAAGAACCTGGCCCCAGATAATAGAGCTCCGTATTAGTGACAGACTTCTAATGCTAATGTGAGAGAGAAACAAGCCAGAATCTTGGTTAATTCACTGATAATTTGGGTTCTCTGACACTCTCAGCAGAATCTAGTCACAACTAATATGCAATCTCCACAGCAGCTTATAAGCATTCCTCCTGGTCTTCATTCTTGGCAACACATGTTGTTACCATATTTTCTCCATTTTTGAGAACTTGCTGAGTCTGAAATGGTCCTGAATTGTGGCTTTAATTGTGATTTCTTTATTATTAATGAAATTAAGTATCTCTTCATATGTAAATTAGGTATTTCTATGAACTGTTCTTGACTTTTGACTATGAATAGTTTCTGTTTTCACTGATTCATTCTTAAGATTTTAAAAATATGTAGTCTAGATATTAATTTTTGTTGGTTATATACTTTGCAACTATCCAAACCCAGTTTGCAAGTCATACTTTCATTTCCTGATAATGAACATTATTTAATATAAAGTAGCTGTATTTATTAATCTTTCCATTATGATTTCTGCTTTTTTGCCCTATATACCATGATGTTTTAAATAACAGTTTCAAATTTATCTTCTAAATATTTTTAACTTTGCTTTTCACATTTCAGTCTGTCTTGATACACCTGGAATGGACTTTTTGTGTGCAGATATGAGATTGGGATTTTGTCTCATATGAATTTCCTATTATCTCAACACCATCTCTTGAATAGACATTTTTGTCCCCATGGATATAGTGCAATCTTTGTCATAAATCGACTGACCCATACAAGTAGTTTTGTGATCTCCATTCTTTAGGTCCATATACCTGTACCAATATTGCATAATTTTACTTAATAAACATTTAGACCAAGGCTTGATTTAAGGTAGGATAAGTATCCCAATTTCTTCATAAATATTTTCCCCTTCAATCCAATCACCTTACTAGGAATCTAAGATTACATGTTCACAAATATAAAATAATATGCATATATACGTGTAATTTTGGTAGAGGTTGCCCAATTTACCTCCATATCACTTAAACCATTTTAAACTCTCAGCAACAATGTCTGAGAGAGACTGTTGACCCACTGGTTTCCCTTTCCTTTGAAAATAAAAGAGTTTCCTAGCCACAGAATAAAACAAAAGAAAACAAAATTTGCCACACCAGTGTGGAAATATAAAAATTGGGCAATTGTACTCATAAAGAACCAAGAGAAATAAAAACATACAGCAATAAGAATACATGTGACAAGATGTTCATAAAAGCTTTTAATCATTTTAGCAGAACTTAGGAACAATCCAAATGTTTATCAACATTGTACTATATTTATTCAATGCACTACTAAAAGGTTATAAGAAGATTTAAACTTCTGATGTTCACAGCAATGTAGAAGAGTCTCAAAAACGATGATAAAAAGAAATCAGACACAAAGAGTACATACTATTTGCTTCCTTTCACATGAATCTCACATGACAGGAAAAAATAAATGCTGATGATGAATAAGAGCAGAGTTTACCCCCTTATAGGTTGGGAAATTTCTCAGAATGGTGGAGGAGGGGAATTTCTGGAATGATAGGAATGCTCATTATCTTAATCGGGATGGTGGTTTAAATGGGAATATTTATTTGTCAAAGATCATAGAACTGTGTAGTTTTAAAAGGTTGAATGTTTTGCATTCAAGTTACACCACAATTTAAAACATTAACAGTACATATATAAAATTACTTATTTGTAGTAGAATGAAGTAAATTTTGGAAATTATCATGGGGCAAGATCATGATTTTGGCTTCTGTTGAGAAACAATTCTCCACAGATCTCTCTCATTTCTTGGTGTCTTGTGACTTAGGTACACGCTGTCTTTTGTTCCAGACTATCTTTTAGAAAGCCATCCAGTAAATTCTCTTTTGACCCAATCCAGCCCAGCTAAATTTCTACACAGACTGGTTCATGACTTTCAACAAAAAAATGCTTATGGGGATGGGAAAGTTTTCATTTTGATAATGTTTTTTGTAAATCCAGGTGTTTAATAGAGCTATCAGTTTAATTTGCAACTTTTGGAGGGAAAATGATGGAGTGCAGTTATCTGGTTCAAGGTATGGAATGCAAGAAGTGAAAGATCTATCTGTTAAGCCACGATTACTTAAAGTTATTGCCAAAATTATAATAAATGCAAAATCCTTTTAGAAAAGGATCCTTTGTTCATTGACAATTACAGCAGAAAGCATTTAAATAATATGCTTATTGTTCTGTGTTAAATATGGGTCTTTGTATATATTTAATCTCTAATTCCTATTTAAATGCCAATTGTATCTATTACATGTGCATCTTTAGACCTACTATATATGTATTTAATAATAATGGCAATGATGACTATTATTTATGTACATACAACAAATATAATAAGGAATCCCTACAACAACCTGGTTGTTCTCCTCTCCGTATTTGATGCAACAGAGCCTCAGGGTTGTTAGAATCCAGCTGGTCACTGTCAGACTCAGGGTTTTCACTGAGGTCAATTTAATTTCAAAGCCTGCTGTTTTTCTATCACTTCATACTGCTTCTCTAGCAGTATGAATAGGAGTGTTAAAGATTAACTAATTATAAATAAATAAGTTGGTGTATGTCTTAACATTGACAACTGCTTCCAATATTCCTTTTGAATTTACATATTATTTTTCACCATAAGAAATGCAAAACTGGTTTCCCATGTCTTTTTATCCATGCCTCCCTAGCTTCAGCTCCTTCCCTTTCAAAGTGAAAATTGCATTGCTAAACAATTGCCTGCCTAGCTCAGAATCTCATCTAGCTCCAATTTTGTTCAGAGACAGGTGTACATTGATAAGAATTTTATCTCTGAGAGTTTCTACCAAGTCCACAGCTGCTCCTTCACACAACTGGCTGCTTCATAGTTGGTGAAAATTGAGCACTGAATAATGATAGCCAAAGTCCTGTTGTATTTTGTACTCCATAAATATATAGTGAGAATCAATGGAAAGGAAGAACAGGCTTGGATGCATTAATAATAATGGGAAGATTTACCATGAAATCAAACTTAGGACCCGTCACTTTCACAGGTCCTTTCCGAAGCCCTGTCTGGTTATGATACATTTATATATCTTTTCTTAAAGAGAATATTGGTCAAAACTTTAAATAGGGGTTGTTTAACTTTTATAATTCTAGAAATATACACAGAAGTTAAAACTCACTTTCTTATCAAGGACACATCATAGGTAAATAACAAAACAGAACAGGCCATGTAATGATGGAAAAATAGCCTTCATCAGAGAAATCCAGAGTCTTCTGATCTCCCTGATTTATGAACAAAGTCTTGACTCAGTTCAATTCTGAAATGCATTGCTTGCTTTCCTCAAAGAAAGTCTTTTCTTCTTTTTCCTTTTTACTGAAATGAGAATACCTGAAAATAAAAGAACAACAGAATGACTCCTGTTTGTCTAAATCATACTTTTGTCCTGATTTGTAATAATGTTTTGTCTCCATGATCTTTGCTTATTCTGTGTGCTTTTTATCTCTGCTACTGCTGTATCTTTCCCTAGTTTTGCCAACTCCTGAAGGCCTTTGGAAGAGCCACAGATAGAAGTGCATGAAACTGTAATGAATGATACTTAATACAATTATAAAGACCTTTGGTAATGAAACAGTGGGATGTTTCATTTTTCTCAACTGAAAATTTGCATAAGACCCAAAACTCTTAAGTACTGACATGTTTCAAAGAAAAAAAGAAAAATATTGGGTTGGGGAGGGGCCTGTAAATTAGGAAGGGACTTAGAAGAGAAATGTAAGAGTCACAAAGTATATTTGTCTCTTGAAAAGCTATAAAGTGTTTGGAAGACTAGGGAGACTATGTGAGCACAGCAGAGAGAAGATTCATTTTACTCAAAAAGTACAGAAAGTGATATGAATGTGTTAGTATGGAGAAAGAATGCCTTATAAGTAATTCTAAATCATCCTATGGAATAATTTGTTGAAAATTTCTTGTTAGTTTCAAGGACACATAATCAGGGTGGTCTTAGTATTTTAGGCCTTCTACCTAGTGTCTGTAATGTGTGTGTATATGTGTGTGTGTTTGTGTAGGTGTATAGAACAGGGGAGTAACAGAAATATCTAGGGAAGAAAAATAGATTTTTCCCCAGCTTTATTGAGATATAACTGACATATAGTATTGTGTAAGTTTAAGGTGTACAACATGCTGATTTAATCACTTATATATTGCAAAATGATTATCACTTTAACTAAAACCTAGATGATATCACATTATTAACATTTATTTTTATGGTGAGAACATTTAAGATCTATTCCCTTAGTAACTATCAAGTATATCATACAATATTTTAACTATAATCACCATCTTAGCTCTTTCTGGAATTTTTATTTTTCTTCAAGTGTTAGGCTCCTTCTGTAAAAGCCAACTCAGCCCAGGTTACCTTTTCCACAGGCCTTGTCCTAGTGATAATGGCCCTCACAAACAAATGTGGTGAGAAAAATAAAGGTCTTGCCATATCGATTAGTATGTATTTGGGGAGTTTACACTGGTGGCTCAAGGTGATCCCAAAGTCTTTTTTTTTTCCTTTTTTTTATTGCAAAATGATTATCACAGTAAGTTTAGTTAACATCCTTCAACATACATAGTTACAAATTATTTTTTCTTGCGATGTGAACTTTTGAGGTTTTTTCTCTTAACAACTTTTCAATACACAAGACATTATTGCTCACCATGCAACAAACAAGTTCCAATACAGTGAACAAGTTCTCACAAGGTGAACAATGCAAAGGCAGTCATATCAGAGAAACTAATTCAGTTACTATAATCAATCAAGTCAACTATGATTATTCATATGATTTTATACTTAAATTATAAGTGAATCCCACATTTCCCCCCTTTTTTTTGTTTTAATTGACGCAAATGCATATGCATATATTTGTGGAAGGTACCAGAATAATGATTAGCTGGGCTCGGCCTGTGACATAGCTTGTCACAGGCAATGTCTCTCTCGTCTGGAGGGGTGAGGTTCTATGCCTCACCTCAGTTGGCCCCCACGTTGCTCACCTGAGGTCCCTTGCGACTGTGCCTGTCTTAGGTTGTTCCTCCCATGAGGAATCTTACCCGTCTCTGGCTAACCAGCCATCTCCTGGGACCAAACAGGGAGATAAAATACGAAAGAGAGGACAGCCATCAGCTATAATTCTGGATAAAATCACAATATACATGATTATTTTCTTGCAGCAAATGCAGGTGGGGAATCAGTATAAGATTTCACAAAGTTGTTTAAAAGGAATCACTTATTTCTTGAAGTTAATTCTTGAAAAGTAGCATATGCTTGTATTGGCTTTAAAAGCCCAACAACTGCCTTCCGCACACACACTAGGAGAACAGGAATACAAATGCAAAACAGTATTAGACCTACAATTGTAGGCCATATCCAATGAAACAAAGAAAACAAATTTAACAATCCAGGCATTTGTGAAAACTTATCAATAACATGGTGAATGTTGTCTATTTGATCTTGAATACTATGCGAAAAATCAGACAAATTAAAACAACACATCCCTAGAAATTATTCACATCCCATATGTTCTTTTTTTTTTAATCACTTATTCTTTTCTTAGCTTCTAAGTATTTTTTTTATAATTTATTTGGATCATTAATCTACAATTACATGTGCAATATTATAATTATTAAACTACCCCCTTTATCAAGTGCCCCCCACCAACCCCATTACAGTCACTGTCCATCAGCGTAGTGAGATGCTATAGAGTCACTACTTGTACAGCCCTCCCCATGCCCCCCCAACATTACACCTGCAATCATACTGCCCCTTTTTCCCTCTTATCCCTCCCTTCCCACCCATCTTCCCCAGTCACTTTCCTTTGGTAACTATTAGTCCGTTCTTCGGTTCTGTGAGTCTGCTGCTGTTTTGTTCCTTCAGTTTTTTTCTTTGTTCTTATACTCCACATATGAGTGAAATCATTTGATACTTGGCTTTTTCAGCTTGGCTTATTTCACTGAGCATAATACCCTCTAGCTCCATCCATGTTGTTGCAAATGGTAGGATTTGTTTTCTTCTTATGGCTGAATAATATTCCATTGTGTATATGTACCACATCTTCTTTATCCATTCATCTACTGATGGACACTAGGTTGCTTCCATTTCTTGGCTATTGTAAATAGTGCTGCAATAAACATAGGGGTGCATATGTCTTTTTCAAACGGGGCTGCTGCATTCTTAGGGTAAATTCCTAGGAGTGGAATTCCTGGGTCAAATGGTATTTCTATTTGAGTTTTTTGAGGAACCTCCATACTGCTTTCCACAATGGTTGAACTAATTTGCAGTCCCACCAGCAGTGTAGGAGGGTTCCCTTTTCTCCACATCCTCGCCAACATTTGTTGTTGTTTGTGTTTTGATGTTGGCCATCCTCACTGGTGTGAGGTGATATCTCATTGTGGTTTTAATCTGCATTTCTCTGATGATTAGCCATGTGGAGCATCTTTTCATGTGCCTGTTGGCCATCTGAATTTCTTCTTTAGAGAAGTGTCTATTCATGTCCTCTGCCCATTTCTTAATTGGATTATTTGCTTTTTGTTTGTTGAGGTGCGTGAGTTCTTTATATATTTTGGATGTCAACCACTTATTGGATACGTCATTTATGAATATATTCTCCCTTACTGCAGGATGTCTTTTTATTCTACTGATGGTGTCCTTTGCTGTACAGAAGCTTTTCAGCTTGATATAATCCTACTTGCTCATTTTTGCTTTTGTTTCCCTTGCCTGGGGAGATATGTTCATGAAGAAGTCGCTCATGCTTATGTCCAAGAGATTTTTGCCTATGTTTTTTTCTAAGAGTTTTATGGTTTCATGACTTACATTCAGGTCCTTGATCCACCTTGAGTTTACCTTTGTGCATGGGGTTAGACTGTAGTCCAGTTTCATTTTCTTACATGTAGCTGTCCAGTTTTTCCAACACCAGCTGCTGAAGAGGCTGTCATCTCCCCATTGTATATCCAAGGCTCCTTTATCAAATATTAATTGACTGTATATGTTTGGGTTAATGTTTGGATTTTCTATTCTGTTCCACTGGTCTGTGGGTCTGTTTTTGTGCCAATACCAAATTGTCTTGATTACTGTGGCTTTGTAGAGAGCTTGAAGTCAGGGAGTGTAATTCCCCCTGTTTTATTCCTCCTTCTCAGGATTGCTTTGGCTATTCGGGGTCTTTTGTGGTTCCATATGAATTTTAGAATTATTTGTTCCAGTTCATTGAAGAAAGCTGTTGGTAGTTTGATAGGGATTGCATTGAATCTGTAGATTGCTTTAGGTAGTATAGCCATTTTGACAATATTTATTCTTCCTAGCCAAGAGCATGGGATGCATTTCCATTTGTTAGTGTCCTCTTTAATTTCTCTTAGGAGTGTCTTGTAGTTTTCAGAGTACAGGTCTTTCACTTCCTTCGTTAGGTTTATTCCTAGGTATTTTATTCTTTTTGATGCAATTGTGAATGGAATTGTTTTCTGATTTCTCTTTCTGTTAGTTCATCGTTAGTGTATAGGAAAGCAACAGATTTCTGTGTGTTAATTTTGTATCCTGCAACTTTGCTGAATTCAGATATTAGTTCTAGTAGTTTTGGAGTGGAGTCTTTAGGGTTTTTTATGTACGATATCATGTCATCCGCAAATAGTGAGAATTTGACTTCTTCTTTACCAATCTGGATGCCTTGTATGTCTTTGTTTTGTCTGATTGCCGTGGCTAGGACCTGCAGTACTATGTTGAATAATAGTGGAGAGAGTGGCCATCCCTGTCTTGTTCCCGATCTTAGATGAAAAGTTTTCAGCGTCTCGCTGCTAAGTATGATGTTAGCTGTGGGTTTGTCATATAGGGCCTTTATGATGTTGAGGTACTTGCCCTCTATACCCATTTTGTTGAGAGTTTTAATCAGGAATGGATGCTGAATTTTGTCAAATGCTTTTTCAGCATCTATGGAGATGATCATGTGGTTTTTGTTCTTCTTTTTGTTGATGTGGTGGATGATGTTGATGGATTTTCGAATGTTGTACCATCCTTGCATCCCTGGGATGAATCCCACTTGATCATGGTGTATGATCCTCTTGATGCATTTTTGAATTCGGTTTGCTAATATTTTGTTGAGTATTTTTGCATCTACGTTCATCAGGGATATTGGTCTGTAATTTTCTTTTTTGGTGAGGTCTTTGCCCGGTTTTGGTATTAGAGTGATGCTGGCTTCATAGAATGAGTTTGGAAGTATTCCCTCCTCTTCTATTTTTTGGAAAACTTTAAGGAGAATGGGTGTTATTTCTTCTCTATATGTCTGGTAGAATTCAGAGGTGAATCCATCAGGTCTGGGGGTTTTGTTCTTGGGTAGTTTTTTAATTACCATTTCAATTTCATTGCTTGTGATTGGTCTGTTTAGTTTTTCTGTTTCTTGTTTAGTCGGTTTTCGAAGGTTGTATTTTTCTAAGTTGTCCATTTCTTCTATGTTTTCCAGCTTGTTAGCATATAGCTTCTCATAATATTCTCTTATAATTCTTTGTATTTCTGTGGGGTCCGTCGTGATTTTTCCTTTCTCATTTCTGATTGTGTTTATGTACGTAGATTCTCTTTTTCTCTTAATGAGTCTGGCTAGGGGTTTATCTATTTTGTTTATTTTTTCAAAGAACCAGCTCTTGGTTTCATTGATTTTTCTATTGTTTTATTCTTCTCAATTTTATTTATTTCTTCTCTAATCTTTATTATGTCCCTCCTTCTGGTGACTTTGGGCCTCATTTGTTCTTCTTTTTCCAATTTCAGTAATTGTGTCTTTAGACTATTCATTTGGGAATGTTCTTCCTTCTTTAAATAGGCCTGGATTGCAATATACTTTCCTATTAGAACTGCCTTTGCTGCATCCCACAGATGTTGTGGCTTTGTGTTGTTGTTGTCATTAGTCTCCATGTATTCTTTGATTTCTGTTTTGATTTGGTCGTTAACCCATTGATTAGTTAGGAGTATGTTGCTAAGTCTCCATATATTTTTTGATTTCTTTCTAAAATTTATTTCTAGTTTTATACCTTTATGATCTGAGAAGTTGGTTGGTAGAATTTCAATATTTTTTAATTTACTGAGGTTCTTTTTTGGCCTATTATGTGGTCTATTCTGGAAAATGTTCCATGTGCACCTGAGAAAAGTGTGTATCCTGCTGCTTTTGAGTGCAGAGTTCTGTAGATATCTGTTAGGTCCATCTGTTCTAGTGCATTTTTCAGTGCCTCTGTGTCTTTACTTATTCTCTGTCTGGTTGATCTGTCCTTTGGAGTGAGTGGTGTGTTGAAGTCTCCTAAAATGAATGCGTTGCTGTCTATTTCCTCCTTTAATTATGTTAGTATTTGTTTCACATATGCTGGCGCTCTTGTGTTGGGTGCATATATATTTATAATGGTTATATCTTCTTGTTTGACTGACCCCCTTATCATTATGTAATGTCCTTCTCAGTAGTGTTATTTTATTTGTCCAAAGTATTTTTCTCTTCCAGTTCTGTAGATTTTAAAAAGCATGTCTTAAGTTTAAAATTTACTTCAAGAAATTTCATAGTTTTTCATATTTTTGTGAAGTAATTTCCCCCATGATATTTTATAAATGATTGTAACTAGTATGTAGGAAAGCTATTGTCTTGTTTCATATATATTTTGAATAAAAATTGGAACTCTGAATTCACTTATTTATTTAATAGTTTTTAGTTGATTCTCTTTGGTTTTTGAAACCAAATAATTATATATACAATTGTAATTTGCATATTATTTGTTTTTCTGACTTACTGCACTGACCAAAAATTCCTAGGTAATACTGAAAAATAGTGGTCATTGCAGGCATCATTTTCTTACTCCTGATTTTAGGAGAGGAAATCTTATCAGTGTTTATTTACTGTTGTTGTAACCCTAGTGTAGTAAGATTATTTAAGCAGGCATGCAGTTGAATTTTATCAAAATATTTTCTTTTTATCCTCTGAGATCTTCATAGGGTTTTTCTCTTTATATCTATTACTGTGGTGAATCAGATCGATGATTTCATAATATTGAACTATCCTTGCACATCTGGAAATAATGCATACTGGACACACTGTGATATTCTCTGAATACATGGTTTTATTTAACTTGCTATAATTTTAAAATTATTTTTGCATCCATATTTAATATTTTAATTTATTTTCCGAATGCCTTTCTGGAGGGATATTTTCTGTCTTTTTTATGTTATCGGAGTTATTCTGATTTTGTAAAATTAATTAGAGAGTCTCCCTTTTTCTAGTAGAAGAGTTTTAAGAGTATAGCGATGAATTCTTTTTGTAAAGGTACTTACCTGTGATACTGTCTGGTCTTAAAATATTTTAGGGAAACTTTTTTTGGCTTCTTACACAGTCATTTGTGTTGTTGCCTTTTCTACCTCTTCTTAAGTCAATTTTAGCTTTACAATTTCCAACATTTTAGCATTTAATCAAGATTTTAAAATTAATAGAACATAGTATCTAAGCATCTAAGGTATCTTGTACCATTTAAAGTATTTCAGAAGCTGTACATTTAAAAGAGTTTTGAAATTTCAATTTAAAAGCTTTCTTCCATGTGAACAGAGCATAAGTGTCAACTCTGTCTGCCACCAACAGATGGCGATAGCAGTCATTTTTATATTGTTAATTCGATTTAAGGACAAATGGATTTTGAGTGTTCCAGAACCTGATCTCTTCAGAACAAGACCTTTTTAATATTCCTAACATTATATAATTGTGCCTTTTTATTCCCTTTACTCTCTGCTTCCTTCATTTCTTTCCTTCTCATTGCACTGCTATCTTCCTCTCTCTCTACCTCTCTCCTTCTCTCTTTTCTTCCTTCCTTCCTTCTTCCTTTCTCTTACTTAGCCTGGGAATGTGTTGGTCTATTCAAAGAATCAGAGCTTAGATTTATTTTGACTGTCATTTATATCTGTTAAATCTTTATTTTTAAATTTCATATCCTCTTTTAAGTTAAGCACTTAATTTCTTTTCAATATTATTTAATAATGAGGGCATTTAACTCCCTAAATTCCCCCACTAACACCTTGAGTGTATTCCATTAGTTTTGATGTTATCTATTGTCATTGAGATTAGCTTCTAAATAACTGTCGCTGCAATTTTGACATCTTCTTACACATAATTATCTAGAACAGAGATTGTTTTGCTTTCCATGAAGGGGATACTTCAATATTGATATGTCGAAGGTATATAGGGGAGCAAAATTGTTATAATATTAAATGTTCGCTGATGAATTAACTACTTCTAAAAGTGGTCTCATCTTAGAGATCCTTCCTTTCACTGGTAAGACCAGGGTCTGTACCTGTCCACCTGATCAGATCTCTTTGTCCAGTCACTTCTGGCTGATAGTTGGATGTTTTCCTGACAAAACAAAGCTAGCACATAATATTTGATTAAAAAGAGTAACTGCAGAATTTTATAAGGTTGAAAGTGATATTGGGGAACTGCTGGAATCACCCAAATAACTTTGACAAATAAGGATCTGGCAGAATGCAAGTGAAGAAGGGTGAAATCTACAAGATAATGACATGAGCTTCAGAGGAGAAATATCAAAATAGAAGGGCATTGAATGGACACTTGGGAAACTGATAAATATTACTCTGTTACTCAAACATGAAAGACGTTGATCATGATATCCCAAATTTTGTCAGAATATATCAAAATCAATATTTCTATGTTCTTTAATTTCATTAAGTATGCAATAAAAGACACTTACCTTGATTAATTTTTTGTTCCATTTTTCACGATAAAGTTCCACTCCAACTTTTCTTCAGTGTTCATTGTGAAACGTTGAATTTCCTTTTAAGGGGATTTACTTTAAAAGGATGAGTCTCTGGCACAATTAAACTCAGGTAATGTCTGTTATTAATATATAAGTGTATTGAATTTTTTGCATTTTATTTTTATATGTCCTGTATTTATAAATTTTCCACAACTGCCAGGAAAATGTACTCTCTTCTCATCCTATTAAAAAAATTAAACTAATTTTATTTAGATGTTTTATATCTTTGTTTATTTTTTTTCTATTTTATCTTCCCAAAACAATAATGGTATGTTGATGTTTCACAAAATTAGTCAGTTTTTCTTTGTATTTCTAACAGTTTTTTCTTGATATATTTAAATGAAATATTGTAAAGAACAGAGCAACTCAAAAAAAGTTATGTATCTTATTTAAAATTTTAGTGGTAGCTATTGTTGAATGTTTCACACTCATTTAAAAAAAATTCCTGCAAAGCTGTGGGGATTAATATGTATTTGCTGAATGTTGTACCATATCTTCACTTTGAATTACATCCTTTATTACTATGACATGTCCTCCTTTGTCCCAGTTAGTGTTTTTGCCGCTGATTTCTTTTTCATTTAATATTCTTTTTGCATTTCTACCATGTCTTCTCATCTTGAGTTTTTTAGATGTGTTATATCACTTTTATGTTTATATTTTGTGAAAGACATGTAGTTTTTGAACTAAGATTTTTTTGTGGTCTCATGTAAGGGGTCTTTGCTTCTCTTACAGGCATTTATCCCATTTACTTTGTCATTATAATAAATATTACCCCTGTCATCTTAACTCATGTTTTCTGTTTTTCACATTTCTTTGCTATCTCATTTATTTTCTATATTATGCTATGGTGGTCTGTACTGACTTTGCCTTTGATCTGTCTGTGTTTTAAAGGCTAATACATTATGTAAATTCTAGTAGTGGTTATCTTTAGTGTTTCAAATTTGTTTTCTGATTTTTTTTTTTCATAACTGACGGGTCAGGAGCAAAGGAGTATCTTTGGGCTCCTTAACTGCATCTCCCATGTGAGGTGAAGTACTTAGTACCATTTACTTCCCCCTTCTTCACAAGTTTAAGTACCAGATATCATTACACTGTTACTTCTACACTGGCTTTCAGTTTTAAAGCTAGATTTAAAAGTTATTTAGACTATTTTGATCATTTTCAGCGTTGACCGCTGGTATATCTATAATTGTTCAATTTCTGAGGATTTTATCATGATTGGAGTAAAAAATTAGGTAATTTTTTAAAACAAAAGTATATTTTCTGAGTTCTTATTCATATGAGAATGTTATTGTGTTGCCTTTGCATGTAAGTGACTACTTTCTTTTTATAAAATAATTAACATTTTAAATTTCTAAGTGGTAAGTCTTTAGACCGTCACTGTTTTCCTCTATTATATCTTTAGAATTTGCTTCTGTTCTATTTTTCTTCTTCCAGTTGCACTTAAAAAAAAATGATGTCTTTGTTCTCCATCCTCCATCTTCCATTATTGTATTTTCTCTCTTCATCTTAATCTCTTTGTCCTTTTATTCTAAATTCTTGGAGGTATTCTTAACTTTGCTGTCCATATCACATACCATCATTTATTGTCTATAATGTTGATTTCAATTCTGGTACATTTTAAGTTTCCTTGAAATATTTTCTGTCACTCATCTCCTTTTTTATCTTTCTTTTACCTATTCATCTCAGTCTTATTTTACTCTGATCATTATTTATAACCTATTATTTTTCATCCTTTTTTGAGACTCTCAAACAGGTTTTGAATTTTTTCTTCTGAATTTTGGAGTAGCTCATCTTCAGAGGCCGTTTATTCCTTAGACTCTTACTCTTTCCATGTTTCTTGTTGTTTAGGTATGCCCTTTCCTCAGACAAATTCAATGTTTTTCCTCTTTATGATAAAGAAGAGTAAAATTCCAGCCTTATGAGCATCTATGCATTCAGAAAAATGTAATATTCCATTCTTCTCTCAATGAAGAGAAAAATATTCCTCCTCATAGTATGTATTTTTAGCTATGCTGTTAATTGCAATTAACACAATAATATTTTTCTCCAGAAAAAAAAAGTCCTTGCCTTTAATGGTCTACCTATCCCACAGAGACAATCTCTGAAAATGCTTTTATTGTGTTGTTGCAGAACCTTGCTTTTAAGAAAATAAACTTTATTTCTTAGAATAGCTTTACATTTCCAGAAACATTACAGAGATAGTACGGAGTTCACATATATTTCTCACCTAGTTTACCTCGCCTAGTTAACACCTTACATTAGTATGTTCCACTTATCACAATTAGTGGCCAATATTGATACATTTTTCAGTAAAGGCCATGCTTTGTTCACATTACCTTAATTTTTACCTAATATTTTTTCTGTTCCAAGATCCTCTCCAGAATACCACATGACATTTAGCCATCATGTCTCCTTAGAGTCCTTTTGGCCAGGATGGTTTCTCAAGGCTTTCCTTGTTTTTGATGAGTTTTTGAGGAATGCTGTTGGGTGTTTTGTAGGATGTCCTTCAGCTGGGATTTGTTTGATGATTTTCTCTTGATTAGACTGGGAGGGATCATGGGTTTTTGAGAGGAAAACCAGAGGGATACATGGCCATTTTCATCAGATCATATCATCAGCATGACCTATCACTATTGATCTGGGTCTTGATCACCTGGCTGAGGTCATGTTTGTCAGTTTTCTCTACTCTAAAATTACTCTTTTCCTATCTTTCCATACTATGCTCTTTGGAAGAAACTCTCTGTGTGCAGTTCACACCTATTGAGTGGGGAGTTATGCTCTACCTCCTTGGGTGAAGAGTATCTACATAAATTATATGGAATTCTTCTGCAGAGGATATTTGTTTCTTCTCACTCATTTATTTGTTTGTCCATTCATTCACTCATTTATATCAGTGTTGACTCATGAATATTTATTTTATTCTTTGGATATAATTCAATACTGCTTCATTTATTTCATTGTTCAAATTGTTCCAGCTTTGGCCATCCATTGGGAACTTTTTCAGTTGGCTTCTTTGACATACCTCCATCATGGTGCTTTTTTTTATTCATCTTGAGCACTTCCTTATTTTCTGGTACTGGAAGATATTCCAGGCTCATTTAGTATATATTCTGCCTTAGTGCTAGAATCAACCATTTCTCTAAAGAGCCCTGGTTCTTCTTATTGGAGTAGGGTATTATAAACCAAGATCTGGGCCCTTGGTGTGCTCAGTGATGCTGAGGTGTTGTTACTTGTATGCCCTCTCAGCTGACAGAGCAGAGATATATATGTGTATACTAACCTGTGTATATGCACATTTCTATAAATGTTTCTATATGTAACTACTTGTATGTATATTAAACTAAACGTGAGTCCATCCTGAAGTCTCCAACTCCAACTTATGACCACATGGGGCACTCTAGCCTCCCTCCAATTGTTTCTCTAGAAAGTCTGATTCCAGAATCTTGCTTTACTTTTAAAATAACACTTCTTTAAAAAATGTCCTGATTCTATAAATGTGTCTGTTTATATGTATGTGTATTATATATGCTCATTGCAGAGCATTTCAAAAATTCAACACTGTCTATGGAAAAAATCCCAAATCTCTTTTTGTATTCAATCACTGTTAACACTTTGCCACACACACACACACACACACACAATTTTATGGACAAAACTGTAATCATAATAGATATACTATTTTGTAATTTGCCTTTTCCAGTCAACCATGTATAATGAGCTTTTCCCCCATGTCATTAACTATTTTTAAAGGTCATAACTTTAATTATCTGTAGAATATTAACCTTTTGGACATTTACATTTTAATAATTTTTGGTATTATGAATAACTATAATAAATATTCATAAAAATAAGTCATTATGCATATACCTGATCTTTATTTAGAATATTTTGTGTAAGTTAGATTACTGGGCCCTAGGGTATGACCATTTTAAGGAGAATGATAAACAATGTCAAATTTCCTTCCAGAAAAGATAGAGCTTCCTACTGACATTGTATATGAGCAATTTTCTCTACATCCTTAGCAATATTAGGTATGGGAATAATTTTTAAAAATCACCAATTGATTAATTAAAATGACACCTTGTTGTTATTTTACATTGAATTTCCTTTATTACAAGTGTGTTTAAATAGTCTTTTCCTGAGAAAATAATTCTTCATTTCTGTATTGCCTATTAATGTCCTTGCCCATTTTTTTAAGTTAGATTATTTTCATTATTTCAAAATAACAAAATCTCAAAGTAAATGCATATACAATATAGGAAACAAAAACAAAGAAAAATACAAAGAAAGATAATTACCCATCTTTCATTCATTCATCATTTATGTTTGGTTCATTGCTATCATTTCCGTTTTGATGTCTCTGTTTACAACACCAGAAATCATTTTACATTTATGGTTAGTTAGAAAAGAAAAATGATACACTGAAATCCTTGTTTTGTAGCCTGCTTATTAATCACTTATTGTCATATCATTAATATTTCCTCAGCCAACACATATGGGTCCTTTTCTACTTAAAAGGAAAGACCTCTTGGGAATGAGTGTCCATGCATCTGTACGTTTTTTCTGTGGCCTTCCTTCATCAGGAAGTCAGACTCGACTCAACAAGTTATTCAGGACCCAAATCTGGACTAATGCCTCGTTCCAAGGCACTGTTCTCCATGCCTCAAGGATTTTTACAGGATTAGCACTCACCCACTTCCTGGAATTGCAAGCCACTGGGTTTCCTTGGGCTGCCCTAGCTTTGGGGACAGGGAATAAGGAGGGATAGTTACTCTTTGCTTTATCACTACATTCCAATCATATACACAGGCTTGTCCCTGAATTTTCCATAACACAATGAAGACATCGTTGTAACATTTCACAAAACTTGTCTAAAGACCTTAAGATAAAAGAAAATAAATTGAACACACAGATAATTAAATTCCTAGGTTATTCTCTGAGACCACAGAGCCAAGTTCCTCCACCTGGCACTGCCAGGGCCATTTCCCAGACTGGGTAATTCTGGCTGTGGTTTACCTCATTTACCTTTATTGCCCAGTGGCTTCCTCTAATGCCTTTTTCTTCCCTGGAGCTTCAGGTTCCCTCCCTACTGCAAATACTCATTTGTCATCTCCAGATTGGTCCCTTCCAGATGATTGACAGCTGCAATGGCCACTCCTCTCAGAAAAAAGTATACCTAGTGCCCTGCCCACAGGGGTGGGGCTTGCTTTTGGACACCCTCTCCCGACAGATTGTAATGATCAGTACATTTTATGAAGTTATTCAGCATAAAATTAAAAGTCTTTGCAGTACTGTTTGTAACTGCAAAAGGCTGTCCATCAAACAGAATGTGTAAACTATGATACTGCTATACCATGGAGTATTATGCAGCTGTAAGAATAATAATTCTAAGCACTGTTAAAGATTTCCAGGATATGATGTTTAATGAGAAAAGCAAGGTAGAGAAAAGGTGCATAGTATACTAACATTTATTCATTAATAAACCATGAAATAAAATGGCTACCTACAAGGTGAAGTTGGGGACAGAGTGGAGGGGAAGTGGTAGAATTTAGATTTCCCTAAATATATGTTGCTTGCAGATTTAACTGGAACCATGTAAATATTTACACAAAAGATTAAATAAAAATGTAATCCATAAAAATCAAAATCAAAATGAAAACAAGTGACTGTAAGTGTGTAGTGAGTGGGTGACTTAACCAAGCATGGAGAAGTTATTTCAGGTGGCTTTAAGAATGTAACTGGATTATCCCTTGTGGGATAAGCTCCAAGGACTAAAGACCTACAAAAAATTTCTAGCTTTGTCCATTGAAGAAGCCTGTAAACAATGACCAACTAAAGCTGCAAGATGGTGTTCACTTGTGTTATCTTAATGCCATTTTTCAGTAAAAAGAACCAGGGATCATTGATGAAATGGTGGTTTCCTGGCTTGGTGCAGGAAGTGGTCAAGATGTCTGAGAATATTCTCATACTAGAAGGCAGGGATGTGTTCCAAGATTCAAGAACCTACTGGGAGAGGTTCCTGCAGGCCAAAACAAGAGCAATTTGAACAATGAGAAGAGGAATAATGGCAATGGTATGAAATACATACATTAAATATGTTAAAATTCATGAGTTCATAATTATGCTAAAACACATACCTCATGCTGCTTAGGAGATGTTAGAGAATCAATACATGATTTGAAAAACTGACAAAAGGAGAGAATGATGCATTTAGCTAGCCTTTCTTGTACAAATGCATCTTAGGGCAACCAAAGAAGTGATCAGGGAAGATTTCATATAAGTATTGAGCTGATAAATAAGGAAGGAATAATAATAGGTCAACACCATTTTGCAAGTCCTAATGAAATAGATCTAAGCAAGGATCATCAATGGCTGCTAAAATAACAAAAATAAAGACAAGCAGATATATGTTGTGCAGAATATACTATTATGTGCACAGCCCCAGCTATGAAGTACTTTTTGCTCCCAAACAAATCTAAATATAGATCTAGCTACCAGCAATAGGAAATACTCGGGACAGAAGCACATGCTAAATGACACTGCTGACAAATGATCTAGTTTTTCTAACAAAAACATTGCAAGAAAAAAAAAGATGGTGGTGGTGGGGGGAGGTGTAGATACTACATACCTAAAGGTTAACAAACATTTAAGAGACATGGCAAACAAATGCAATGTATGATGCTTGGATCCTGATTTATACAAAGCAAGTGTCAGAAAGTATTTATGAGACAACTGAGGACATTTGGACATCAACTGAGTATTTGATGATAGCAAGGAATTACTGTTAATTTGGGTATGATGGTGGTGGTGTACTTCCAGTTAAGGGGTCCATCCTTATCTTGTAGTGAAATATATTGACATGCTTTCAAATGAAATGCAATGATGTTTGAGACTTGTTTCCAAATAATCCAGTGTGTGGGGTGAGGGAATGAAGCAGTAATAATGAAGTAAGAAAGGCCTTGGACTGGTGGTTTTTGTAATTAGTAATGTGTACATGCAGGTCCACTGTATTGTTCTCTCTACTTGTGCATGGGTTTGGAGTTTTTCATTTTAAAAAATGGTTAGAAGCAGAAGGAGAGCAAGGAGAAGAGGAAGAAAAGGAAGAGGAGAAGGAGGAAGAGGTGGGGAAATCTCCCTGTAGGGCTTCACCAATACATTTACGTTGTTTCCTTGACAATCCTCCGGAAGCTTGTGGCGAAAAGGGATGTTCTCAGGTCCTGTCTAGGGATCTCTGAGCCTCTATCCTGGACTCGTTGGGGAAACTTTTTGATTGAGAGCATACACACTCCTAAGATGTAGGAACAGTGCAGCCCAAATCTATTTAGAAAAGAAACACTTCCCTATAATATTCAAAGATGCAATTTTACCCACTACAAAGATGGCCTTTTATATGATTCTGCAGAGCTACAATTCTGGAGAGTGGTCCAGGCAAACTTGGAGTCCCTGAAACCATTTTAGAAATCCATATGGCCCAAACTATTTTTATTAATACTAAGATATTTTTGCCTTTTTTACTTTCATTTTCTCACTAGTGTACAGAGAGCTTTTCTAGAAGTTACGTGACTCTAGATAATTTTGCTGTTCTGGTGGCTAATGGAGTGTGTGCTCGTGTGTTATTTTTATGTGTATGAATTCCTGTGTTTTAAGATTTTTTCAACTTCATTTCTAATATACTGAATATCAATAGATATGCCCCACATAAACAAAAGCGCTCCAGAGTTCCCAAACATGTCGAAGACTATCAATGTGTCCTGGGACCAAAAAGTTGAGAACCTCTGATACAGCAGTTTAGTCACTTAAAGTCACACTGTCAGGCACATCAGTTTCACAATAATGTTATTGGTTTACTTTGACAAAAAATATATATATTTTGAGCTGCCTAGACAAAGGATTATTTGGGGAACAAACTTAAGTCCAAGTTCCTTCTTCTTACAACACACACAACTAAAAAATTGATCTTGTTTGCTTCCCAGAATCCACCCACCTCCTACCCCGAGATTTAAAAGTTACAGAACTAATTCTTAGTCAGGGCTCAAGGCTAAACACTTGGGTTTTCTTTCTTCCCTGGTGATCTCTGCAAGAAATAACTTTTCCCCAAGCACACAGCCCAGAGGGTCTGTGTCTTTACACAACAAAAGCTTTACCTGCCCCTTCCGGAGCATATCCCAAAGCTCATGACCCTTTCTTCTTACATCTATAAAACAGGGACAATGGTTCTTACCATGTTGAAATGAGAAAATGATACATGTGGATAATATTTGAGTTCTACCTACAATTCCTAGAAGGAATGCAGATTCACACCTTGCCAGAAAGCACTGGAGTTCATGAAAAGCTCAACACATTTCTTTAATTCTCCCTTCAGTTAAGGTTGTTCAAAGAATATCTTGGTTGGGTTCGCAGGAGGTCTTTCTTCTTTGTCTCCTCCCCTCACTTCTCAGCACCAATCTCAGCCCCGGTATCTGTGGTCTTTTCTACCTTTCAGTCCTCATCCCAGATTCACCCTCTATTCTTCACTCCTTCAAGGTTCTGATCATTGATCCTGTCCCCATCCTGCTGGGACAACAGCAGCTCCATACCATGTCAGTAGGGGAATCAGGAAAGAGGTGAATGAAACAAAACATGTTCATACCTTGAAAGCCTGTAGCCTGAGGCGAATGCCCACCATTACGCACTGTATCATTTCAGGAGTACCTCTCTCTAACAATCTTTTTTCCAATCCGTTGATAAGCAATTTTGATTGTCTCACCTCTATTTCAGCCCCTATGTTATCATGTCCCCCTTTATCTAATTTAGGTTCACAACCATCATCCTATAACTATAATCACTTCCTTACGTTTACTTTTAACTCCTTTTCCCCTCTCTCCTTTCACTGAACTCCTATGGTGAATCCTACCCTTGGTTAAACCCAACCACCAGCTTGCCTGTGAACAACGGACTGTGTTGGATAAATCACAGCTATGCTTACTGGTCTGATTAACTTGCGACCACAAATATCCAGGGGGCCTTTAGCACCTCCCAGCAATGTCACTATATTTTCCTAGTCAATCCATTCTTCTCTCTTGAGTTGACTTTTCATATTTTTAAAATCTGCCCTCAGACATCTAACACTAGAAAAACCATATATTTATTGTCTAAATCTGGATGCCTTTTGGAGTAAAAGGAAGTGATATTAATAGATTTGGGGGACAATAGACTAAACCAGTTTTGTTTTAGGAAAATCACATTCCCCTATTTTATATTCTCCTTTCTTCTCATTTTGATATGATGATTTCATGGAGAATATAGAAGTTCAGGAGAGTTCCAAGCCTGTCAATGGCTTCATCTGCAGCTATGAACTTGGCCTTCCTTGTTTTTCCCATGGATGGTATGTCAGCTTCCTGTGGCTGCCGTACAACTTACTATAAACATGGTGGATTAAAACAACAAAAATGTATTCTCTTACAGTTCTGGAGGCTAGAAGTCTGAAGTCAAGGTGTTGGTGGGGCCACATTCCCTCCAGTGGTTTTGGGGAAGAATTCTTCCATCCTAGCTGGCAGTCCTTGGCATTCCCTGGCATGTAGACGTATTGCTCCAATCTCTGTTTCCATTGCCAGGGGGCATTCTCTCTGTGTGTCTGTCTATTTTCTCTTCTTACTGGATTAGAACCTTAATCCTGTATGATCTCATCGCAACTAATTATAACTGCAAATAAGGTCTCATTCTGGGGTTCTGGCTAGACATGAATTTCAGGAGGACACTGTTCACCCCAGTGCAAATGGACTCTGCCCCTAAGTCCAACCCCTTCACTCTGACCTCGGCATCTTTCCCCATTCGCTTTTTCTCTGTTCTTGCAATTCTCTTTTCTACTGAATGACCATGTCCTCCTTTTTATCGTGTCACTCCTGTCATTGTACAGATGTGTTGCCATATCATTTACATTAAAAGTCCTTCCTGCTTCCAGTGCTCCCCTCCACTTACTGAGCCACGTCTCTGCTCTTTCTAACAACAGCTGTGAATGTGTCACCTGTGCCTACCGTCTGTACTTCCTCTCTGCCCAAACTCTCTTTAACTTGCTTTGCTCTAGCCTTCAACGTCATGCTCCTCCAAAAATGGTCCTGTCAGGGTCACCAAAATCATTGTGTTGCCGACCCCATGGTCAGGCCTTTTCTTACTCCGTCCCTCACTTGGGTTTGGGACACAACATATTTTGGGATCCCTCCTATTTCAATCACCCCTCTCAGACTCCTTTGCTGGCTCCTTACCCTCCTGCTGACCTCTAAATGCCTCCTCATCTAGGCCCTCTTCTCTTTCAAATGTGACTGTAACTAGTCCCTTTTCTTACCATCATTCCCACTCTACGTCCAGCTGGAGTTCTCAACTCCCATGTCGAAGACCCCTTCACCTCCACTTGCATGTCTAATATCCATCTAAAAATGAGCATGCCCTCAAACTACTGATTTCCCTTCACCCAGCCCTAATGCCACCTAAAAAATGCACCCCCACTCCATTTTCCCCACCTCAGCAAATGGCATCTCCATTCAACCCTACACTCAGACCAAAACTTTAGGATTCTACTTTGCTCCTACCCCACATCACATCATCCCAACCCAACCACTCCTCTGCATCTGGATGCCTTCCTCCTTACTCTTCATCACGGGATCTCACCCCTTCTGTAATGGTGTCCAGCATCTCTCTTGTCCCTTTTTATGCCATTCTCTACCCAGGTGCCCAGTGATCCAATTATGTCGCTCCTTTGGTCACAGCTCCCCCAGTGACCTCTCAGATCACTTGCAGTGGAATCCCAAGTCTTCGCCTGGACTAAGGGTCCTTAGACATACCCAGCCCTTGGTTAGCTCTCTGGTTTCCCTCTTCTGTGCTCCCTCAGGCTTACTCCCCTTCACCTACACTGGCTTCATTGCTGGACCTTGAGCATACCAAGCTTCCTCAGCCTCAGGGCTTTGCCCTTGCTGTTTTCTCTCTCTGACATCTCTGCCCTCTGATATGATTTGTGTTCTCCCTCACTTTGTTCAGGTTTCAGCTCAAACATCACCTTAGTGATATCTTGCCTAACCACCATATCTGTACCTATATCCTCTCCTGGCCCCTGCACACGCCAGTCTATGCTCCTCTCTGTCTCCTTACCTAGCTTCCTTTTTCTTTGTATGTCTTATCAATACCTGAGATAACATTACATACGTATGTTATTTTCTTGTTTTATTCTCTGTCTCCACCACTGTACTATAAGCTTCATGAAGGAAGGACATTATTTGTTTCATCCAGTGAGAATAATACCCACACATTGCAGACACTAAGTATGACTGTACTTCAGTTATTATTGTTGAAGCATTTTAAAATTAATGCTAAAAATAGTTTTAATTACTAACAAGGGTTTCTACATGGCTTAAGAACAATATTCGTTTTGTGTGTTTTATTCTATATGCCTTCTATTGCAATCCTGAACATTCACGTATATCAGTGATAAGTCTGAATCTGATAATAGTAGTTGTAATAGTGATTAAAACAGATACCATTATTCAGCTCTTTTTAGTGGCAGGTGCTTTGTGTGGATCATTTCATCTAATTCTCAAAACAGCTCAGTGGGGTATTTATCAACTCAATTTATAGATGTGGTGTGGTGGACTTAAAATATGTCCATGAATTCTTTGATAGCCCTCCCTTCAAAAAGTAGGGGCTAATTTGCCTCCCCTGGAGTATGGGCTAGGCTTGGTACAGGCTCAGTTCTGAAGAACAGAATGTGGTGGAAGTGACAGCATTTGGCTTTCAGGATTAGATGGTCAAAGGCATTGTGACTTCTTGTCCTTTCTCTTCGGTCATCCAGTCTGGGTCTCAGTGTTCTTGTCTTTAACGTGAAGGGTGTGGATCAGTTGACATCCTCAGCCTTTTAATGTGGTATGCTGCCGATCACCTCTTCGTCAAATAGCCCTGTTATATGGTCTAAGACATCAGAAAGATTTGCAGCTCTGTGCTGGAAAGAGCTGATGCTTTGACAGTTTTGCTTATTTTGTTGGAGTTGGGGGACTAGATGAGAATGGCATGAGGACACTCAAGGAACCTTGTGAAGAGGTGGACCTGGCTAGGAGCTGAGGCCTCCTGCCGCCCAGCCATGTGTGGGCACCATCTTGGAGGTAGATCCTCCAGACTCAGTCAAGCCTTCAAATAACAGCAGTCCTATAACTGCAAACCCATAAGAGACTATAAACCAGAACCACCCAGCTAAGCTGCTCCCAAATGCACAACCCACAGAAACTGGGATAAAAAGTACCTTTTGTTTTAAGCCATTAAATTTTGGGTATAATTTATTGTGCAGCAAAGAATAATAAATACTTCTGGAAATGGAAGGACAGAGGGGTTAAGTCAAGAGCCTCATAGAATGTAGCCAGTAGTGATGCAAGAATTGAAAGGACAATTTGACCCTAGAGCCCACATGTTCAAACCACCACACTATGTAGGAGGTCAAGGTCATATCTTGAATAATATCAGAAGGAGAATATTGCCACATTCTAATGCCCTTGTCAGGGAAGTGGATACAATCTTTTCTTGACTATTAAACCAGCTGTTCTCACTCTATCACAAGGCCATATTCTAGCTAGCAACTGCCCTTGCTTCTAAGTTCACTTTCTGCCCCAGTTTTGTCCCAGCATAGAGTGTGTATCTATCTTAGCAGTATCCTGTTCCCTATCATTTGGACTCCCGCTTATCTCCGCATCCAATCAGGGAATTCTGGTAAGACTGCTAATTGTTGTACTTCTCAAGCCTGATGGGTGAGTGTGTGACTTAAGCTGGTCAATCATAGAGTGCTATCGACTGATTGGGGCAGAAACAAGAACATATGATCTACACTTGCCAAGCACAGCCTTTCCCTGGGAATACTAATTATATAATTTATATTGTATTATATATCTTTTGAGACCCTGAATCCAGCCAACCCTGAAAGAAATTCCATCCTTTTCTAATCTATGTAAGTCAATACATTCTTAGTTTTAAATTAGTTTTGAGTTTTATGACTTGCCCTTGAATTACGACTAGTATAGAAAGTGTATCCCAGTTTGTGGAAGATGATATTCTCAGTGGAGATTTTCCATTTTCCACAAACAACATTTCTATTTTATCTGAAGAACCTGGTTCATTGGTTGGGCTGACCTTCCCACAGAGGGTGTAGAACCTTCCCTTCATTCTTCAGGAAGTTTCTGGCTTTTCTGGAAGCCCATAATGGTCTGGGGCAAGCTCTAAATAAAACTGTTTTGACGGATGGGTAGCTCATTCACTCAGTTTAAAACCTTAGTCATCTCTGCATCCCTTCTTTCCTTAGCTGCTTACCCCCTCCCCCAATTCCCAACACACACACACACACACACATCCTGTTAGTCATCAAGTCCTGTTGATTTAGATCAAATGCTTTATGGAAGTAGGTGGGGTAACCATAATGAAGGTTGGTGGCCGGCGAGTTCTTCCTCTGAACATCTCACAAATCCAGTTTTTCTTCTTCATTTCTACTGCCACCACTGTGGCCCACTGCAATTGGTCTCCTTGCCTCTAACCTCAACCCCTGCAGTCCATTTCTCATATTTCTTCTAGAATGTATTTTCCAAAGCACACTTTTGACTGCCACATTCTTTTTTTTGCTATTATTAATATACAATTACATGAGCAACATTATGGTTACTAGACTCCCCCTATTATCAAGTTCCCACCACACACCCCATTGCAGTCACTGTCCATCAGCGTAGTGACTGCCACATTCTTCTGATGGATTTAAAAGCCTTCACCAGTTTTCCACTGCTGACTTGCTAAACTGCAAACTTCTTAGCCTGTTGGTCAGGACGCTCCATGAACCGACCCACATTCACTATCCAATGTCCGTGACCTCCACGAATCAGTCTTTCAGTCTTCTCATACCCTTCCCATCACAGCACTGCCTACCATGTTCCCTTACCTCTTTCTCCAAATTAAAACACTGTCTCTCCTTTTCTGAGTCTTCAAGGTCCATTTCAGTTGCACCTCCTCCATAAAGTGTTCCCTGAGCATGCTGATCCATAGTGAATATCCCCTTCAGTGAACTCTGTAAGCAATTGTCTAGATGAGGGGATTTCAAACTATGCTTATGTTCTCAGGGAGTATTTGGCCAGCGCAAGTCAAGTTTTGGGTGTTTTTGTAAAACTCCTGATTATATATTCAAATTTGGCCCAGCATACTATTTCCAAACCCAGTTTCTTTCTTGTCTTCTGCTTCCAAATTATATCCTCATGCTATGGTGGTGCATTTACATCCAAGTACAAATTAAGGATAATTAAAATTTATTTTGCTACCTACAGATAGAGAACTGATTATTAATGTTATTATTTAAAACCATGACCACTGGGAAAATAGTATGAAAAGGGGGAGAGAACTGCTATAATGATTTCCATGGTTTCTACAACAAATACACTTTCTTTTATATTATTTCCGCATCCTCATCCTTTTGTTTGTTTTAATATGGAATTTTAACTAGAAATTGGTATATAAAATCTGTTGTATTGACATAATCTGACACACATTTATTGTGTAATCCCTCTCTGCCAGGAATAGTGATAGATGCTTATGCTACAAAGATAAATAAGCTCCTGCAGGAGGAGGAAGAATTTTCCAGATGACTTCAATGTGGAAGGACGTTCTAGATAGAGGGAACAGCTTATGCAAACTAATGTGTCCTAGAATGAGTCAGATGTGAAACTTTTGTCATCCAGATTCTGGGGAATTCTTTAAATGGAAAACATTTGGTGACTTTTAAAGGGGTGGCAACGCTGGAGTAAACCCTTTCCCTTTGTCATATGTCTTCTTTGCTATATTGTCTTCCACAAGGGCAGTTCAGGGTTCAGATTCAGACACAAGTCACCTTTATTGAGTTCTGCTGGTATAGGCCACTTCATATGGACATAGATCCTTTATTTCTGACATCTTCTTAAGTGTTTATTACCATCTCCAATTCAGAGATACGGAAAGCAAGGCTCAAGTGAGTAAAGTGACTTGTCCAAAGTTTCACAAATAGGAAATGAAGGAGGAAAGATGTACATTACTTCCACGTCACTTCTGGAGAGAGTGGGCGTTTAGGGGGCTGGGATGATCTGGAAGACTTTTCTTCCAATTTCAGAACACCCTGCCTTCCCAGGTTCTGAGTTAATCATGTGTTTTATAGAGAGGAGCTTTTGAACGTAAGGGTGACTATTTATCCAGGATATTCCTAGGAAGAGACGACTTAAAAAAGAGTTTGGGTTTTAGAGAGCTTCGCCAGGCCCTCCAGCTCTGGAGTCCGGTACATAGTAGGAACTCTATTTTGTGGAATGGTTGAATCCTTCTCCCATATGTGTGGCTAGTCTTTCTTGGATTCAAAGTAGTTGGGTAGACTTCGGAGAATGTTTGTTGCCTACTGGATGGGTGAATGAATGGGGGTGGGGTGCGGGAGAGGTGGTGCTGCGGGAAGGCCACACCTGGCTGTAAAGACTTTCTAGGGTTTACAGGGTGCGTGCGGTCCTGGTTCTCCCTGGCGCCGCTGCATGGGGCATCTCGTCCCTGCTCCCTGTGGCCTCCACATCTTACAGAGCAGGCTGGAGGGAGGGGCCATGTGGCCAGAAGGGGCCCCGCAGCCCCGAGGGACCGCGTCTCCCCTGGGCGGCGCCCACTCCCTCCGAGGGTGGGGGGCAGGACGTGAGGGCGCCCGGCGGGCTGACCCCGGCTGGAGCCCCTCCCCTGCGACCTGCCACGGAAGCCCTCTACCTGCCTCCCCGGCCGTCCCTTCGCAGTCCGGGGCCCGGTGCGCCCGGCGGGCACCTGGCCCGCCCCCCGCAGGGGCCACGCCGCCGCCTCCGGAGCCAGCTCGTGGCGGCGGGGCAGGCCCGAGCGCTCCCCGGCTCCGGGACCGGTCCCCCGGGCGCGTGAGCGCCCTGCCCCCTCCCCAGGGGTAAGAACTCCAGGGCGGGGACTCGCCCAGTGGCGAGCAGCGTCCGGGCCGGCAGCGGGCGCGGGGCGGCTTCCTGCAGGCGGCGCCGGGGTGACCGTTGCCATTACCACCCGCCGGTGCCGGATCGCAGCGCTCGGGCCGCGTCGGTGCCTCCCGAGCGCGCTGCGCGGCCGTCGCTGCTGCCCGCGCTTGTGCCGCCGCCGCCGCCGCCGGTTACGCCAGCCCCGCCGCCGCCGCCCGCTCTGATTCTGCGCATAGGCAGCCCCCAAGCCTGTCATTCTGCAAAAACACAGTTTACTCAACACACCCCACACACACGCGCGCACACCCGCGCACACTGCGCACACGCACGGAGGGCGCGAGCGAGCAGACGCGCACACCCGGCGAGCCAAGTTCCGCAGCCTGGCATGGCTTCTGGGGACCTTTACGAGGTACGGGGCGCGGGGGCGCGGCCGGCCCCAGCTCGCGGGCGGCGGCGGGCGGCGGGCGGCGGCGGGCGGCGGGCGCCGGGGGGCCGCCGGCCGGGCGCGAGCCGGAGCTTGCCGCGGCGGCCGGAGGGCGGCGGGGCCGGGCGCGCCTCCCGCCCGCCGCCCGCCCTCCGCGGCGCCCGCGCCCGCTCCCGCTTTCTCTTTCTCTCGCACACTCTCTTACTCCATCTACTTTGCGGCCTTGGACGGGAAGGAGGAAGCCGGGCGGAGCCGGGCGGGGGAGGTAGCGGTCCCGGGAGGTGTTTCTCGCCCGACGAGCCGCCTCGAGTGCAGAAAGTACAGGTAAAAGTCGGCGCCGGACGTGCCGGAATTGCGGGGGCCGCGCGGCGGCCGGCAGGGGTGTCGGGCGGGGTACGCGGCCCGGGCTGGGCCGGGGGCGCGGGCGGGAGGGCGGAGCGGAGCCCAGCCCCGGCGAGGCGGGGTCCTGGGCCGGGGGCCTGCTGAGGGGGCGGCCGGGCGGGGCTCCGGGGACACTCGCCAAACTGCCCCTCTTGGCCACCAGGCCCCCTCCCCTCCCCCCACCTGCTCTCCCCTCTTCCCCCCGCCGGCGGGAAGCCCTCCAGGCCAGGGCGTGGGGGCGGCCCTTGCGGGTGTCGTGCTCACTGCGGGCGAAAGGGGGCGCTGCTTTGGGTCCTCGGTGGAAGGGAAGAGAACATGGAAGGCGAAGGTGGGTGGTAACACGTAGCTGGAGGACATGGGATGTGAGCCCTGCACCCACCCAACACTCTTCGTCACCCTGAGTGGATACCTGTCCCCAGATCCACACAGGTAGTGGCTAGCATCGGATGCTTTGAAAGCTTCTCGAAAGTGGTCGAGGAAGACGTTAGTCTGGCATCTCTCAAACTGCAGAAATAGTCATGGCCTCCGGGGGCTAGGTTTTAGCTCGCTGTGGACACAACTCTACCTGTTTTGGATTCCCGACAAGTGGACAAATTAAGAAACAACCCCCACTCCTTGGGGAGAATGCCCCCAGACAGTGTTGGCCCCCAAGAGAAGGCTCAGGATAAGGACGTTAAGAGACCAGCCATCGTCAACCAGAAGGCCTGCTCTGCTGTTCCATGAAACCAGCGTCAGCAGTCAGCCTGGACCAGGACTCCCGGAACGGAAGTCGTTAACACCAGCCCTGGTGCTCAAGGCTCTAGGCTAAATTGAGGTGAGCACCCGAAAGCATGGAGTTAACCTTCTGGGTAAAAGAATGTAGGGGTGATTCACCCACCATGAACTTTTTCCTGTGGGCCCTCAGGGCAGCTGAAGCTTTTTCGGTTAGTGGATTTGCTGGCTGGTGTGAGAAAAGAATGGAGAAAAGGCAAGCTAGCATCCTGGCTTCCTGTATGACCAGGGTCTTGTGGATGCTTCCCGAGTTGGTGAGGCCCAGTCATGGGCCACTTGTCACTTGGGTAGGGCAGAGGAGCGACCTTAGCATCTCTTGAAAGAATGAAGCAAGTTGATGTCTTCTCAACCCTGCTGCCTTCCTCATCACTGTACTAAAAAGGAAGATGAAATTGGAGAGAAACCTGGTGAAGAACTTTGTCAGATTGTGGCCAGTGGGTCACTCGAGCCCTTTGGTCTGTTTCAAGATGGTGGAGCCATTTCTGAAACCCAAAGTTGGAACAAAGTAAAATGGGAGGTTTGATTGTGCTTCTCCAAATGTAATACCACTTGGCCAAAAATAGGCATTGTTCCAGGACAGAGCTCATCTCTTTGGGAGCATGGAAGTTTCTACCCATTGATAGTGAGTCGACTTAGAGCTGCCGACCTTGCCTGGGTGAAACGTTGGCTCCTGAAGGCATCAAGAGGACGTATGAGGAGCTGTCAGTATTTCGCCATTTAAAGTTTGGAGCTTATGAACCTTCCGGGGATAATTTCTTGTTTAATGTTCACCTGAAACTGTCTTCCTGAACATTGGTAATTATAGTTGCCAGATGAGTCTGGTAAGAGGGGAGTTTTCACACCAGCCTTGGAACTATCTTATCACCTCAAGAGTTCTTATTGAAGTTCAATAAACAGGACAATAATAATAATTTTATCTGGGATAGTAGGTAATGTACTAGATGTAAAATAATGTTCCCGTGGTTATTTGCATAGTCATTACTAAAAGGGCTAAATTGCATTATGAGAATATAATCAGTGCCACCATTTTTATAGTCTGTGTGTACATTGCATAACATATACTGAGGGATTTAATTGGTTGTCCAAATTTGGCTTTAAAAACAAAAAGTGCTAACTGTACATTATCATCTATATTTCTAACTGCAAAATTTTTGTATGTGTAAACAAAAAGAATGGTGATTTAAGGACAAATCCCAGAATGTCCAGTACATTGACCTTGAAAGAAAAAAAATGAAAACTGATCTTTTTCTCAATTATGGTATTACATTAATTAAATATTATACTCAAGTGTATATACAATGGCTTCTTTAAACCTCTAACCAAGGAACCACATTTTGAGTGGGCTAAGAACTATTACATTTCTAACTGGTAAATTTCACCTGTGTGTCTACTGACATTATCCTTGACCGTTCATGGTGAGGAGGTGATTTGGATTGTACAGATTCGTCATCTTCTTTTTGGTGCTTCAGACAATTAAATTGTAAAGAATAAACCTTCCCCAAGTAGCAGTTTTAAAGGAATAGGTGATGATTTTAAACACACCCGAAAATGGCAGTAGTGAGTAATAGCACTCTTCAATCGTAATGAAGAAATACGGAATCAAGCTCAGTTTCCAGGATTTTGGATCTTAGTAGATTGTTCTGCTTTGCTCCTGCAGTAGCAGAGTCCTCATCCTCTTCGGAGGCACTACAGCCATCACCTATAGGAAGGCGACCTCAGATAATGGTTGATCTTCTTGGAATCAAGTATCTGGACACATAGTGAAATGCCTCAGGCAGATGCCCTGATCTCCATTCCGCTGACCATAAAGGTCATAGGTGGCAGTCTGAGCCAGGTCTGGGCTCTCTACTCATCTTGCCTTGCCTCCACAGTAGTAAAAACAATAGATACGAATACCTCGAGATGCTGCATGTGATCTCTGGTTTATCGCTGATCCAGTGCTCTCTAGTACCCTGTGCCCATTCTGCTGCACTCTCCCTTTATTTATCTGGCTCCATCGGGTATTAGAGTGTGAAACCCCAGGACTCTAGTCAGTCATTCCCTCAGACTTTTGGGTATCAGGAAGAAGAATCAGGGGAATAAGAGTCCAGTTCTCTTGTCCATCTCTGCCTCTAGCTCCTTGCACATTCAAATACTTGTTGGCTGAAGACCCCCTTGGGAGCAAAGCAGGCAGTCTCGAGGTTGTGCTCCCAGACCAGGAAGCTGCGATCCTGGGAGGAAATCAGAACAGTAAATTTCTTGTAAATAACCAGGAAGACTAATAAGAAACTTAATATCTCTTCAAAGATAAACATTTTGGGACCACTTAGCAGGTGTACATCCCTAGCCCTTTGTCTCTCAACCGCCTATAAAACCCCTAGACAGGGCACCAACCTGAGGCTCTCTTTTCCCCTCCTGGCCTGAGCCAGGAGCTCTGTCCTCTCGCTTTATCTCTAAATAAAAGCCTCTTCCTTGCTCTCCTAAAAAAAAAAAACTTGTTGGCTGAATCAGTGAACAGAAGACCGAATTACGTGTATGTAAAGTACCTTGGATGACCTTTGTTATCCTTGTGTTGAGTATTACCCTTTGTTCTCTTTTATTCTCCCGCTTGTGGTCTCTCACTGGTGGTAACACTGTGTGAAGGGGTGGCTCTCAGTTCTCTCGGAAGTATGAGTGAGTCCCTTTCCAGAGAGCCAGATTGTTACTCATTACAAGGACTGAGTGCATCTAAGCTTCCACAATGTGGCTTTCTATGTGGCTGTTAGGTAGTATTATGTATCCCCTCCCTTGTGATTAGTTGACATTTTAGGGAAGGTCTCCATTTTATTATTAAAAATGTTCAAAAAAAGACTTCCGGGAAGATGGCGGTGTGAACAGGGCGGCAGAAATTTCCTCCCAACACTATATTTATCTACGAAAACACAGAAAATACATCTATTCCTAAAAGAGAGACGAGAATACACAGGAAAGCGCACAGCGTGCAGCTACACCCGAGAGGACTCGGCACCCCAAGAGGCGGGTAAGATACGGAGCCGCGACCCGGCGGGACCCGAGCCCTCCCCCACCCCAGCGCACCGGCGGGAGGAGAGGATTCAGAGCCGGGAGGGAGTGGAAGTGCACCCCGCGAAGTAGCCAGCCCCGGTGATCTGCGCGGGGAGCGCTGACCCACATTGCGCAGTGCAGCGGAGATTGGAGAGACAGAGGGGCAGGATCTGAGCGGGGAACGCGCCAGGGTGCTTGCAGCCGGCTCCCGGGAAGGAAAAAAAAAAGCGCGCGCTTTCTTCAGCGGTCTTAAAGAGACAGGAGCGCAGCGGAGGAGCCGGATCGCCCCAGCACACTCAGCCCAGCAGGCTGGGAGTCCTGGGGAGTTTCAGACGCCTTAGCTGGTGACTGAGGAAGCGTAGCCATACTTACACTTCTCACTGAGATCAACAGCCTCCTATTCGTTCCCACCCCTGCCAGAGCGATAAAGGGCCCTGCGGAGCGGCACAGTCACAGCTGTGGAATAGTGGGGCAATAGCGCCACCTAGAGCATTCCCACAGAATCTACGTCCGGTGGGCATTTTTGTTTTGTTTTGTTTTTTGTTTTGTTTTTGTTTTTTCTTTTCTTTCTTTTTTTCTTTTTGTCTTTCTTTCTTTTTCTTTTTTTTTCTTCTCTTTTTAAAGTCTTAAAGAGCCCAGCTGACATACGTGGCAACTATCAGTGACCAATTATATAGCCATGAAAAGACAGAGGAATATGGTTCAGACCAAAATCAACCAGACAACCCCAGAGAGGGAGTCTGAAGGGATGGAAATGCACAGCCTCCCTGAAAAAGAATTCAGAATAAAAGTCATAACCATGCTAATGGACCTACAGAGAAATGTGCAAGAGCTGAGGGAGGAAGTGAGGGAACTGAGGAAAGACAATACAGAAATCAGACAAGCGATCGACGGGCTTAACAGCAGAATGGATGAGATGCAAGAGACTGTTAATGGAATAGAAAACAGAGAACAGGAGTACAGAGCAGCTGAGGCAGAGAGAGATAAAAGGATTTCTAGGAATGAAAGAATATTAAGAGAACTGTGTGACCAATCCAAACGGAACAATATTCGCATTATAGGAGTACCAGAGGAAGAAGAGAGAGAAAAAGGGATAGAAAGTGTCTTTGAAGAAATAATTGCTGAAAACTTTCCCTCGCTGGGGAAGGAAGTAGTCTCGCAGTCCACCGAAGCTCATAGATCTCCCAACACAAGGGACCCAAGGAAGACAACACCAAGACACATAATAATTAAGATGGCAAAGATCAAAGATAAAGACAGGGTATTAAAGGCAGCTAGAGAGAGAAAAAAGATCACCTACAAAGGAAAACCCATCAGACTATCATCAGACTTCTCAACAGAAACCTTACAGGCCAGAAGAGAATGGCATGATATATTTAACGTTATGAAACAGAAGGGCCTCGAACCAAGAATATTGTATCCAGCACGATTATCATTTAAATATGATGGAGGGATTAAACAATTTCCAGATAAACGAAAGTTGAGAGAGTTTGCCTCTCATAAACCACCACTACAGGATATCTTAAATGGACTGCTCTAGATGGAAGCACACCTAAGGCTAAAAAGATGTCACCAGAGAAAATAAAATCATAGCAAAGAAAGCAGACCATCCAAATACTAACTAAAGGCAAAGAATAAAACACCTATTATAGAAAGAATGGAGGAGGAGGAATAAGAAGGGAGAGAAATAAAGAAACATCAGACTGTGTTTACAATAACTTAACAAGAAAGTTAAGTTAGATTGTTAGATAGTAAAGAAGCAACCCTTGAACCCTTGGTAACCACGAATCTAAAGCCAGCAATGGCAATAAGTACATACCTATCAATAATCACCCTAAATGTAAATGGACTGAATGCACCAATCAAAAGACACAGAGTAACAGAATGGATAAAAAAGCAAGACCCATCTATATGCTGCCTACAAGAAACTCACCTCAAATCCAAAGATATACACAGACTAAAAGTGAAGGGATGGAAAAAGATATTTCATGCAAACAACAAAGAGAAAAAAGCAGGTGTTGCAGTACTTGTATCAGACAAAGTAGACTTCAAAACGAAGAAAGTAGCAAAAGATAAAGAAGGACATTACATAATGATAAAGGGGTCAGTCCAACAAGAAGATATAACCATTATAAATATATATGCACCCAACACAGGAGCGCCAGCATATGTGAGACAAATACTAACAGAATTAAAGGAGGAAATAGACAGCAATGCATTCATCTTAGGAGACTTCAACACACCACTCACTCCAGAGGACAGATCAACCAGACAGAAAATAAGTAAAGACACAGAGGCACTGAACAACACACTAGAACAGATGGACCTAACAGACATCTACAGAACTCTACACCCAAAAGCAACAGGATACACATTCTTCTCAAGTGCACATGGAACATTTTCCAGAATAGACCACATACTAGGCCACAAAAAGAACCTCAGTAATTTCAAAAATATTGAAATCCTACCAACCAACTTCTCAGATCACCAAGGTATAAAACTAGAAATAAATTTTAGAAACAAATCAAAAAGGCTCACAAATACATGGAGACTTAACAACACTCTCTTAATTAATCAATGGGTTAACGACCAAATCAAAACAGAAATCAAAGAATATATGGAGACTAATGACAACAACAACACAAAGCCACAACTTCTGTGGGACGCAGCAAAGGCAGTTCTAAGAGGAAAGTATATTGCAATCCAGGCCTATTTAAAGAAGGAAGAACATTCCCAAATGAATAGTCTAAAGACACAATTACTGAAATTGGAAAAAGAAGAACAAATGAGGCCCAAAGCCACCAGAAGGAGGGACATAATAAAGATTAGAGAAGAAATAAATAAAATTGAGAAGAATAAAACAATAGAAAAAATCAATAAAACCAAGAGCTGGTTCTTTGAAAAAATAAACAAAATAGATAAACCCCTAGCCAGACTCATTAAGAGAAAAAGAGAATCTACACACATAAACACAATCAGAAATGAGAAAGGAAAAATCACGACGGACTCCACAGAAATACAAAGAATCATAAGAGAATATTATGAGAATCTATATGCTAACAAGCTGGAAAACATAGAAGAAATGGACAACTGCTTAGGAAAATACAACCTTCCAAGACTGACCAAGCAAGAAACAGAAAAACTAAACAGACCAATCACCAGCGACAAAATCGAATTGGTAATCAAAAAACTACCCAAGAACAAAACCCCCGGGCCTGATGGATTCACCTCTGAATTCTACCAGACATATAGAGAAGAAATAACACCGATTCTCCTTAAAGTTTTCCAAAAAATAGAAGAGGAGGGAATACTTCCAAACTCATTCTATGAAGCCAGCATCACTCTAATACCAAAACCGGGCAAAGACCTCACCAAAAAAGAAAATTACAGACCAATATCCCTGATGAACGTAGATGCAAAAATACTCAACAAAATATTAGCAAACCGAATTCAAAAATACATCAAGAGGATCATACACCATGATCAAGTGGGATTCATCCCAGGGATGCAAGGATGGTACAACATTCGAAAATCCATCAACATCATCCACCACATCAACAAAAAGAAGAACAAAAACCACATGATCATCTCCATAGATGCTGAAAAAGCATTTGACAAAATTCAGCATCCATTCCTGATTAAAACTCTCAACAAAATGGGTATAGAGGGCAAGTACCTCAACATCATAAAGGCCATATATGACAAACCCACAGCTAACATCATACTTAACGGCGAGAAGCTGAAAGCTTTTCATCTAAGATCGGGAACAAGACAGGGATGCCCACTCTCTCCACTGTTATTCAACATAGTACTGGAGGTCCTAGCCACAGCAATCAGACAAAACAAAGACATACAAGGCATCCAGATTGGTAAAGAAGAAGTCAAATTGTCACTATTTGCAGATGACATGATACTGTACATAAAAAACCCTAAAGATTCCATTCCAAAACTACTAGAACTAATATCTGAATTCAGCAAAGTTGCAGGATACAAAATTAACACACAGAAATCTGTTGCTTTCCTATACACTAATGATGAACTAACAGAAAGAGAAATCAGAAAAACAATTCCATTCACAATTGCATCAAAAAGAATAAAATGCCTAGGAATAAACCTAACGAAGGAAGTGAAAGACCTGTACTCTGAAAACTACAAGACACTCCTAAGAGAAATTAAAGAGGACACTAACAAATGGAAATGCATCCCATGCTCTTGGCTAGGAAGAATAAATATTGTCAAAATGGCTATACTACCTAAAGCAATCTACAGATTCAATGCAATCCCTATCAAACTACCAACAGCTTTCTTCAATGAACTGGAACAAATAATTCTAAAATTCATATGGAACCACAAAAGACCCCGAATAGCCAAAGCAATCCTGAGAAGGAGGAATAAAACAGGGGGAATTACACTCCCTGACTTCAAGCTCTACTACAAAGCCACAGTAATCAAGACAATTTGGTAATGGCACAAAAACAGACCCACAGACCAGTGGAACAGAATAGAAAATCCAAACATTAACCCAAACATATACAGTCAATTAATATTTGATAAAAGTGCCTTGGATATACAATGGGGAGATGACAGCCTCTTCAGCAGCTGGTGTTGGAAAAACTGGACAGCTACATGTAAGAGAATGAAACTGGACTACTGTCTAGCCCCATACACAAAGGTAAACTCAAGGTGGATCAAAGACCTGAATGTAAGTCATGAAACCATAAAACTCTTAGAAAAAAACATAGGCAAAAATCTCTTGGACATAAACATGAGCAACTTCTTCATGAACATATCTCCCGGGCAAGGGAAACAAAAGCAAAAATGAACAAGTGGGACTATATCAAGCTGAAAAGCTTCTGTACAGCAAAGGACACCATCAGTAGAACAAAAGACATCCTACAGTATGGGAGAATATATTCATAAAAAACGTATCTGATAAAGGGTTGACATCCAAAATATATAAAGAACTCATGCACCTTAACAAACAGAAAGCAAATAATCCAATTAAGAAATGGGCAGAGGACATGAATAGACACTTCTCCAAAGAAGAAATTCAGATGGCCAACAGGCACATGAAAAGATGCTCCACATCGCTAATCATCAGAGAAATGCAGATTAAAACCACAATGAGATATCACCTCACACCAGTGAGGATGGCCAACATCCAAAACACAAACAACAACATATGTTGGCGAGGATGTGGAGAAAAGGGAACCCTCCTACACTGCTGGTGGGACTGCAAATTAGTTCAACCATTGTGGAAAGCAGTATGGAGGTTCCTCAAAAAACTCAAAATAGAAATACCATTTGACCCAGGAATTCCACTCCTAGGAATTTACCCTAAGAATGCAGCAGCCCAATTTGAAAAAGGACAGATGCACCCCTATGTTTATTGCAGCACTATTTACAATAGCCAAGAAATGGAAGCAACCTAAGTGTCCATCAGTAGATGAATGGATAAAGAAGATGTGGTACATATACACAATGGAATATTATTCAGCCATAAGAAGAAAACAAATCCTACCATTTGCAACAACATGGATGGAGCTAGAGGGTATTATGCTCAGTGAAATAAGCCAAGCCGAAAAAGACAAGTATCAAATGATTTCACTCATATGTGGAGTATAAGAACAAAGAAAAAATACTGAAGGAACAAAACAGCAGCAGACTCACAGAACCCAAGAATGGACTAATAGTTACCAAAGGGAAAGGGACTGGGGAAAATGGGCGGGAAAGGAGGGATAAGAGGGAAAAAGGGGCATTACGATTAGCAGATATAATATTGGGGGGCACGGGGAGGGCCGTACAACTCAGAGAAGACAAGTAGTGATTCTATAGCATCTCACTACGCTGACGGACAGTGACTGTAATGGGGTTGGTGGGGGGGACCTGATGAAGGGGTAGTTTAATAACCGTAATATTGCACATGTAATTGTAGATTAATGATAATAAAATAAATTATATTAAAAAAATAATAAAAATAAAAAGAAGGAAGATGTTAATGAAAAAAAAAACAAGCGCTTGTGAAAATTGGGCATTCTAAAACTTCCAGAAAATTCTAATAGAAAGTATTAAGCATTAATGCTAATTTAAGTTGAACTGAAACAGACATGTCCTTACAGTTATCAGTTGCTTGTTTACCTAGTCATTTCAATTGATGTTATCTGTTAAATCTTTCAAGAAGATGCTTAAAGAAATGCTTGACTTTGTCTAATGTCTAATAAAAGTTTTACAAGTAATCCAAAATAAATAAATAAATAAATGAAATGAAATCTGGACAACTTTGGAGGCCTCCATCTGGCAGACCTCCAGCTCCCCTAATTCTAAATCCAGACCAGTCGGCTGGGCATGTCCCAGAAGGTTGGACGTGTTCCATGGCTGTGTTTGGCGTATATAATTCTGCCTTCCAGGAGATTTGTTTCAAGTATAATTTCGCAAGGTCATCTATCCTCACTTATAATATTCCAACATTCCAGAAGAAGAGCATTTAGAAACTTTGCCATGATAACAGTCTATGAAGGCCATCTTTACGGGCCACTTCGAAAGTATCACACTTTCCTGTGAATGGAACCACTTATGTCCTGAAAAGACCCTGCCCTCCATGTATCTCTGTTGTCTTTGGTCTCCTGGGGCTTCCCTGGACCCAGGCCAGCATATATTTTCACAATCAGAATCTTCAGTCAAGATATTGAAGGACCCCGTGTACAGCTAACAGTGTGGTAAGAGGATGCTGGTGGCGGGGGTGGGCTGGCGTGGGGAAGAGGGGAGGGAAGGGGATGGGGGGACAGGGCCTAAAGGGGCTTACTGTCCCTCCACACAGATCTCCCCTGGTTTGCTGCAAACCACATCCAGGACGAACTCCCTTCGGACACTGGGCGGGTCCACCCCACAAGCCCATCCCCGGCCAGGCCAAGCCAAAGAGCATGAAATCTTTGCTGCCCAGTGTCCCAACCACAGACCACCTTTCTAGTGACTTTTTCTTTTTATGGAAGCATTTTTCAACTTTGCCTTTTCAACCTTTCATTAATTTTTTTGAATAGATTTTCTTTTCTAGAACAGTTTTAGATGTATGGGAAAACTGGGTAGATAACGCAGAGTTCCCATATACCCTACACCCAGTTTTCCCAATTTTAGCATCATCCCTCAGTATGGTACATTTCCTACCCTAATGAACCAAAATCAGTGCATTGCTATTAACTAAAGTTCATTCTTCATTCAGATGTCCTTGGTTTCTACTAATGTCCTCTTTCTGCTGCAGGATCCCCTCCAGGATGCCACACTGCATTTGCCTGTGACAGTTTCTCAGAAGTTCTTTGTTTTTAATGACACTGACGGTTGGAGGAGTATGGGTTAGGTGGTTTTTTACTGCGGTATGATTGACAAATAAAAATACGGGTATTTAAAGTATACAAGGTGATGATTTGATAAATGTACACAATGTAAAATGATCATCACACATGAACATGTCCATAGTTTTTTGTTTATGTCAAACTGTTTTGTCACCTCCCGTCCCCTGGCAACCCGCCTTCCTTCTCAGGGTCTCCCTCAAAGCGTGACGGGCCCCGGTGAGGCATTTCACCTCGGATGTCTGTGATGTGGGTCAAGAGCTGGGATCCCAGACACAGGATCCCCGAAGGCCCCCATTCCCAGCGGTAACCTGCCCACTCCCCGTCTAGCGCTGCCTCTCACATGGGTCCAGATCCAGCCCAAAGGAATGCTCACCACCAGGCCCGCCCCCCCCCCCCCACGTTGAACCCCACACTGGCTTCCCACCCGGGATCACGTGACCCAGGGACTTGGCCCCTAATCGCTGCATCGCAGGTCACGTGTTTACATCGGACGCCACCAGTCAGCCTGCAAACCCCTCCCAGTGTCTCTTGTTCTAATCACACCTATATGCCCCCGGGGCCAGTGTTCAGGGATGAATATTGGTGTCTCCACGAAATTCATGTTGTAGCGGTATTAGGAGCAGGGACTTTGGGAGGGCATGAGGACAGGCCCCCTGTGAGGAGGGAGGAGATATCAGACCGGTTCCTCTCCACCCGGTAAGGATACCGGAGAAGACACCGTCTGCATGCCAGGAAGAGCGCCCTCACCAGGAGGGATTCTTGATCTTACACTTCACAGCCGTTGAAACTATGGGAAAATAAATTTCTGTCGTTTTAGCCACCAGTCTAGGGTGTTTGGTAACAGCAGCCCGAGAAAAAGAAGACGCTGGGCTGGAAGAGGAAGAATGTGAGTCCAAGACCCAGTGGCACCACCCGCGGCCCATGCACATCCTCAGAGCCCCCGCCCGCCCCGCGCTGGCAGGTCCTGCACACTAGTGCCACCTGGAGGCTGAGGGACGAACTGCCGCCCGTGATTCCTGAAAGGGCGTCATCCTACCGCAGGTCACCGTTCAACAGGCAGGTAATGGGCGTCTACACTGTGCAGTTCTGCTGGAATTCCATTCCCCATAGCAACCCACCCCTCTCCCAGATAATTCTCCCCCAGGCAGTTGGAGACACGGATCTCGATATCCCCCGCCATAATCCCGAGCCAGCCCCTCTCTTGCACCGGGACCTCGTCCAGGATTTCTCACCGGCGCTCGCACTCACCGCCTGCAATTTGGCTCCTCATCAGTTATTCCGGCTGCATGTTCTCAGCGGTACTGCCGACCCGGCTCTCGACCTGCCAACCCCTCCCAGTTTCTCTGGCTCTAACCACTTCGACCTGCCCCTGCGGTCAGTGTAGGGGTGAAAGGAAAATACGCGGCGACCCCTAGCACCACGTGCCAGCAGCGCCTAAGCCTCTCCCAGAGCCCCCGCTGGCCCCGCGCTGCAGGGCCTGGGCACTAGTGCCACCTTGCGGCTGAAGACGGACCTGCCGCTAGTGATTCCTGAAGAGAGGCCTTCTGACGTCAGGCATGTAAGGAGCACCAACTGCGCGCAGCACAACGGGAAGCAACGACAGGGACCACGTCACTGTCCTAGAGGAGCCCCCAGTCCAGCAGGAGGCAGAAGCAGAAATCATTTCAGTGCCGGTTGTAAGTGCCCCGGTACAGAGGCTCTTAAGCAGCATTTCCTTTCATCCGGGAGACAAGAGGCCCCTGTGGTCTCATTCAGAAACAAATGAAGCAGGAAGGCTTCCTGGAGGAGGTGAGCGGGATGACCTGCAGAAAGCAGGCGGAGCACACACAGCCAGCAGGAGGGGAAGGGGCTGCAGGGTGGGAAGCGGTGGGGCTCAGGGCCCTGGGGCCCGGGGCTCTGTTCCTGATGGAGGCCAGGGCGGTTGCATACTGGGCGCAGGGGGTGCCTGCCCCCCAGGCCACCTGAGAGTGCATTAGGGGTGCTGCAGGCTGCCCACAGCCATGGCCTTACAGTGACGTTAACAAGAACTCATGAGCTCCTCGTGCGTGGACACTGACCGGCGCCTGACAGTCTGGGCGGAAGGACCACAGGCGCGTGAGGGGCCCCTTGCCGGCCTGGGCCACCCCACATCCCTCTCCACAGGTCTCCCGGGGCTCAGGTAAGGTGGGGGTCTCAGCACAGGGGATGGAAGCAAACAGGACTCAGGAGGGGAGAATGGACTCCCTCCCTGGCCCCCTTCCAGCCGGACCAGTCAGCGTCCAGGGGGTCGGTGTGAGCTGGGGGCCACGTGGCCAGGCCCTAAGAGGGTGGACTTGGGGAACAGGGGCCTGAAGGCACCTGACCGGCTGATTTCTGCAGCAGGGAGCTCCTGATAAACCATCTGCTGAGTGCAGTTCTCAGCCAGCCAAGAGGCGGGGTGCAGAGAGAGGAAAGCCCACCTGCAGGGAGGCCGAGGCAGGCCAGCGGAATGGGGTGAAGGCGGGAGAGCAAGGCCAGCCGGCACCCAGGAGGGTGGGCAGCGCCGGGTCCCAGGCCACGTCGGCGTGCTGACATCACAGAGGAGCCGCGAGACCAGTGCCCCCCCACCCCGACTCCCCTGTCCTCTGCAGGCGGGCTTGTGGCTCTCCAGGAGGCCCCTGAGGCCAAGGACAGTCTTTCCCACCATGTGTCCTCAGGCTTCGCACAGGCCCTGCAGGTGGTGTGTGCGAATAAACACTGCCTGGATGTGAGGAGGATTCGGCTCCAGAGGCGCTCAGGGTGGAGCTGAAATCCTCCTCGTCTGGAGACCAGACTCAGATGCGGGTAACACACCGCACCTAAAACGACCAGAGAATCCAGGAACGGTGTCTCGGAAGGTAAGGGGCCTGAGGATCTGGGCTGACATCGCCCCCGGGAGGCTCCTGTCCTGGCAGCTCTGAGGCGCCAGCCTACTCTGCACTCTCCTCCTCGGCCTTCCAACTGCCCACTTCCCAGAGGTCCTGCTGGAGAAGGCGGCCTCCTCCCAGCACCCCTGGCCTAGCCCCCGTTCCCTGAGGTCACTGAGTCTCTTCCATGGGGCAGAGAGCTTACACATGCGTCATGTCTCCCAAAGCCCTGGTGCTGGGCAGCCTGCACTCCCAGAAAAGTCCTACAAACTGCTGGCACCCAACCCGGACTCTGGGGTCGGAGACCTGCCTGCCCCTCGCCGTCCAGACTAGTCCCACCCCTTGGCCTGTAAGAGGAGAAAACCTGGGAGCAGGTTCCCCGCTCTGGGCGCAGCCCCACTCTGTGCGTCCAGCATGGGATGGGAAGAGGGTCCGGGTCCTGCCCCTCTTCTCCTCCTGCCAGCCCCCCTGGTCAGTCTCCCCAGTGAGGCCTGCTCCGGAACCCATGTGAATTTCCAGGAACTCTTCCCGAGACCCGGCTAAGATGGGGGCAGTCGCAAAAAGCCCCACCTTGCAAAATGGTACCAGATGCTGGAAACTGAGCAGTGGGGACACAAAGGCGATGGTTTAAAGGACAGAGCATCCAAGGGAGGGGCGTTAAGGCCCCAAAGCTGTTTCTCACTCCCACCCCCACCCCCCAGGCGGCCTTCCTGCTTCCCCACCCCCCATGCCTCCCACCCTGCACATCCCTCTATTTCCACTTTCTAGATTTCATTCTTTTTTGCCCCAACTTTGAAAAAATGCCCAAAAGGCCTGAGTATCATCTTCCTATGAAACCCAGAAGGACTCTTCTATCTGCGCATGAAGCGCCACCCGCGGAAACGTGAAGCCCCGCGGGCCTGTCCACCAAGGGTCGCAGTGAAGGTGAGGGCGGGAGACGGAGGCTGCGCTCGCCCGGGTCGCCTCCGCCCGGTGCCTGGGAGGAAATCCGAGGGCACCGCCCCAGGAGCGGGGAGCCTCGTGGAGAGCAGAGAGGAGGACGCGCTGGGCCCGCTGTGTCTGCGCTGGCCGGCTGGGGAGGGAGTCCGCGGTCAGGGTGGTGGCGGACAGGGGTGGTAGCAGGCCGGGAAGCAGGTCGGCACTGGGTCGGGAGCGGGGCTGCGCGCTTATTAGGGGCGGTGGAAGGCGAGCCTGTGTGCGGTGCCCACCGTGCAGGGCTCCTTGCCGGGGGCTGGCACGCCTTCTCCCACGCCGTCCCTCTTGACTCCGCCATTCTGCCCCTGACTACCTGGTCTGCAGAAATGCCCCCACCTGCGCGCCCAGAGACCCAGGACGAAGGCTCCTGTACTGTTGGGTCCCTCTGTGACTTCCTGGTGTGAACTCCCAAGCAGGCAAACTAAACCATCGTGTTCACGGGCACTGCCACGGTGGCCAAGCTATGGAGAAAGGAGGATGTGCTTGTCTCTGGGAAGGGGGCCTTGTAGTTTGCAGGGGACACGCAGAGACTCCTGGGGGCTGGGGTGCCACCTCTTCTCCCCTGGGCTTATGCTGGGTGTTTCTTTATAAAAATGCATTTAGATATATGTTCATTGTTATGTTCTTGCTGTGTACTGTTTTTCGCAATTAACAAGGTCTCTAACAAAAGAATATTGTGGACAACTTTTGAGCATAATGTGTTCCCACCATTTTATACGTTTATCCTTTATTTGCAGAAATGAGTGGTGAGGCGCGTGGTATGAACACTTGACAGTTCTTGATGCACATAACACTTGCACTTCTGTGACTGCTAGTAACTTTGAACTCATCCCGAATACCAGTGGAAAGGCAGAGATGAAGGACACCATGGGGCCTGTGGAAACTGGAGGCAGCTGCCAGGACCCTCCTCTTCTGGAACCTGTGACCAGCTGGACTCCCTTCCCCAGGCTGCAGATGGAGAGCTGGGTGAGGCCTTTCCCTTAGGCTCATTCACCCTGCGTCCCCTGAAGCAGCTCGAGGGCCTGGCCCTGGGGGTGCAGAGTGAGCCGACTTCATACCCACCCCAGAGGCGCAGGTGCAGAGGGACAGCAGACCATAAGCCAGATGGAAGGAGCACAGTAATGGGTGTAGACAGCACACAGGCATGGGTGAGGAGAGGAGCCTGAGAGCTGGGCCAGGGAGGGATTTTGGAGAGAGGGCAGCGGCGGTGGGGGTGTGAAAGAGCCACGAGCAAACAGACCTGCAGGAATGGGTGACACGTTAGGCCTGTTTGAGACTTGTCTGCAGAGACAGGAAGAGACCACAAAGGCCTTAGACACTGTGCTCAGAGCTATGCTTCATCCTGTAAGTCGGCATTTCCCCACGTATAGGATGATTCAGAACACAAACTTAGCAGGAACTCAGTAGGACTTTTGTTTACAAAAAGGAAGAGGGTGCGTGAATCCCAAGGTCCCGTATGTTGCGAAACACCAGAGTGAAGAATTACTGAGGTCTCACTGGAGTGGGGATGTGAAGATGGAGAAGCGAACAGGGCTGTAGCACTTCCCAAACTGCTCTGCCCTTGAGCCACACCCCTTGTTTGAAGGCACCTCTCAGAACCGATGCTCCACGGATCACACTGAGAGTTTCTGCTGCAGGTAAACTGGGTGCCAGGCTGTGGACAAGATGAGTGCAGGAGCCAGGCCTCGCAGTGTCCCCCCACAGCCCTCAGCTTCTCGCTCTCCACATCTGTGACAGATCATCCACAGCGTGGTCCCTCAGTGAAACCCCATTTTGGTCTCAGGAGCACAACCACATCTCTGCACCTAACATGAGCTATTTAGGGTGGACCTGTCTGCCCAGCCCTGACCCTTTTCAATGGTTTCCTCATTCCATTCCTTCCACAAAGAGCTAATGAACACCTCCTGAGCGCCAGCTGTGCCAGGGGCTTAGGACACGTCCATGAATGAATCCAACCGTCTGCCCCGTCATGCCAGTAGAGGGAGGAAGGCACTACGCAGTATAACAATACAGAAGGCGGTTTGTAGTATATTAGAAGGTGATAAGGGCTCTGCAAATAGCAGGGTAGGAGGGTCAGGACCTGGGGGGAGTGGTTTCAGTTTTACATCAAGAGGTCAGACAGGCTTCATCGAGGAGGCGACTTTTGAAAAAAGGCTGGAAGGTGAGGGAGTGACCAGGCGCACATGGGGGAACAGCTTACCTGGCAGAGGTGACAGCCCGTGGAACCGTCCTCAGGTGGCCCGTGCTGTGTTCTAGGTGCGGGAGGTCAGTGGGGCTGGAGCAGATGTGAGTGCAGGTGAGAGGGAAGGAGACGCTGAGATCAGAGGGGTCATGGGGAGCCCGATCAGGTCCATCTTGACCTAGGATCTCGGGATGCCTGACAGATGGGGCCTCAGAGACTGTGATAACCCGGACTTGCTGGACAGGAAACGAGGGGTCAGGGAAGGGGGCGCTCCCCAAAGAGCGCTGGAATGGAGCTGGGCTCCTGAAGGGTCTTTCTCAAGCCCAGCTCTGGCTGGGGCGGACCGTGCCTGGGCCCTGTCCCTGTGCAGGGCTGCGCTCTCCCCGCTTCCCCAGTGCCCAGGAACGACTGCCCACGTGGCCACAGCAGCAGGGCCAGGAGAGCCCGCTCTGGGCGGCAGCCGCCGCAACACTGCCCACCAGGGGGCGCCCTCCCAGCGCAGCTTCTCTACCCTGGAAGCTGCCTGTTCTTGGCTCCCAGAGCTGCCCTCTCCCCACCTGCCCCTGCCTCCTGCCGGTTCAGGCTCCTTCTCACCCACACTTGCCACTTTATCTCAGCGTACCTCTCTTGCCTCTGCCCCAGGCCATGGGGTGGAGTAGCCCAGCTGCAAGAAGAGCTGAAAAGCGGACCCCCAGCCTGGTCTTCGGGGGGCAGAGTGGGGGAGCCCAGGAAGGACGGCCGGGGGGCGGGTGTCGGGCGTGTGGAATGTGCATAGTCACCAGTGTTGTCTCCTGACTCCCTGGGGCGGCTCTTGCTCTTTCCCTGTTGTGCTTGCTGCTGGAGGGTCCCCAGGGGCTCATTTGGAACTGGGGAGCAGGGCAACCGGGGTAGGGACAGAGGCCAACTCAGAAAGCAGAGAGGAGTCACTTGTGACTGGGAGGCCTTTACCCCCGTGGCCACTGGAAAAGGAGGCCAATCCCAGGCCCCACTCAAGGGTTCATCTCTTTCCAACAGCAGCTGCCCAGAGAGGGGAAACCGAGGCACCAGACATAAAAACCAGCTTTCGGGTACCCTCCTTCCCAGCTCCTAAATCCTGGCTGTCTCAGGATGAGGCCTGCGTGGACAAGGCCCACACCCTCACGCTGCTCTCCGGCACATTGGGGATCCCATGAGGGCAGGGCTGCCGCAGGCCCCTTATCAGCACTGTGCCCGGGCCACACACCCCTGGCACACACACCCAGCTGGGAGAGGAGAGACAGTCCAGAGAGCCCCCACCCCACTGCCCAGCAGGCCAAGCACGGTAAAGCCAGGACTGGGGTCAGCATGGAGTCTCTCTCACCCACTGCCTCCAGGGCCTCCAGGGCCTCCCTCTCGTCCCCAGCCCCGATCTTGCTCTCTGGGCCTCTGGAACCTAAACCCCCAAACCCAAGGAGCAGAGGTCAGCGGGAGTCCCCAGCTGACCAGGGAAACAGGCTCCTCCCCTGAACTTTGGTCTAGCTTCCAAACCTGGCCTGAGGCCAAGAATAAGATTTCCCTCTCCAAGCAGACTTCCTGCTGGACACAGCTGGGGAAATCCCAGAGGCTGCCCTGTCCCTGCCCCCAGGGATGCACAGCCAGGGCAGGGAGCTGCCTCTCTTGAGGGCAGAGGAGGCTTGCGTGGGGTGGGGGGAGGCTGGGCCATACCTAGGAGGAGGATGGGCTGGGAGAAGGGTCCCAGAGATACCAGGGTCTGGGGCCAGCCACCCAAGAGGGACAGAGAGATGAGCTTGTCCACCCCCTCACCCCTCACTTCTTGGGTGTCAGTTTAGCACTACTCAGCCAGCTCAGGGGACAGGGTGTGGGTAGGGGAGGTGGGGAGGGCGGGAGACCTGGAGGGATGCCAGGTTTGCCAGTTCAGGAGGGAGGGAGTGATGCGCTGAGGTGGGGAGGAGACAGCTGGCAGGGCCCACTCTCCCCACACGCTGGGAGGGGGCGGCCCCTCCTCCCCACAGTCTGCTGGGGTGGAAAGTTGGGAAGCAGAGGAATGAGTGAGTGGAGCGAGGGGTGTCCACATGGCAGAAAGCAAAGCGCCCGCAAGAAGAGAAGAAAGCGCCTGAGCAGGGAATGGTGCTGGGCCCTAGAATAGTTGGTTATTCTTGTCCTGTTTCCCTAGAGATCTCACTCGGCGCCCCTCACAACAGCTGTGACATGTTCCCCCTCCAGCTCCCACCGATGGATTGAGGGCCATGCCCAGAACCCCAGCCCTCAGTGAGCACCTCCCCTTGTTCTCTCTCTCCTTTGCAGCTAACTGCCCCCTTCTGGCCAAAGCTAAGCCTCCTCCTCTTCCTCCTCCTCCACGAAGCCCTCCTAGACTAACCCTCCCCTGCCCCACTCACTCCAGGGTTCCTCATCCTCCCCAGAATGACCAGACTCTCCTTTTTCTTGTCTGGATACTGATAGATGGCTGTGTAATGTTCTAAGCACTGTGGCTTCCTGGGTGTGTCTCGGGTCTCTCCCATCGGGAGCAACTCCAGCGCAGGACCTTGACGTCAGGTCACAAGCCTGATCACAGGGAGGGCGTGCGGGAGCTGGCACTGGATTTTCAGAGCACAGAATCCTAGTTAAACAGCCCCATCTCTCCATCACCACCTGTCCAATCTGACCTTCACACCTCCACTCCCCCCACCTTCTCAAACCCAAGCCATCAGCTTCTCCCAGCTTCCCCCTCCGGCCAGCAGCTCCACCTTCTCCCACCTGAAACTGCAAAGCCAGCTTTGACTCTTGCCTCTGACACCCAGGTACAGGCCTTCTCCTGGGTACATGGATTCCTGCCTTCTCCAGGCTCCAGCCCGTCACCTCAAGTCAACGAGCCTTGTGAGCACCTTCCAGGGATGGCTGATGTCAGGGGCTTTGCCCAGAGGATGAGTAAGGCGCGGCCTTGCCTCAAGGGAGTCCACAGGGCTTGCATGGCTTTCGTCAGCCTGCGCTGAGCCTTCTCCCAGAAACCCAGAGAGCTTTGGAATCAGAGGTGGATTTCCTCTCAGGCACAAGGAAGGTGATTTGGGCTGTTCTGTTTTCCCCTCACGGAAGGGATGAGGTTGTGGCTCACCAGTGACTGGCTGCTGGCCTGGGGCAAGTTTCTCAACTTCTGAGTCTTTGTTTCCTCAACAACAATGTGGGGATGATAAAAACCTTCCAGGATTGGCGTAGGATTAGCCACACCACAGCTAGCCATGTATTCGCTCTCACTATGCACCAAGCAGCTGTCCTAAGTGTTTTATGTGCATTGTGTTATTTTATCCTTGTGCCCCTGTGAGGCAGGTGACATTACCATCTCTTTTTTCAGATGAAGAAACTGAGGCTCAGGGAGATGAAATAAATTGTTCAAGTCAACCCGATTAAAGAGCACTGGAGTCAGGATTTCATGCAAGGCAGTGTTTCAGAATCCAATACTACTCACCTGTGCACTTTATCTTTAAAATAAGTGTAATAATAGCTCAGGCTTTTATTTTTTAGTTCTACTCTGTGCCAGGCTCCATGTGGATTGCTTTACTTTCATCCTTAGAACAACCTTGAACAGCAGACATTATCATTTTATGAGAAAATTGAGGCTCAGAAAGGTTAAGTAATGCCCAAGGTCACTGGGCTAGTTCCCTGAAGATTCAGGCTTAAACCCAAGTCTGTCCTACTCCAGTTTTCTCTTCTGCTTAGCGCTGTCCCGTGGCTCAGCCTGTCTGCTCACCTCCCAGCTCACACCGTCACTGCACTGCTTCTCCCATCTCATCGTTAGCCTTTCCACCCATTCTCCACACCAGCTCTGTCTTGCTTCCTCCCCTTCTCAGATGCCTACCCACTCTCAAGGGCCACCCTTCAAGGCCCAACTCTCAGGAAGCCCTCCATGCTAATCCATTCAAGCCTGACTTCTCCAGAGGGCGCAGAGTAACATTGGTGGCATGTATTTTGGCACTTGCTCATATTTGGTTGACAGTGTAATTATGTATGATCTGGTAGTTTTCTAATTATTAAGTGTTTAAAAATCTTATGTCCCCAGTCAGAGAGCAAAAACTTCTTGAGGGCAGGACCTCTGATGTCCCCTTCTCTTCTGCCGTCTCCTGCCCTCTTCACTTGGCAGAGGGCTAGGCACAGGCAAGAGCACCTTCAGTAAACAGGGACTAAAAGGGCATGGAAGCAGCAGCAACTCCAAGAGAGCTGGCCACCTTCCGATCTTATTATCTAGATAGGTATCTGCACAATGTGCTGCCCTGACTGTATGCAGCACAAACCTCAACTGAAGGTGGCCTCCCCCGGGCTTCCAGGGGCCAGGGTTCCTTGGAGGACAGATCACCCAAAGGACAGCTTTCCCCTCCCTGCTCCAGCACCAATTTCTTGTCCTTCCCGCCCTCTGTGTCCTTCCTGAATGAGAGTGCTGAGAGATTCACCCCAGGTGGGAGACAGTAATGGTGCGGGTGGGAGGGCCTACAGGGCTGGCTGACCGTTCCTAAGCCCAGTGTGTCTGAACTGCCCACGTCTCTGCAATGACCCACACGGTCAGGCTGAGTTTCACGAACGTAACAGTGCCAGTGGCACAGGGTCTTACACTCAGCAGGACCCCACACTTAATCATTTTTGAATGAGGAACCCTACATTTTCATTTTGTACTGGGCCCACAAGTTATGCAGCCCGTCCTTCAGGTCCCTTCCATGACACGCGATCCCTCCCACAGCACCAGAACCCATGCAGATGGAAGGGAAAACACAGCCTGGGGTCCAGCAGCCTGCGACTTCCTGGCCCTGCCACTTAAGAGCAACAAGGTACTCATGGGGCAAGTTGTCACACCTCAGCCTGCTCCCAACTCTGTCTCACAGTTCCATGGTCTCCTCATCTTCCCAGTGCGGATTTCCCTAGGTTTTCCAGGAGGGTCCCAGGAGAAAATGCCTGACACATAGTAAACATTCAACAAGCAGCAGCTCTTAGGAGCTCTGTTGTGATTATTGCTGAGGCAGGAGACACAGAAGGGAGTTGGGAATGTAGATGGAACTGGAAAGAGCTGGAAGTTTGGCCTTGGGGCCAGATGCCTCATGCTCCAGGTCCAGAGATCAGAGGAAGACCTCCTCAGAGTCCAGGCCACCCTCCATGATTAATAACCCTTCCCCCGCTCCACTTTTCTAATCCTCTCTCCCCAGCCTCCTCCATTTGCGCCTGGGCTCTATCTCCGGCAGTTTTCTTATCATGTCTTGAACACAAACACTGCTTGTCTCTGCTTCCAAAACTTTGTGTAATACCCCTAAATATTCTCTCTCTCTCTCCTGCTTCTCGACTCATGCCTATCACCTCCTCCAGGAGGCTTTCTATGACCAGCAGCTCTCTCCTCCTCCTCTCCTTGATTCCAGGAGCAGCTGCTCATACCTCACTTAGTCATGGCTTCCTGCCTTCCCCTCCCACTTGGAGGAAGCAGATACCATAACCCCATCTAGAATGTAAGGGCCTGAGGACAGACACCTGGCCCCTTTGAAATTCTCCCCACCACAGCAGAATGCCCCTTACTGAGCTGGAGTTCTGCGCAAGCCCACTTCCCTGGGCTCCATGTTTTCACCTTTGGCAGAGACAGTGGGACATTCCTGCCCCTTCTCAGTGATGGTAGGAACCACTCAGAAAAGGAGGCTGAACCTCTGGGAATCCAGGTGTGTGGGTACTGCATGATAATCATTGTTTCAGTGTGCCTCTGTCCTCTGCAACAAGAGCGAAAGAGACGCCATGGTGAGCAGGAAAACCCTTTGGGAGAAGTTAGCCCCGGAGAGCCGGGATCTGACGTCCAGCTCTACCACTACCCTGTTGGGTGACCTGAGCAAGGAATTTCCTGAGTTCTTGGGTCTAGGGGACAAATTTCAGGCTGGGTATATGGCTGGCTCCTCCAGGAGACCATGGATGGAGCTTTTATTTGTCCACTTACAATCGCTGGATGAGGAAAGCAGAGCTGGCCCTGAACAAAACTGTGGAGTTCTGGAAACTGTTCTGTGGTCCTCCTTCCTGTTCTTTCAGCCCAGATCCTTCCCACCGTCTTCCAGGACTTAGTGGGAGGAGAGGGGAGAGCCCCCTCTCCCAAATAGTTCCCTAAATGGTTCCATCTACATAGGAACTAATTTAAGGAGTAGAGTCCACTCCTTGTAGGAGGTGAGTCTCAGTCGACTGCCTTTCCCAGGTCAATTGAACTTGAGGTTCTCCATCGGTAACAATGGCGTGATTGACTGTGTTGCATATTCCAATAATGATCTCTAAGAATATTTTGATGGAGAGATCATGGGGGGAGGGGAGATTCTTATCCCTGAAATCCCTCGTGCCCATTGAGAATATTGCAAACAAACCTATTTTGCTCTTATCTGGTTCTGTTACCTATATATGCTATATAATAAGCCTGTTTTGTTCTTATTTGGTTCTGTTATGCTATATAATAAACTATCCCAAAATTTAGCTGCCCACAGCAGGAGCCATCTTATGGTATCTCATGACTTTGTGGGTCAGGAATTTGGACAGGACTCACTGGGGGTTCTTCCACTGCATGTGGCACTGACTGGGGTCCCCCGGGGGTACTCAGCTGGTGGCTCAGCAGGGCTGGACAGTGAGACATGACTCTTCCCCTGTGTGTGGCATGTTGCCTGCGATGGTGGGAAGGCTGGGCTCTGCCGGGTGCCTCTCCCCTTCCATGTAGTCTCAGAGTCTTTGTACATGCTTCCTCTAGTCGGGCTGGCTCAGGGTTACAGGAGGAAAAAGGTAGAAGCTGCAAATCCTCTCAAAGGCTAGGGCCAGAATTCACCCGGTGTCCCTTCTGCTGTCCTCTGTTGGTCAGAGCAGTCAGAGGCCAGCCAAGATTCAGGAGAAGGGGAAATAGGTCCCACCTCTCCAGGGAGGAGTATCATAGAATTTGTGGCCATCCTTCATCTGCCACACAGGTTAGCCTGATGGGGACTCACCAGAAAAGATATGTGGACCAGGAGACCTGGGAGGGAAAAGGCTAGTAGGGTTTCTTGATATGAAAATTAAAGTTTCAGACGTGGCTGAAGTTCCAGCATAAGGTAAGAAATACCTTAGCTTCCTGGATATCTCCACTCTTCATACCCCGAACCTAGCCTAGTCTGGTCAGATCCCAGGACTTACCCTCACTGCATGATTCAAAATGCAGCCTGTGGTCTAGAACCTACTCTACCCAAACACCTAACCCTCTTCTGGGATCCTCTGCTCCATAACCTAACAGCTCTGTTTTTTCCCCTTTTGTCCTTATTAATTCAGACCCTGGGCCCCTCAGCCTTACCTTCTGCCAGGACTGGTTTCTCTAACCACCATCACCACTTTCTGTCTCATGGGCACTGATTTGTACCAGGGTCTGTGCTAAGTGCCTCATCTGCATTATTACAATGACTCCTTGCAACAAGGCATTACTCTCATTTTATAGATGAAGAAATGGAGACTCAGAGGCATTAGGCACCACCTAAGTTCAAGTGCTCCAACTCAAAAGTCCAGGCTTTAAGCACTGTGCTATCTACCTACTCATCTAATTACCTACTGTTTAAATGAACTTCCATATCCTCATGCCTGGGCCTTATATCCTAGGCTCCCACAGTAATTGTGAAAGGCTGGAAGTCTCTCAACATGTTAATCAAAGACCCATTCAGATGACAAGAGAAAGGAGGAAGGAACTCAGGGACCCTGAATCCTTAAAGGAAGGAATACAAAAAATATCTCTATTGAAGTTACAGTCAAGGTTTTTGTCTTATTTTAAGTCAAAATGTGGGTCAGTGTGTGTGGGTCAGTGGTGAAGATAAATCTCTACATGATATCATAGAAAACTGGTTACAGGGAGATAAAAGAGAACTACTAAGCAAGAAGAGAAAAAAACTGAACAGTTCATTTGGCAGCAATGAGCCCTGTAGTCACACCTCATTTAACTGGAAGTCAGACTCCAACAACCCCAGTTCTGTGGAATGCCGCACCAAATCCGGAAGGGAAAGAGGCCTTTGAGCACCCAACTTAGCTAACGTTGATCTCTTAAATCCAAGCCAGATCCTTAGGCCTCCACGCAGAGCTTTACTGAGTGACAGTGAACAAAGGACTTAAGAGGCTGACCTCTGGCTTCCCAGCCCATGGCCCTTGGGGGACAAGATTGGGTGTGGGCAAGTCCTGCTACACAGGGAAGGTTCTGAGAGCAAAGAGGGAGCAGACAGCCTATCTGAAAAGGACAGTAGGGCTCAAAAGTAGACACAGCATTGTGTTGCAGGGCACTTCACTTTAGAAAAAGATTTATAATGCCTCACTGTCGGGTGCCTGCTGGCTTAACAAGCCCTTTCACAAAGATTATCGCATGTCATCTCCACAGCAAGCCTAAGAAGCAGGCAGCCAAGGAGAAAACAAATACTCAGAGAGGCTTAGTGACTTTTCCATGATCACACAGATTAGACAGCGGTGGCCCTGGGCCTAAGCCCAAACCTTACCATGGCTGACACAGGCCCTTTCTTCTACATATGACTTGGCCCTGGCCTCTACACCATGACGCCTCCTTTTTCATAGTGATGACCATGAGTCATCAAGAAAAGGTTAGTGGACAACTAGTCAACTCTGTTAGAGAAGACAGGGAAGTAGCTAATACATTTTTAAATTTTTCATAAAAAATGATACAAACAGACCAAGGATAAAGTTCAGCTTTCTGTTCTGAGCTACATCAGCAATTATAACCATTCACCTTTTATTCCTAATTGCCATACAGCACCATAACACTCATGGGCTTCCTCATCCAGCTCCTGTCCACTGAGCTCTCTGGCACGAGTCCTGCCCTCCACCTCTATGCCGCCACTCGATCCTCTCCCCTCTCTCCTGAATGCTTCCAAAATTCCTCAGTGGGACCTCGGCCTCCAGTTCTGACCCCTCAGATTTATCCTCCATTCACATCATTCTGACCACATATCTGGTGGCTTCTGTTCTTGTTCAGATCCTTTCTTTCTGAAATGCCCTTTGTCCAGCCACTCGATTGATTTCCACGCATCTTTAAAGACCCCAGATTAGCTGTCACCCAGACACTTCTTCTTGGTGTCCCCATAATACCCTATCTGCATACTGCAATGCCTCTTTCCTTGTGACTATCAGTCAGGACGCTTGTGGGTTGGGGTAACAGAACTCCCACACCTAAAGCAGCTTAAGCAAAAGGGGCTTAGTGTCTCTTTATAAGAGGTCCAGAGGTAGGTGGTTCCAGAGTGGGGTCAGCAATGTCATGGTTCTTAATCAGCATCTCTGCAATTCTCTTGGTCCCTCTGTGGGATGGCTTCAGCAGCTCCAAACTGTATGACAGCATCCAAAGTCAGGAAAAATAGATCAGTTCGCTAGGGCCGCAACAACAAAATACCATAGACAGTGTGACTGAAACAACACGCTTCATTTTCTCACAATTCTAGAGGCTAGAAGGGCAAGATCAAAGCGCGGGCAGGCTTGGTTTCTTCGAGGCCTCTCTTCTCGGGTAAGGAGGTCATCTTCTCCCTGGGTCTTCACATGATCTTTCCTCGGCATGTGTCTGTGTCCAAATTTCTTCTTTTTTACCAGAACACCAGTTGTATTGGATTAAGGCCCACCTTAATGGCCTCATTTTAATTTAATCACCTCATTAAAGATCCTATCTCCAAACACAGTCACATTCTGAGGTCCTGGGAGTGAGGACCTCACCATGCAAATTTGAGGAGGGGGCCACAATTCAGTCATAACAGAAGGAGATGCAAGGATAGGAGTTTCCCTTTGGGAATCTCTCTTTTCAGGTGAATAACCTTTCCCAGAATCCTTCCAGTAAGCTCACAGAACAGGATTTGGTAACAGGCCCTTTTCCTGGGTACAAGGGAGGCTAGGAAAGTATTTTTTGCCTTTATAATGGTTAGAAGGCTCTACCAGCCAGAAAGAAAGGGTTGGACATCGTTCATGGGTAGGTCAGCAAGCTGTCGCGCTGCGCTCCCATACCGTGTCACAGCTGTCTGCTTATTAGCCTCAGCTCCTTGAAGCAGAGACCAGCGATTCGGTCACCTGTGCACCCTTAGTGGCTGGGACAGTGCCTGGCTCACAGTGGCGCTCAGCCAGAACCTACCGGAGGGATGAACGAATAGAATGTAATGAACAAGATGAACCTGTTTCTGTTGTGCTTGATCGCATTAAACTCTGTCCATATGTTTGGCTTGCATAGTCTGTGGCTCATACCTTTAAATAATCGTAGAGAGTATTGCTAATAGAACTGTTACTGTAACAGAGGAGACCAGGCTCAAAGTCTGGCATAGTGCATGGTACATAGTATCTGCTGCATGGATTGTTCTGGAATGAATGATGGATGAATGAATACTTCAAATATTAAAAATGCTGTGAAAAAATATTGTATATCACCTATTTGCATTCTACTCTAATAAAATATGATCTTGATGAACTTTGCCAATAGGCTAATAATGCTCAGAGCAATTGCCTCTGATAAGTACAGATATACTAGTAACTGTAAGATGAGCTGCTAAAAAGTGTTTGATTTGGATTCTGTGGAGTTGCACGAAGCGTATCACAAATCCACACAAAGCACAGCTGGGCTCTAGAATATCACTTTTGCTCCACAAACCCCCACATACCTGGCCTTTCATGTTCTACATAATAGGGAAGAGCCAAGTGCCTAACTAATGAATGGCAATAGTTGTGGGTGTAAGTGACAGATTTGGGAGGAGTTCCCCAAATTCTGGCCTCCTTCAATGTTAGAGAGATTCCCATGATTTCCAGCTAATTCCTGCTTTCCCCTCTGCATCAAGGTGAAAGGACTCAGGCAGTTAAGGTGTGAATCACACAGAGTAAATGAGAAGCAGTGGAGGTAAAAAAATCAAAGTTGCCACAAGTAACTGGGTTCCCAGAGGCAGTGTATTTTGGCACCATGAGACAAACTGTGTAACCGAGAGCTCAGTCTCCTCTCGCCCTACTTCAGACCCAAGGGACCCATACCTCCCTTACACAGTTCAAGTAATGAGGTTCAATTAAAACATTCAGGTTCAATTAGTGTTTCAGGGGCAGTCTCAGGACAAAAACATTTTCCATGAGGAACTGAAGAGAAACCGGCTCTCTTCTGGACCAGTCGGCATGTAGGGGCAGGAGAGGACTTGGCCTGCAACCCGCACCTGCATAATGCAGAGGCTGGACAAGATGGCACTTGTATGGGTATTTGTGCTTCTGCAGTATCTGGGCCCTAGGTACTTTCCTAACAGCCAGGAGGAGGTGCATGCTAGGGTGTTTTCCTTCCATGTTGTGAATTTTTCTTTCCTTAAAGTCTTAACAGTCCAGATTTTTGCTGCAGAATCAAGATCTGTTATTATGACGATGGTGATTTTTTTAAATCATGCCAATGAACCTGGTCTTAACACATTATTGCAAGCACGTTAGCCAAGCCCATTACAACAATCTATTGTTAGAGAAAAATATCCTGGCAGTACTTGTATCGAGAAGTTCCGCCTTCTGAATTGATGCCAAAATATGACAGATTCAGTTCCTTATGATGTCCAACTACTGTACATGAACTCCCACTCCCCTCTCCCTGCTGCCAACATTATGACTAGCTTTACTTTGATGTTCTCCGCTTTCCACAGTGGTTTTAACTCTCTGCCAGAGTCCTATGCGCTAAGCACTCTGCTGTTTGGAATCCCATTACCTGCAACTCTACCAACTGGCATCCCACAGATCAAAAGTACAATAATTAAAGAGATACTGTGAGAACCTACAGTGACTTCAGAAGGTTTTTTCATGCTTGCTCCAAGTAGAGTCTATCAATAAATTACACAATAAAATATTCTAATAAATCAAGATGATATAGACAGACTGGAATGAATAACAGGCCAAAATCAACCAAGTGAAATTGACAAGACTTAATGTAATTCACAGGAAATCTAGCATGTAGATTTTAAAACTACCTAATAGAAGAGACCTGGTTAACAGTACTCATAAGAAAGTCATGGGGATTTTGCCTATTCAGCAGTGTAGTGGTTCAAAACAGTCAATCCTATCCAAGGCCATCTTAAAAAAGAGTGTGTATGTCCAAATCAAGGAGAGAACAATTTCATTCCATACTTGGTTGGTCCTATCAGGTCTTTGGAGGACTGTAAAGTTTGAAGCTATAAGAGGAAAGGAAGAGTGTTTCTTCCAGCAACTTCTTACAGAGAGCATAATGCCTGTCTTCAGAGAGCTGACAGATTGTCACACGAAAAAAAACCTTAAATTTAATCTACTAACTCAGGTGCCCAGAAGTCGTGGGTGGTCATGTCAGTGGAGCACATTTCAGCTCCATATAAGAGAGAGCTTTCTACTAGGGTGATCTAAACACTGAACTTGGATGAAGTGTGGAGAGGCAAAGAAGGCGATTTTTTTTCATAACTTCTATTCTTTGCCCGGTGCCCGGGTGATAGGTACCTAAGTACTTTATTGTTGTTCATCAACGGATACATGTATTTTTTCAAATACTTTTCTATAGGTATGATGTATTTGAGAATGAAAAAACTAGGTTGACAAGGTGTTGGTCAAAGTAGTAAACTCCACATCATTGTGAGGATTCAAGGGGAGGCTGGTGGCACTTAGTGAGAGGATGGGGTTATGACCTCCGACATTCATTCCATCTCTAAGATTCTGCACATCCAAAAAATACATGGACAATTATTAAAGAAAATCTTCTTTAAAATATTCTTAAGGTGACTGCCTCTTAATTATCTTGGTTTGAGGCTTTGTGCAATTGTTCACTACCACCATTACTGGTATTTGTTAGACTCTGATCCCCAAGTCTCTATTACAGTGATTATCATTTTTATTGGCCATTATATAATGAGAATTAGACACAATCTCTGCCCTCCCAGGATGACAAATGATGCGGACAGTCACAATGAAAATACAGTGAGAGCCGGATATGAACAGTGAATAAATACAAAAGCCAGCAAAAAGGTTTATGTGGTAAATAGGTCAAGGTATCGGGTCTTGCGAGAGTGGGAAACAAATACACAAGGGCCTTGGAAAACACATCCTAAATAGGTTAAGACCAGGAGAAGCTAGCCTTCTGCTCCAATTAATTTCAGCAGGATTCCTGGAAGAGAGCCTTCAGAAATATATAAATTCTGGCAATCTAACATTTGATTAGGGGAACCTTTCTCCTAGGCTACCAGGAAAGAAAAAAAAGCCAAAATAGCTTAAATGGCCATTTCCTCATGTTAATCCTGTTCTCCCATTCTGTTCCTTTGTGATCTCTCACTACCTTCTTGGCTGTGCTGATTTGAAATGGGGGAACCAAGACCTAAAAAAGGGAAATGAGAGGAAGGGGTATTTGAGGACTGTGATGGACGTGGAATCAGGGAGAGTCCTTGCAGCCCCAAGTCACTACTAAATAAACAGCCAGGCTCTTTGCTCCTTCTGGCTGAGCTGTGACTTTGGGCAAAGTTACTTCTGCTTTGGACTCATTTAACCTTTAATCTGGGGATCCCCACTCATATTACTGACATAAACTGCTCTATCTTCACAACTTGGGTTGATGGGAAAAATAAACCAAAACACAACTTACGAGCTGCTTGAGTCAGTGTGGCAAAATGCAAATAATACTTACCAAATTTATCTTATCTTATACATACACACATATATTATATATAATAATATATCTTACTATCTATAATTTATCTTCAATTTGCTCAAGGGGAAACTGAGTCCCAAAGAGTGTAAATAAGTCAATTTGGTATATACTCTTCAGTCTTTGACTTCATCAATATGAATAGTGTTTTAATGTTACAACATTTTTCTTTCTGGAAGTTCTTATCATAGCCATTTTAGGGATGGGGAAACTGAGGCACAGAGTAATTGAAATGTACTGCCTCAGAGTAGGCCTCAAAAAATAGTGCCTAGATGAGAAACTCAAGAACCCGAATCCTCAAAGCTAAATTATTTTTCCATTAGACTCCTACCCAAGTTTGAAACATTATATCCACTCGAAGTTTGAGAAATAGGTGATAACTGGTATTAAAATTTGAGTTCTTGATACCAAGAGAAGTGTAGGGTCCGGGGTAGTAGCAACAGGAATCATGATTCTTGACCTTTGTAAAGGATGTCACAGTTTACAAGCTTTCCACAGACGTCACTACACTCTGTCCTCGTCAAGGGCATCAACAGAGCCCCCCTTTCACAGCTAAGGAGGCCAGAACTCAGAGACATTTAGCAGCTTGTCAGAGAACTCAGTTGGCAAAGGGCAGAACTGGGGCTGAACTTGAGGTCTTCTGACTCCCAACTTCAGTGGGAACACACTGGACAAAAGAGGCTACCCGAATTTTACTGGGAGACTAAGAGGAGACAGAGAGGGGTAGGAAGCAGCCAGTTTTGGCAGCAGCACAGAGCCTGCATGTTAGCGGAAAAGGAAATTATCATCATTAGGCATTTGAAATGATGACACAGAACTGCTCTGGGCACTGTGGGGACCTACTACACCTCTAACCTCTGAGGGCCTGAAATCTAAGACAAGCACGCCAGGAGCAAATGACATCCAGAGCGTATCTACTACAGTAGATCTACTACAAGAGCAGAGAAGAAAGCGTTTATATCATACACCTGGCCAGGGAAGTGGGGGATGTGGAGAATGTAAGTGTAGAGATGAAAATGGGAGCAATAAAGAAGAGTGAGCCAGGAAAGGAAGAAACATACACACATACACACACATCAATCCAGGAAGGGTTTGCAGGGAAGAAAAATAAATTTTAGCATGGTTTTTTCTTTAAGTTAAGAAATAATGGAGTAGCTGTGTTGTGACAAGAGCGGAGTTGAAAGGGTAAGATTTAGAACAGAAACTTATCCTAGGCATATGGAACAATTATAAAGATGAGTGGGAAGGGGGACAAAGACAAGCTACGGTGTGGACAAAGAAGGCTTTGAGCAAGATGGAAATTCAGGAGTGATAACAACCTGTCTTGACACCTAGACTGTTCCCAAGTGTTCCCACCCCCGTGCTTTCAGAAAGCTCATGCTCTCCGCATTTCCGGAACAAGAATCTCTGTGCTGTGAAAGCCTGCCTGCAGCAGATAAAAGGCAGCAGTGCCCTGGTGAAGGAGGCAGTGGATAGGGACCTTGGGTACGCTGGGCAAGAAATCCCTAGCCATCCCGATCTCCCCAGACTCTACCACCACAGGAGAGGCACCCGGTGCAAAACTCATTTATCCAGTAATTGTTAGCGAGTTCCCAGTCTGCTTTATCAAACCCAAATTCACCTGTTGAGCTTCAGGCCAGTGATTAGATTCTTAATGTAAAAATTCTGTTGAGCTCTGCTGGCATATATGCATTTCTCCATGTATCTATTTAGACCCAGGCCAGGTAGAGAGATCTGTTTTCTCTGTTAATTGTGTTTACTCAAGGCATCCTTTGTGACCCTAATTAGTCAGAGAAGCAGCAGCAGACAACCACTAGGAGACTGGGGTGACTAAGAAAATACAGAAAGAATCCTTATACTCTGGTTGCTGGCCCTTTGTAGAATACAGGGTCCTTGGAGGTGAGGTACTGGCCCTGATCATTACAACTTGAGCCATGAGCCAAAGGCTAGCAATATCAGACTTTTGGAAGAAGCTGCTCATTCCTGATCATGAGTTGGTTTCTGAGTTAACACAATTACTAAGATTTGCATGGGTGGGGTGAGAATTTAAGGATTTTTATGATAATGATTCTTATGATTATTTTTGCCAACATTTGTTCATTTGCCACATTTACATTGTGCCATTCTGTTCTAACCACTCTACATATATTAACACATTTAATACAACCACACGAGTAGATACCATAGGTATTATGTTCATACAGATGAAGAACTGACAAGAGAGTTAACTTAACCAAGGTCACTCAGCAAGTAAATGAAGGTGCTGGGACCTGACTATAATTTACATCACTTAACCAAACCCCAATGTTTTAAAAAGAATGTTCAAGCAAACATCTGACATTTACATATAAGACATTGTTCTTGGTCCTATGCCAAAGATACAAAGGATATATAGAGAGTTCCTACAAAGAGCTCACAGTATAGATGCAGATTAGTCCCTTCTATGACACTAAACGTTTGCTCATTTATCTACATAGGATTTTTCTAATCTACCTTTTATCACCAGTGCTGTTATACTTTCTTTTTAAACAGTAAAGATAACTTTGGGCCCAGAGGGGACTAACTTACTAGTTAATTAATCAACAGCTAAAGAACAGCTAGTAGCAAATCCCAAACTGGAAGCCCAACTTTTCTGACAACTAATGGGTTATGTTTCCAGGCTCTTTGCAGCATTCAAGACGTAAAGGTGTTACCAGAACAATGGCGCAAAAGGACGTTTACTCCTTTATCCCAAATTGTTCTTCCATTCTCCTTCAGTTCTGTCTCCAGCTTCCTTTCTGCCACACCCTTATTGTTTATTGCAATTTAAGCTGTACTGATTCCCCACTCTTCCCTTTCTTCTGCCTCTGGAGTGAAATTAGGCCTGGACACCGAGACATATGCGGCTAGGGATGGAGGTTAAGTTGAACTGCTTGAGATTCTTTACCATTTCCAAACCTTAAAAGAAAAACAAAAATGCTTTGGACAAGATACTTGTAATTGCTTGAGAAGGGACCAAAGGTAGAAGAAAAAGAAAAGGGAGATGTACTTAAATGACTTAGGAAGAAGACTTGCAAGCTTAGATCTGGACAGACTAAGACTAAATGCAGGAGGATGGGCACAAGCTGGGAAACGGAATACTCCCCTCACGGGAGAGTGAGGGTGGCCGGGTAAATACCTAAGCAAAGGGCTTCAGAGGAAGCTTCGCGGCTTCTTTACTAGTGTATGAAAGGGCCGTTTCTTAGAGCGGAGAGAAGTCCTCTTTAGTCTGGGGGGGTCCTCTCGCCCATTGTGCGGCTCTGCTCTCCGGGAGGTCGCAGGGCCCTTCTCCGCGGTCTGGGGGCTGGGTTGGCCCCGGCGCCCGGCCTCTTTCGGTGGGGTCCCCCCCGCAACAGGCAGGGCTCCCAGGGTAGCGCCTTCGCCCGCGCCGCGGGCTGCGAGGACGCACGCGGCGGCCTAGCGCCCCCGCCTCTGCCGTCACCCCGGCCGACCCCCGGGCAGCACCCGGCCGGCTGCCACCACGAGCGTGCGTTACGTGCCCCCGCAGCATGACGCACGCGCCGCGCCGGGGCGGACGCGCGGCGGGAGGAGCGCGCGCGCTGTGGGTGGGGTGCGGACGGAGGTCGGCGTCTGCGGAAAGGAGAAAGGGAAGGGAGACGCGGCTGGGTGCGGCGCGGCGGGGCTGGGAGACCAGCGGCCGGGCACCGCCTCCTCCCCCGCCCTCTGCGCTGAGGATGGAAGTGACGAAAGCAGCCGAGGAGGTCACTTCCTGCTGGGGTGGATGAGGAGGAGCCGGAGACGCCGCGGAGGAGACGGGACCGACTGGCCGTGCCGGGGAGCGGTGAGTCCCGGCCTCGCCGCCGGGCCCCTCCGGGCCAACCCGGGAACCTCGGCGGAACGGCGTCCCTGGGGTCGGGGGTCGCTCAGCGGGCCAAGTAACCACCCAGCCGGGCCTCACGCAGCGCTGAGGGCAGGGGAGGGAGGGGGCCCGTGTCTGAGGGGCGACGGGAACCTGGGGCAGCGTTCGTGCGCACGGTGCTTCCGTGGAGCCGCGAGGCCAAGGGGCGAGGGAGCTCCGGCCGGGAGACAGGTGTGAAAGAGGCTCCCGGGGCCGCGAAAACCGGGACCGGGACCGGGAACTGCAGCCGGGCTCCTCAGCGCCAGATCCGGCATGCCTTGTTCTTCAGGGAATGGTCGCGATCCGAAGAGCGGAGAGGGGCCCGGTGGGGTTTACAGAGTAGAGATGAGTGGCCTACTTGGACACAGTGTCCTCGGAGAGAATTTGTGAAAGGCTTAGAGAGGCACCTCCGGGCTTCTGGGAGGAGAGCCTTTATGGAGGGAAATTGGGGAGCTGGGGTGTCAGGAGATAGCTTCCTGATCAAGTCACTCTTGCAGCGGGGTTCGGACCCCAGATTCGTGGTAGTTGAAGGGCATTCCTGTGGCTGGATAAAGGCCCTGAGATCCTGCAGAGCAGCCTAGGAGTTGCAGTCTAAGCAGCTTCCTGGAGCGGTGGGGAAATTAGTGTTTTTCCTCCCTCATTGTCACGGAGATGGGAGCAGCCGGGAGAGGAAACTCCTGCCTCAGCTCTGAGGCCTTGTTATTGTGTTTGTTGTGTATGTGGCTGTGTGTCTGTTTTCTCCTTCCTTTGGGTAATTTATCTCATCCTCCTTACCTGGTGGTTTTTTAGACTGAAACTTGCTGATCTTGTTAATGTGTATGGTGAGAAAAATATTAAAAGAATCTGGAGGAATCCTAGCTTAGATGAAATTTCCAAGATGAGGAATTTGTCCTCACCCCACCCTGAGGCCACTGAGGCACTTACATTCCGTCCAAACTGTTTCTAATGTGGGTGCTGAGGACCTGTCATCCACCCTGGGGATCCGTGAGGGTAGATCTGCCCTCCTGCCTGCATCTCCCTCTGGCAGTTTCACCCTTCCCTCCTTTTTTGCTAAGGGGCTGACTGATACAAAGCTGCTTGCTGCTAGGAACAGAATGAGGATATGTGAATCTGAACGGAATGGATTCAGAATGCTGCAAGACTCCCTTCACTTAACGAATAGAAGGTTCTCTGAAATGCCTGCATTCGTTCCTTCTTGTTAAAAGAGAAAATGTAAAAAAAAAAATTCTCAGAAATATTTTGGGAATGTGTGTTCCTTTTACAGAGTAATTGTACATATGGTGTGTGTACTTCCTGTATCCCATAGTATTTTTCTGGCTGGGAGGAGTTTTCCTTCTCCCATCTCACGTAATTCAGTAAAACAAATCAATATCAGATGTTCTTTCTTCAGTGGCAATCAGATGGATTTGGAACTTTTTCCACTCTTCCTCAAACTGGTACATCTGGGTGAACTCAGGCATGTGTATCTTGGCATCTGGGCCTGTCTAGTAATAGAAGACAAACTGTTTGACTTGTTCTGGCTGCCTTTTTGGACCCATTTCACTGTACCTTTCCTTTTTTTACATTTGAAGGGCTGGTCAGAAGGAAGAAAGTAAATATTAAAGACAGTGTTTACACTTTGTGTTGTAAAGTCAGGTGAGAGATAATTATGGCCTTTGAAGCTGATGACCTGAGGACCATCATTTGATGACTTGAGGATTAGCAGTTTGGAGGCGACATGTTTGAAAGAAAGAAGGTTACATAAGGAGGGGAAAACAAGGAAAAGGAAGTTTGGGAAAAGGCTGTGCCAGAAAACTTTGGGAGGATAATAAGTAAATAGCACCTTAAAGTAATTGGTGTGGCTTGTATCTCTCAGCAGGAGGGCGAAAATGAAAGCAGGCTGTAGCATCGTGGAAAAGCCAGAAGGAGGTGGAGGTGAGCAGAAATTAATCATCTCTGATTACCTAGTATGTCCCTCAGTGGTTTCTTTTCTCTCCATCTGGGCACTGTTCACAAACGCCAGGCCATGACTGACAGCCTCTTGTCTGGGTGGATACTGCTAGGACAGTTTGTTTCTGGTGGGTGTATATTTAATGTGTCTAGTCACCACACCTTTGTCCCAATCATTAGTCTCTTTACTGTTAGAACACAAGTGCAACTTTAGAGGTGAGGGATTTTCAGCTGCACTTTCCTAAAACATCATATTTTCTTTTCAGTTTGTTCCCTTTGGAACTCCCATGTCTTCACAGAAAATAGACGTGAGATTTAGTAATGTATGAAAGCCTAAGAGATTAGGACACCCGGGTGCTGGTCTCAACTCTATTGTATTTAATGATTGCCACAAGAAAAGTAACCTCTGTGCTTTCCTCTCCCCTGTTGTAGTTAGCCCCAGCTGACTGAAAGGGTGTTTATGGCATGTTTACCCAGCACTCTAGAGATTCTGAGCGTTGGAATGTGAAGTCAGGGATAATGGTATGTACTATTTAGCTCCTAACTGCCTTGATCTTGCCCTTTTCACATTGAAGGGTATCAGTTTCCTGATTGGGCTTATAAAACAGAGTCATCCCCTGGCTCCCGGCAGATCCAGCTGTGGCACTTCATCCTGGAGCTGCTGCAGAAGGAAGAGTTCCGCCATGTCATCGCCTGGCAGCAGGGAGAGTACGGGGAATTTGTCATCAAGGATCCAGATGAGGTGGCCCGCCTCTGGGGCCGCAGGAAGTGCAAACCACAGATGAATTATGACAAGCTCAGCCGGGCCCTCAGGTGAGGGAAAGGATTCCCAAATCCATGGTGTTAACAGATTAGAAGGAGACTAAGCAGTTTGGTGAATGTTAGATAAAAAGGGTATCAGGTGATAAGAGACTACACTGAGTGAATAATGTGTAGCTTTAAGGTGGGAGTAGAAGAGCTGTTGAATCTGAGTAGTACAGGCATGGGAGGAGGAAAGGCATATCTTTGGTAATATGTAGGAGGGAATTCCAGCTTGGTTGGCACTGGGTCCTGACAGCCGATTCTGCTCTGTAGTGGGCGAGAGTATATGGTGAAACATGGATTGGAGCCCATTTATAATCCAAAAGATTAGTTTAAACATCCCCATTGGAAATCTATTAGCATTTCTCTTCTCTAGCTACTCCTGGAAACTGAATAAAGTGAAGTAGGCACACAAGCAGAGGGTTCACTGAATGGTACTGGCCTAGCCTTTTAGAAACTGCATCTGTGAGCTCAGTTGTCAGTCCGTAGGTTGCTTCAACATATCTAAAGATTGATCAATATAAGTTTTCTCAGGTTCTCTTTTCCCCTTGTCAGTCTTTACATTTCATAATCCTTCAGCCCTCAAGGGCCCGAAGGCAGTTTGTAACCTACTACTGATTAGATGTGAAGCTAAAGGTCCCAGGTATGCTGAAGTTCCCTTGCTTTTCTTCATCCTTAGTGACCCTGAAAGTAAATCTGTGCAGCAGCTTTGCTGGTCTCTCACATCCTTTTGAAAGCAAAGCAGGCCAAGCTGGCTGCTGTTTTCCAGATCAGGGTATACCATTGTTTGACCTGCCATCATTAAACAATTGTACATTCCTTTGTCAATGCCTAGAGCTTAGGTCTCCAGACTAACCACATCAGATCTCCCAAGAGACTTGCCTGCCCCCACCTGGGCAAGCAGAAAAGAGAAACTAGACAGTGACATATAGTGGAACAGGAAGGAAATGGACTATAGAATTGAAACTGTAGAGAGATGGAGAAGAAAGGTGGTTGGGCTACGGTAGGCATTCAGGATCTTGAAGTGAGATTATCTTGGTAAAGCTCCAGCTAAGGACTAGAACTAATTGAAAATTGAATTTCAACTAGAGTTAGCTGAAAATAAGCTTTTAGGCTTCTCATCCCTAATCTGAGGGTATGGCTGTGAAAGAATGGTAGTGGAGTTTACATGTAATACTCAGAGCAAGAATTGTTGGACTTCATAGCTACCTAAGTGTATCAAAACTTGTCAGTAGCTGGAAGGTAAATTGACGTGCATTCCTGCTTTTACAGATACTATTACAACAAGAGGATCCTTCATAAAACAAAAGGAAAAAGGTTTACTTATAAATTTAACTTCAGCAAGCTGGTGATGCCCAACTACCCATTCATCAACATTCGGCCAAGTGGTAAGATGCTAACTTCTTGGTGGGGGATGAATTTTGAGTTGAAAAAGAATTTTTAAAAACTGCAGTCTAAGACCTGGCATGTTTAAGGGATCGCGCTAAAGCAGTGAGATCCTTTGGCTTGCCTCTGTATTCTTGCTCAGGTTCTCCCATTTGTCTCATACAGGGAGTGACAGGCTCTGCAGCATCAAGATTGATGCCTTTGGTCTGTTTATTTGGTTCCATTTTCTGCATATTATTTGTAACCTCTCAATATTATTACACTGTCCTCTTTAGGAGTGATATTCCATAGATTTGCGTTAGTCTTTAAATTCAGGACTCAGAGTTTTAGCACCCTGCCCAGTAGTGCTTTCATACAAGAGAAACTGTTTCTACAAACACTTCCGATTTTCTGTGAAACTACCAAGCTCTCCCTTGTCATGTGAATATCATCAAAACCACAGCATCCTTGATCACAGAAGGGGAGGTTCGAGTGTTGGCAGTGAAAGCAGTGCCTTTGATCTGTAGCAGCCCCTCCTCAGAGAACAAGGCTCTGGGCTTACTTGGCCTTCTCTCCTTTCAAGTGCAGCAAGGCTTCCCCTCCAGCTCTCTGTGGGACAGCTTTCCGTCACAGCTCCTCTAGAGGCAGAAGGCAGTTTCTTTGTAAGGATGTTTGGGTGTTTCTGTGTTTTTTAAGAAGCATATCACACCCTTGCCCAAGAAAATAGACTGTATTTTTAACTACTCTGTCCACCAATACTCTGCCTTTGAGGCATTGTATGTTAAGGCAAAGAAATCTGATGGTGATTCTGCAGTATTACAGCTTCTCAGAGAAAAGTTGGGAGAAACCTGAAAAATTAGAGGGGGGGTGTGGCTGAGAGAATGTGATGCTGAGATCCATTGTAGATATATAATTACTACACACAACAAGTTAGGGCAGTTTTAGCTTGATGCTGCTATCATTACAGTTCCATCTCTCCTTCTGTAGCCACTCCCTCCTGTCCCTGGGGCATACATTTAAAAAAAAAAGTGGTATTGGAATGCACCTCTCTAATTACAACCTGTTTTCTTTCCTTGTGCCTGAGGGAGAGGCGTAAGGAAATCAAACCTGTTCTAGCCACTGGAATCTCATTTCCTCTATTTTTCACTCTTGCCCCCTCCCTTGGTACCTAGAGGAATTGGGACTCTAGATGGATACCCCAGCAGTTTCGAAGAATGTATTAGTGTTCCATATTCTTCCATACCGCTCTCCCCAAAAGAGGCCTCATTGGTCTCATTCTTCTGTCTTTGACCCATTTTTGTCTAATGAAAACACACAAGTCCAGCCACTTGGACAGCCTGGAATGGGGCACCCATCAACCCTTGGGAGTAGTATTTTTTTCCAGGGCAAAGAAATCTGGACCCTCTGTGAAAACTGGTCTGGAAACCTAACGGTAGTTATCTAGCACAACCTACTCTGCCTGAAGGCAATTGATTATTAACTAAGCTCAAGACCCTAATCAGAAAGTCAGCAGCGAGCAAAGCAGCGTTTCTTTCATGCTTGCTGCCTGGTTGCTTACTTCCCAGACACAGACAGCGCCAGAGAGCTGACATCAGTTCATAAAGGGCTTTTACCCAGATGGGCCAAGCGTTGTTTCAGGTTGCCTGTCATGATGACAAAGGTAATGTGACATCTTCTGAACATCTGCTTAGTGGAGGTGCTTTTGCTTAGTGCTTCTACGAGTCACCTCCTGCAGTTCTCCCAGCCCAGTGACGAATAGGTCTCAGTATCCACATTGTACAAATAGTGAAATCAAGGATGGCAGCAAAGGCAAAGATTGATAAGGTGAGTTGAATACAGTCAGCCTGTCGAACGGGTCTCAGGAAACAATTCCTGAGAAATTGAGCTGTTGAAATCCACCTCTTACTGAATTGGTCATACATTCCTCCCCTGGATTGGGATTCAATCATTTATTTAACAGGCGCAGTGTTAAGCCCTAAAGACCCCCACCCCCCCCAGAAAAAATGGGAGAGTTCTTCCCTTCAAGGAACATACAATTAGCAGAAGAGATAAGATATATGAGGTTTAATACCAAAAAAAAAGAAGATGATGGGAGAGTTCTTTCCTTTGAGGAACTTAAAATTTAGCAGGAGAGGTAAGATACATGAGGTTTAATACATTTCAGAGTGAGCACTATAAGAAGGAGAGCTGTGTGGAGTTAGATCCTGGAGTCCAGAGACTTCATGTCTAGGTGGTATGGGTGGATACAGTTGGGCTATTTTGATCTGTGTGTTTTTAAAAACAGAAGCAATACATGTTGATTGTAGCATATCCAAATAATACAGAAGTTCACAAAGTAAAAAGTAAAGTAAATGTTCTCTTTTCCCTTCCCCACAACCCTACTCACTGTTAACAGTTTAGAGCAGAGTACTTAGTATTTGGGTAATGAACCTAGTTCTACATAAAGTATCTCATTTTTATCATTAAAATCGTCTATAAAATATGTTCTTAAATATTTTTTAATACTTACTGTACTTGCACAAGAAACATTGGACAGTCACAGTAGATGCCAGTAAAAATCATTACCCGTCAGGGCGGGAGTGGCACAGACCAGTTAAGGATGAACTTGAAACCTGCCACTGTATGCCTCCCCACCCGTTTTTACACTTTTATTTTGGAAAACTTCCAACCTACAGAAAATTTGAAAAAATAGAACATTGAAAAATCCATGTATTTCTTTCTAGATTCACTGGTCATTAACATTGTTGCCACATTTGCTTTATCACTGTATATGCTTTTTAAGTCTTCCTAGATTAAGTTACAGACAGGACACTCCACTCCTCTATACTTCAGTATGTATCTCCCAGGGACATTCTCCTCCACAACCACAGTGGCATTACCACATTCAGGAAATGAAACAAAGCTCTAAAATCATTGTCTAATACATAGTCAATATGCAAATAATATATGCCTTTTAAAGATTTGGTCTTTAAGCCATGATTATTATCTAATTAAAAAGGTATTTATTTCAGCAAATACGTGCAGTTTGCTCTGTGCTAGTGCTGTCCTAAGGACTTCATAACTATTAACTTCTAGTTTATGTAACAAGATTAGTTGTATTATCCATTGTATAGGTTAGGAAATGGAGTCACAAAAAGGTAAGTTATCCAGAGTCACCTAACTAATGAGTGTTAGGCCAGTGTTTGAACCTAGGCAGAGGCCCTGTCATTTCCATTTTGACAAAGGTGACCAAAAACCAGTTGATAACTTACAACAGGCTATGAGGTAGAAGGTGCCAGAATGGAGATTCAAACCCACACAAACCTGTGTTTTTCAAACAAAATCCTAGCTTTGCTATCTCAGCGTATAACACAATAGAAGTGCTGCTGTGGTTTATCAGAGGTGAGCGGTCCAGAATGCTCCTTCCAACATTGCTCTTAGGTTTTGCCTTCGTTTGCTTTCTTCTAAATACTTGAGGAAAATGCTGTGTGTTCTGTTTCCTTGCAGATGGACAGCATACCCAAGCCTGTGAAAAAGACTGAGATATCCCCCAGTTCAAGTAAATGAATAAGTAAATAAACCAAATTGTTTAGGAGACAGGACCTTCTCTTTCCCACTCCACTGCTGCCATATTATACTTAATTCGGCCCTTCCAAACAAGTTAGAAGTGGTTTTTTTGCTTTTAAATAGATGTGCTCTTAATACAAAGTCAAGATACAAAAGAATCAAAAGGAGCAGAATTTTAGCCACTGTAATAGCAGCGAGAACAGGCACATTTGGCCTGGGACCCTTTTGACTCAAATTATATACAAGGTCATCTGTTTTCCCAATTGTAAGATTAAATCAGTGACTTTAGGGGGAAGAAAGTCCTGCAGAAGGGTGTCCTGTGGAACATCAGTTGGGAAATGCTACTCTGGCATAGTATTAGTCTGTGTGCCTAGAAAGCCAGTCTTGCACAGACAAGCCAACTCCAGCATCCTGTCTGAGGATGACCCTATTATACCAAGAATAGAGGAAAGACAGCTGATTGGGAGTGATTCCTAACCACATCGTATCTTATGTACCTTTTTCTCCTAGATCACCATACTTTGACATACCTGGGTGTTAGTTATTTTTTCTTCTTTTTTTCCTTCTCCCCTATCTCTGCCTCAGAGTGTAAAAAGCCCTCATGTCATCAGCGATAGAAGCCACTGACACATCCCAGGAACCTGAAGGGTCCCTGAGGCCTCAGGTGGCATACTTTTTTTATGCCCCATTGCATCAGAAGGACCTTTGGGGGAATTGAGAACTTGAGAGCCTCTGAAGTTGACTTGTTCTGCACTCTTTTGGTTTCCACTTGGAGCTTCAATTTTAGCAAGAAACGTGGGAGAGGGAGCAGTAGGTCCTGGGTTTCTCTGCAGCCTCCTCAGTGCTTGAAAAGCATTGAAAGGATATTCCAGAATGGAGATCATTATACAGATTTTGTTAGAGGAAAACAGATTTGGAGAGATTGAAAAATATCTGAATTTCTGTAAAGTAATGATTTTCTACCAGAAATGAGAAAAGATACACCATAAGAAAGAACTTCCCTTAAATATACAATCTTTTTTTTTTAATCTATTTTTGTTTTACAGTGTAGTCTTGCAGATGTCCGTATATGTGGGGTGCAGGGTCTTCAGGCTTGTAGTGCTTGGCTTTCCACACAAGTCACCTCTGGGTTGGTTGGTTTGCCTGCCTTTGTGAAATTTATGTTTTAAAATCCAGATCAATAAATGTCATTTAGGTAATAAAGAGTACTGTGAAGACAAAGTGAGTGAGAGGCTAGAGAAAGATGACATCTAAATGGGGTACAGGAAGCTGAGCTGTAGTTACTAGGAAGACAGAGCTGAGGGATTCAGTCCAGCTGGAATGTTTCCTTCCTGTTGTTACTAAACATCTTGAACTTATTTAGCGTTAAGTGAAAGTACTGCTAATGAGCAAACAGACTCTAAAGTGGCCTTCTGTCTTTTCTGCCGTCACAGGTGTGGTTCCCCAGAGTGCGCCACCAGTGCCAACAGCCTCCTCCCGGTTCCACTTCCCACCTCTGGACGCCCGTTCTCCGACTAGTGATGTGCAGCCGGGGCGGTTCTCTGCCGCCTCCCTACCCACCTCTAGCCAGAACTCGAGTACTGGCTCTGACAGAAAGGCGGAGCTGTCCGAGCTGGAGGATGGCTCAGCTGCTGACTGGCGCCGGGGCGTGGATCTCATGTCCTCCCGGAATGCTCTCAGTGGAGGAGGGATTGGCCATCAGAAACGCAAGCCTGACATAATGCTTCCTCTGTTCACTAGGCCAGGGATGTACCCTGACCCCCACAGTCCCTTCGCTGTTTCTCCAGTCCCTGGCCGAGGGGGTGTCCTTAATGTCCCCATTTCACCAGCCCTCTCCCTGACTCCCACCATCTTCTCCTACAGCCCATCACCAGGCCTGAGCCCCTTCACCAGCAGCAGTTGCTTCTCCTTCAACCCTGAGGAAATGAAACACTACCTTCATTCTCAAGCCTGTTCTGTGTTCAATTACCATCTGAGCCCACGGACATTTCCCCGTTACCCAGGGCTCATGGTTCCACCACTGCAGTGCCAAATGCATCCTGACGAGTCAACCCAGTTTTCTATCAAGCTGCAGCCTCCGCCAGTTGGGCGGAAGAACCGGGAGAGGGTAGAGAGCAAGGAGGAGTCAGCCCCTGTCACTGCTCCCACCATGGCTCCTGTCCCCGCAAGAATTAAGCTGGAGCCAGCCTCTGAAAAGGAACCTGACAGTCTTAGGCTGTCAGCTCGGGAGAAGGAGGAGCGCTCAAAAGAAGAGGGCGCTGTGCCCAGCAGGACCGTCGCAGAGGAAAAAGGTACCATCTTTGCCCGCCCAGCTGCCCCGCCTGTCTGGGCCGCTGTGCCCATTAGCGCCCCAAGTGAAGAGCCCCTGGAGGTGACTGAAGACAGTGAGGACAGGCCTGGGAAAGAGCCCAGTGCACCTGAGAAGAAGGAGGATGCCCTGATGCCACCCAAGCTTCGGTTGAAGCGGCGCTGGAACGATGACCCTGAAGCCCGGGAGCTGAGTAAGAACAGCAAGTCCCTCTGGGATGGGCCAGGACCCCGGGGCTTCGCAACGGCAGCTGCCGACGCATAGAACTGGAAGTGGATGGGGAGCTGTTCATACTATAATCAATGCATACATGTATTTATGTAGCAAGATTTCAGGGTGGGGGGAGGGGGAAGGGGGAGGGAGGGAGGGAACTAGACTGGTTTGGTCATTCTGGGACATGGACTTCTGTTTTTATGTTTGGGGGATGGGACGGGGTATCTTCTGTTGTAAATTAGGTGGGATGTGAACACACTCTTTCTCCTGATGAGTAGGACACAGGAAGGGTATTGAACTGAAGGGAGAAAGAGCCTCTATTTCCCGTGGAGGCTTACATTTTGTGACAAACTCCCAAAGGGCCAAGATCCTGTTTGGTCCCATGATAGTTCAGGTTCCAGACTTCTTTCTTTTCTATTGTATTTATGTATGGAAAGCCATTCGTGAATTTATTTTGTTCTGAGAGAGATGCAAGTAAAAGGGAAAGGGTGTGGTGGGGAGGGTGAGCAGTGAGAGACCATTAATAGTACATATTTTGCCTGAAATGCTTCTTTAATGATTTCAGGGGAGGAATAAGATGATCTCAGTCTTACTGGGGCGGTGGGGGGCGGGGGGGGAGATGGTCAGGTGTTGCTCTTTTTCTTTTTTCCTTTGTTGTTGTTTGGCATTTTTTCTTTGCCTTTTTAAAAAAATGTTTTCAGGAAGCATGAAGAGTACTGCCAGTTAGCATGGGCTGGGAAGGCAGGCCCTGGGCCTCGGCGCCATGGTTGGGACCGGAAGCCCTGCTGTGAATTTCTTGGACTTTTTACCTACTTCACCTATTACGAAGCCATGAGGAGTTGTAAACTCTTGTTCAGGGAAGGAAGAACAGGGCAGGAGGAAGTAACCCGATGCCTTTAAAACCAGAACAAACACAAAATGATCTTCATTTTTCCTTTTCCATCGAGGGTTTGGGGAGCCAAACCAAGGTGTGACTGTGAACAAGTTCACTAAGAGGCATGACAGCGTCAGAGATGTCTTTCTGTTGTGTCTGGTTCCCTTATCATTTTCTGAAGTCAAGCCTTAACAATGAACATACTTTAACATGATACGGGTCTGTCAACATAAACCTGTAAAAGGGCATGGACAACTTTTCAGATAACCCAGCTATGTCGAAACATGGTTAAATTTTGAGCTGGTATTTAGTTGTCCCCTCTTGATGCTATCGGGATGGGTAGCAAAAAGGCAGGATAGTGGGAAATGAGGGCAGATGATACCTGGAGACACTGAAGGTAGCTGGGGAAGTACATGTGGACGTTGGCTGAGACTGAAAGAACCGGTGGATAGGAGATGCAGAAGGCATCCAGGTGCCAGAGGGCCTAGTATGAATGAAGGAGTTGGTGTCTGTCCCATTGGGGTCTTGCCATACCCATTTCCCTGGGTTGTTACAGTTCTCACCATCGATTGACTGTCTTACCTGAGACTCCAGTTTACAGACAGGAATTGTTTCTTCGTGGGAAGTTTCTTTCCATCAACTTTAAGGAATGGGAAAGTACTGATCTTATTTGAAGCAGAAGGGGCCTGGACTAGGGACAGAATCCACAGCCAGCTGTCTGCATGTCACATGTAACTGTATAGCATATGGAACTAATTGACCATGGCTCAGATCTGCTGGGCAGCAGGGAGGGAAGAAGCAACTCCCTATCTGAGGGGTGAGGAGTGGGCACAGGGATGCTGCTGGGAGTTAAACTGAGTCCACTGTAGCCTGAGTCCGTCCCCTTGGAAGGTTGTCCTTTAATGGGAGCGGGGGAGTCTTCTTTAAACTGGAGTGCATGCATGAGAGAGGGCCACAGGAAGGCTTAGAGCAGGTGAGTGACTGGATGGCTGAGGAGGACTTGAGCCCACCATGCTATTTTTTGGCAAGTGTCCTCCCCCTCTTTGATTCATATTCCACGAGTAACTTGTCTTTCCCTGGGAACGGGATTGGGAGAATGGTCCCTAGCAACTCAGGCTTTGATCAGGCTGCAAAGGACTCCCTGTTCAAGCTGCCTTTAGTTGGGTTGTGTTTTTGTCAGATTATCTGCACCTCAACTTACCTCGAATTAGAAAGCAAGCCCGGGCAAGTGGAGGAGGGGTCTCTGCTTGGCATTGCCCTATCTAACCAGGGAGGCTGGCTGGCCGCCCTCTCTGTCCAGTAGAGGGGAGGGCCAGCAGGTGTCGGTATGAACTCAGGAATAGAAACTCGAGGCCTTTAAAATAAGGAGAAAAATTCATGATGCATACCTGTAACCCCTTAGAACCCAAGTGCCAGAATTAATTCCTAGATGCTGCTTCTGTTTGAACAAAACGTCACTGCTTTTACACTTGAAAAAACATACTGAAAAAATGTTCAACTCCATGGAAATGTTTTTTGGCTTTAAGAAATTGTTGGTGTTTAACTGTTTCCTCTGCCTGCCCTTCCACCAGTGAGTTGTTGATTGCTTTGCACTGCACACTGGGGTTGGGTTGGGGGAGGGTCCTCAGACAGAGCCAAGTGGGCTTGCTCAGGAAGTGGGCCCGCCTGGGGAGCCTGGAAGTCATTGATGTTTCCTGGGCAAAGGGGATGGAGTGTAGCTTTTCTCCCCGCAGCCCACTCCTGGCAGCACCTGTCAGCAGCCTGGCCCAAAGCCAGGCCTTTCTCTTCTGTAAGCATCCCATCACTGTCCCGACAGCTGGCAGAAAAGGGGGGACAAAACCAGACCTATTATTTCTCCCCCACTTTTTTTTCCAGATTGTGCTGTGCTGAATGTTTAAAACTTTGCAAATACAAATCTTGGAATCAAAAACTTGTTCATGCAAAGTTTGCTTTTTTGACTATAGGAAAAAAATAGTCAAGATCTCTTATGGGCTTCTGGCCTTGATGAGCTCTTTTTTTTGTTTGTTTTAAAAATGACCAGGAATGAAAGATAAAAATTCACCAAGTCCCTTTACTCCCAGTTTTCAAGCTGCACTGTTGAACCCAGCCTGATAAGTAATGCAGGGAATTACTGCGCCCTAGTCCTCCATGGGCCAAGAAACTTTCAGAAGCATTAAAAAAAGAAATATCACTTCTCACTAAGCAGGTAGAGTCAGTTGGGCTGTTGTCCCTTGTTTTTTTTATTTATTCCATAATGATGTTTGTGCTTTTTGTTTTGTAAATGGTAATGGAACATTTAAATTTTGTTTAAAAGAAAAAAAACTTTGATCCAGTCTTTCAAGAACTGTTCCATTGGGGGGAGGAGGAGGGGGCCGCCAAGGGGAAGTTACCAGTTAATCTGTTTTGAATTATTTAGGCATTCTTTGAGTTAGAGTTTTGGTGCAGGGATTTGTGAGTGAGACATTCACATGGGAACGATGACTTCCCTAGTTACCCACTTATGCAGAATAAAGTGTGTATATGTACATAAAGTGTAAGTAATCTGAACTCCATTGTGCAGTGCCTTTTAGATGTTCCACTTTCTATAAAGTCTTCAAATTTTTGCATATATATTATATATATATATATGATGTAATGTTATAGAAATATATGTATAATATACATATTTTTTCCAGGGGTATCTGATAGCTCTGTATTTTGTTATGGAAGTTGAAAGAAAAGTATTTTACCTCAGAAATTAAAGTTAAATAAAAAATAATCATTTTAAGTAATGGTCGCAGAGTGTTGGTGTCAATACAGTGAGCCAGGGAGTCATGCCTGAGAGCTAGCGGAGCCCATGCTGGCGGGCCCCAGCCCCACGCCTTTTGCTCCTTTTAGGAGGTGCCGGCATGGTGAGGAGGCAGGCTTCTCCCCAGCTGGGGAGGGTGGCGGTTTCCTCCAGTCAGTGGCTTGCTGCTTGATAAAGGACAGCTGACGCCAGGGACAAGTTGGCCGGGGAAAGTGCCACTGCATGATTGTTCAGAAGATTCGTTAAGACGGCGTGACAAAGCCAGGCTCCCTGGGCCACACTTTGTATGATTCTTTTTATATGAGATGTCCGAAACAGGTAAATCCACAGACGCAGAGTACAGATGAGTGCTTGCCCAAGGAGAGTGGGGAATGACAGCTAATGCGTCACATTTTCTTTGTGGAGTGATGAAAATGTTCTGGAATTGATGGCGATCGTTGTACAAGTTGAATATACTAAGAACCACTGAATTATAATCACTAAATGGGTGAATTTTACAGTATGGGAATTACATCTCTAAGGTGGCTTTCTGGGTGGTGACTTAAGTACATGGCAAATCAGTACTAGGGAAATACTGTTTCCAGGAGAGGACAAGAACCCAGAGGGGTAGGAGGGGATCTTGGTGGGGTATTGAATATACTATAACTCACCCTAAGAGAAACAGGGCCAGACAAAGTAATCCCATTTTACCACTGGCAGATACACAAGGTGATCCTCTAAAGGTCCCATATTTGTAGAATCACAGCCAGGTATTAAATCTGACCTCTCTTAAAGGGTCCTGTGAATTGAGCAAGATTGGAAACGAGTGAGGCTGGAGGCCAACCAAGATGGATTATGAAGGGTCTTACACGATGCCTGAGGGTACATTTTACTCTTCTAGCAATGGCCATCCCCTTTATTTTACAAAGGAGTTTGGGCTGTACCAATGAGGAACATAGACCATAGCCTGAGAAACTAAGTCTCAAACCGAACTCTGTTGAAGAAGACTTGTAAGTCATTTATGCAGGAAAAAGTGGTTGACTTTTTTTTTTCAATACTTTATTTTGGTATCATTGATCTACAATTACATGTGCAATATTATGGTGATTAAACTACCAAAAGTGGTTGACTTTTGAAAAGTGACTGACTTCTCTGAAGCAATCCAAGTTAAGCTGGACATGGACTTGGATGTAGACCTTCCTGCTTCTCTCCCTCATGCTGCTGAAAGTAAATGAGATGGGTTCGGAATGGAACTGAATATAGTTTTGAGATTAGGACCCCAAATATCTGGTTCTGTCACCCTACCTTGATTAGACTAATGCATAGAATTGCATGGTGGTTCAAATTCTGAGCAAAAAGGAGTGAGGGCTGGTGAGCAGCTGGAAAGAAGTGAGGAAAGAGATGGGGCAGGGAGGGGAAAGGGTACGTCTCAGGGCCCTTGGAGGTGAGTGAGGAGGAAATAAAGCCTTCGCTGGCTCCTTTGTTACCGTCCTCAGTTTAGCTGAGAAGGGCCCTCAGGGTCAGGCCCGCTTAGCTTTCAGGCCTCATTCTTTTTTTTTTTTTCAGAGTCAAAATACTTTTATTCTTTTAAATATCTCATTTATGACTTTGGATCAGTCATTACATTTTTTTTATTAAGGTAATTGATATACACTCTTATGAAGGTTTCACATGAAAAAACAATGTGGTCACTACATTTACCCATATTATCAAGTCCCCACCCATACCCCAGTGCAGTCACTGCCCGTCAGTGTAGTAAGATGCCACAGATTCACGGTTTGCCTTCTCTGTGCTACACTGTTTTCCCGTGACCCCCACACCATGTGTACTAAACATAATATCCCTCAATCCCCTTCTCCCACCCTCCCCACCCGCCCTCCCACACCCCTCCCCTTTCGTAACCACTAGTTCCTTCTTGGAGTCTGTGAGTCAGCTGCTATTTTGTTCCTTCAGTTTTGCTTTGTTGTTATTCTCCACAAATGAGGGAAATCATTTGGCACTTGTCTTTCTCTGCCTGGCTTATTTCACTGAGCATAATATCCTCCAGCTCCATCCATGTTGTTGCAAATGGTAGGATTTGTTTCTTATGGCTGAATAATATCCCATTGTGTATATGTACCACATCTTCTTTATCCATTCATCTACTGATGGACACTTAGGTTGCTTCCATTTCTTGGCTATTGTAAATAGTGCTGCGATAAACATAGGGGTGCATATGTCTTTTTCAAACTGGGCTGCTGCATTCTTAGGGTAAATTCCTAGGAGTGGAATTCCTGGGTCAAATGGTATTTCTATTTTGAGTTTTTTGAGGAACCTCCATACTGCTTTCCACAATGGTTGAACTAGCTTACATTCCCACCAGCAGTGTAGGAGGGTTCCCCTTTCTCCGCATCCTCGCCAGCGTTTGTTGTTCTTAGTCTTTTTGATGGTGGTCAGGCCTCATTGTTAACCACACGTGCATGTGTACACACACTCTCCCACCCTCACAAGCCTACATTGCCACTGTAACAGCCAGGGCAGCAAGAGCAGTGACTATATGCTAGGTGTGTTGAAGGGCTGACTTGCATTAACTTGCTTCATCCTCATGACAACCCTCTGAGGTGCGGGCTGTGCTTAATTCCCATTTTACTGAGAGGAACACTGAGTCACAGAGACATTAACAGGTATGACTAGTGTTCAAACTTCAGTACCTGTGCTCTTAATCAGTCTGCCAAAAGGCCTAGTAGCCCTGCTGAACTTCAGATCTGGTCTGTCTTACTGGAACACCCATCTTCCTTCCACTTTGCCCAGACAATTACATCTTACTTAGAATTCAACCCAGAGGTCCTTGCCTCCAGTGGCTTCTCCTATGTGTTCTACTCCAGTAGAACTCCAGTGTGTTCTACTACAGCCCGTTAACCTCTGTGCCAACTCCCACACTTGTCAATGCTCCCTTGGTCTGGCTTCTCCCAGGACGGACAAGAAGCAGGGGCTGGCACAGGGCTCAGTCCATCTCCAGGGCCCAGCTCATCGCCTGAAGTCTAAAGATGCTTGGTGAGTGTTTGATAAAGCAAATAACAAGAACTGTCTAGAAGCAGGTGTGTTGGAACAGAGGATGCTGGTTTGGACCATGAGGACAGGCAAAGGGACTAGGCCAGAGTGGCCGCCAGTGTTGCCCATGTCTGTGTGGTCAAGCATCCAGGCCCCCTGGGGAGGGCGCTGAGCCTTGCGGCCCTGGTTCTAGCGCCAGCAGCCTCCCTCCCAGGCATGACTCCTGCAGTTATCCTGTCCCGTCTCCTATGTACAGGCTCTCTCCCCCTCTTTCTGCAACTCACTCCCTCCCTTCCTCCCAGCCTGCCTCCCCTCAGGACACTCACAGACAAATCTGCTTGGTAGTTCCTCGCACAGAATGTGGGCAAGAAAACAATGAACTGAGACCCATCTCACTAAGATGCTCACTAAGTAGCCCCACCTGGGCCTTTTCCTGCCCCCATCCTAGGATTCATTAGTTCCAGCTTCATTCACCTATCCCCAAACCTGCAAAAAAAAAAAAAAAGGCACAAGAAGACAGCTGAAAAGCCCAAAAGGCCTGCAGCCTCAGACAGCCTCGGCCCCCCGCCCACCCCTCCTGTCTCGGCCCCTGCTCACCCTTTCTCTCAGCAGCTGGGTGTGTTGACTCGCTGAGGAAGGGAGATAAATTGGAACTGGCTTTAATCCCATAGTCCCATCCCTGCTATTTTACTGGTTATGAGAATTCAGGCAGATTACAGAAACTCTGTGCCTCAATTTCCCTATTTTACAGAATTGTTGTGGGAATTCAATGATGCACATAAAGCACTTGGTATTCAAAGTCTTTTTAGTGAAAAAGATACCAGGATGTCTCTGCAAGGTCCCGCTATATCATCAAGGCTCCCGTATTCCCCAGGCTCTGTGTCTCCGCAGCACACGCACTGGCCCCTCTCAGGAGGAGGCGGATACTATGCCGCCTGTATTACAATGAGAGAAATGGGGCCCAGAGGGCCACCTGTCCTAGTGATTCGGACAGGTCTCCTGACTGAACCCCTCACCGTCCCCATTCATTGTCTGGGATCCCTGAGGCAAAGGTGAAGACACTTCCTCCTCCCAGACACACAGAGCTGGGGGCAGCGGGGGTCCCCAACCTCAGTGTTTCTCCAGGTGTCAGGCCTCATGTCCCAATCTGGAGCGCAGGAGGGGAAGCCAGCGTCTGCAGCAGGCCCAGGGGAGCAGGCACTTAACTCTGGTCAAACAGGCCCCAGGGGTTGGCCAAGGAGGGATGAAGATGAAGGATCAAAGCCTCCCCAGAAGCAGATGAGCTGCGCCTGACTGACACGGCTCAAGCTGAAGGGAGGGAGAGCCTCCTCCCTTCTCTGACCCCTGGTTCCAGGTTTCCGGGCAGACAATGGGGAGGGAGCAGCCCAACAATGCACTGAGGCTGGGAAGTGAAGTCTAGAACAGAAAGGCAGCACGCCTCTGCCCCAGGGTCCCTGCCCCTGCCTCCGCTGTCAGGTGCCGGCTCCACCCCATCTTCAGCCCACAGGAGAAGTCCTGGTGATCTAGGAGAACACTTGGAGTCTTACACCCCGGGCCGCAGAGCTAACCGCGAGGGAAGCAGGCTCTGGCCCACCTGGAGTCCTGCAGGGACCTCACCAGGGAGGAAAGGGAAGGAGAGAAGGAGGGCAGAAGAACCCCTCTCTCCAGGAAGCAGAGGTGAGACTTGATTCTATCTGCAGGGCAGGACCCTTTGTTGCAGGGTGTCAGGAAGACTTCCTTCTGCTCTTTTCCCCAGATTCCTCAAAGAGTAACATAAATGGGTGGGGAACCAGCCATAATCTGGTGTTTTGAGATTTGTCTTCTTTGTATAATTTTTGCTCTCGGCAATTAGCCAGAAGGAAAGGGGAGGGGAAACTGAGGTTTGTCTATCTTGAATATCACAGGTGAGAGAGTTCCTTTGCATTCTCCCACTCCTGGCCCAGTGGGAAAAATCTTTTCAGCACATGTAGGTGTGTAAATTTAGGTCTTCTGCTGACCAAATCCTCCTACCCCCATGTTGAAAATAACAAGCATTTGTCCATTCTTGTCACTTACTTGAACTTGATGCACAAGTTGATCTGCAAACTTGCCCTCTGCAGAAGGTGCTGTTACTATCCTGACTTTGCAGAAAACAAAGGTCAACAAAGTGAATTACCCAAGGTCAACATGGCTAGTGAGTAACGACCCAGGACTCAACCAGAGTTTCTGGCTCCAAAATCCATATTTTTTCTCAAACACCTCCCTGCCTCTCAGTGGTGACACACAGAGCCTGGAAGGAGAGGGATGGGGGTTAAGTTGGTTGAAGGGCCCCTGGTTTCTCTAAGGGAACCTCACGGAATCATTGCCAGTGTGGGCTCGCCTGCGACAACCCCTAGACCAGAGAGGGAGGGGCGTATGTACATTCTCATTTATACGGGAAACACAAGTGCCCGGAGACACAGGAGGTCGCTGCTCCCTAGGCACTTGGGGTCAGTGGGGGAAACAAGTCAACATAATGAACTGAAATACAAGGCAGACTGTGGCAAGGTGATAATAGTCATTCATTTATTCAAGGATCATTTCCCGAGCGCCTGCTGGGTGACAGGCTCAGTCCTGGGATTTCAGAGTCAAATAAAGACACTCCTTATTCACCAGGAGCTGCCAGTCCAGCAATTAGGAGATTTTTTAGCACCACCTTTCTCTTCATCCCCTGCGCAGCTGTAACTTTCCCAGCTGCTGGAGAATTTTCAGCACTGCCCTGGGCAGGCAGGGACTCAGGGGCTCCCACAATACTGGGGGAGTTCTCACTCTCGCCTATGCCCCTGCCTGAACAAACCAGAGCCCGAGGCCTCCTCCTGAACACAGGCAGTCCTGAGGCGGACTAACACCGTTCCCTCTGAGTACCCACACTGCCACCTTTGGAGCAGCAGGAACTGGGGCATCCTCCCAGCTCCCTGCCCCCAGAGTCCAGCTCAGCCAGTGCCTAGCATATAAGGAGCGCTCAGTAAAAGGAGTAGTTCGGTTGTATCACTGAAGACAGTGAATCGAGGGGCACAGCTAATCTCCAGGGAGGTCTGGCTGCTGGGGAGGGTCCTGCAGACCTTCTTCTTGTCTTTAGAGGGCTCCTATCTGATGGGAGAGAGGTGGGAGCACCTCCCCACACCTGCCCCCAGGACCCAGATGTGGGCATCTACCCAGCTGGAAGATGGGGGCAGGGAGCTTGGTGGGGGGGAGATGGAGAGAGGGCTCCATCAACAGTTTACCTACAAGGGCTGCTGAGAGTGGGATCCGTCTGGGAAGGAAGAACAGGGGAGTGGGTGAGGTGGGAGGAGGTGAGGGGGAAAGAGGTTCTGGACCGAGTGGCAGCCTGAGCACAGGTCGGAGACTGGGAGGGGCAGGGGGCAACACTTTGGGAGACCAGAGTGCAGGGGCTGAAATGGAAGGCAGACTTAGAGATGAATTCCCAGGAGGTGGGGGACTGAAGTGGGCGGGGGTGGCGGGTGCTGCAGCAGGGGTGGGCAGAGGAGCGCGGCCGAGAGCAGGGAGCTCCCCCCAGCCTCCTGCCCAGGGTATTGATCGGCTAGATTACTCAATTTCACCCATATTGATCAAGTAATTGCTTTATCTCGGGTCTCATTTGAGCTCTGCATTCTCCTGGCTTCCCCTTCTCTCTGCCTCTTGTTTTCTATCAGCCTGACACAGGGCTCCTTAACACAGAATATATAGAGAGAAAAGTTTGGTTAGCCTGCCCTGGGTTGGTGTTTTGAGAGGGGACATGGAGGAGTGGAGAGAGAGGAGGCAATCCTCCTCCCAGTGCCCCTGAGGTCTTCTCTTTCAGGAAACCCTTCCTGGCTCTGAGCGTGGAAATGTCTGCCCATCGCAGGTTCCAAGGCTCAGAAAAGAGCTGGAAGAGATTGAGTCCTGCGGCCTCGGCCTCACCCTGCCACTTCTCACCACCCTCCATCCTGTTTGCCTAACTGCAAAACCTGGAATCCCCCAATTCCACAGCCAGGCTTTCGGGGGTCCCCCCACTAAGTCTTCAGAGTCTTGCCTCTGTCCCTTTTGCTGCTGTTTCAGACCTTCTTACACTATGAGCAATGCCCAGTGGGCCCTGCCCTCCACCCCGACACTCTCCCCTGCCTGGCCCCTGCCCCTCCCCACCCCCCAGCTCCCGCCCACCTGGCCTGCAGCCTGAGGGGGGAACTAGAGAAGGAGGCTTGGCTCTCCCCACGGTCCACAGACTGAGGGAGAAGATACCGTCTCCCCAGGGAGACCCTCACCTAAGAAGCAACCGCTACTGGCCTCCTGAGGCCCCTAGACTGAGGGAAGTGACCAGGCCCATCTGCAGACAAAAGCCCCACACAAAGGACAAAGAGACAAGGCCCAGCGAGAGGGGAACACTGTGGCAGGATCCTAGACGAGATTCACTTCTCTCACCATCTTCCAGAGCTCAGCCCAGGACCAGCTCACAGACCAGCAGGGCAGAGGGGCAGTGGACACAGAAATTGTAATTTGCAAATGGTGCCGCCTGATCCCAGCGTGAGGTCTGCGGGGGCCCAGGGGACCCCCCACCGCAGCCACGCCCCTCCTTCCAGCCCTCACTCTGGGGTCCTGGCCTCCCCCTGCCCAAAAGAGCATTCTCCTGAGCAGAGGCAGGGGAACGGTGGTCCATTGGAGTCTCGCACGGGCACCCACAAATCAGGACCTGGTCAGGGCACAAAGATTCTTAGCACTGGAGCCCTGTTTCGAAATCTTCTACTGAGAACGCGGTTTATAAACCAGATAAAAGCCTGTGTGAAGGTGCCAAAGGGCCAATGTCAGAGTGGTTTGCAATTCACTGCACTGAGACAAAACAGTAGGGGACAGCTTTCAGCAGTGACTGGAGGCCCCTCCCCGGGAGTCTGCTCCTGACCTGCCAGAGGCTTCCACAGGAAAGAAATTTGCTGGGCAGTGCCCACCTGTGCGACCAGTAAGGGGACCCCCGGAGAAGGCAGGAGTGGGGGGGGTGGGAGGCTGGGGCCCAGAGAAGGAACAGTGGAGAACTAAAAGGGCCCCTTTCTCGCCACCCCGAGCACAGGACACCAAGCCAACTCAGGAGCAGAGGTAAAGCAAGGGGTTTAGTCCAAAATGTTTCCTGAGACTGTGTGTCCGGCCCTGAGGTAGGGATTGGGAATTCCCTGGGGAACATGATGGCTCGGACCCCCTGTGGAACATACAAACTCTAGGACATTATAAACCCGCTCTCCCCCGGAAGTCTCCTGACCACCCCCAACCCCTGCACATCACCCAGGGCCATCCAGCCTGCTCTGTCCTCTTTGAGAAAGAGAGCCCACCAGGCAGGACATCGGCACACTGCTCCATGGGAGTCCCATCTCCGAGTCACACACACTCATCTGCACCCTGTGAGGAGTGGGGGGGTGTGCAGGAGGGTGAGAGTCCCCATAGGGTCCCCGTCTCTGTGCATCCTACCTGCCACGTGCAGGCACATCGCCACTTTCTGCCAACGTCCCCCACAAAGCCCAGCACACCTTTTCTCTACTGAGTCCACAGGGCAGAGGACAGCCTATTCTTTTCCCCTCCTACCTTAGTTTCCAGGGTGCCACTGTGCCCTGGGGAAGTTCCACCTTTAGTCTGACCAGCATTCCTCCCACTGCTCCTTTTATCGCCCGCTCCTCTTCCATTCACACTCCTCGACCCCTGCAGCCTTTGCTTCCGCTTTCCACACCCACTTGTTTCCCACCCTTCCTGCCCTGATATCTGCATGGCCAATTCACTTTGCCCCCTTGTGCCCAGGCCTGGGAGGAGTGCGAACAACTGTCCTGGCTTGTCTGGGATTGTCCCAGTTTTGGTACTTGGAAGTCCCAGGCAAGGTGGGATGGGTGGGCACCCTACCTGGAAGGGGCAGGGTTTGGGTACAAATACTAAGAGGCCAACAGGAGTTTCCCACATGCACAGGGAGACAGACAGGCACACACACACACAGATACATGTATACAGAGACACCTATACCGTCTCCACCACAGAGCACAGCCCACCTACCCGGAAGCAGACACCCACAGAAACTCAGATTTCACACACAGACGAGCCCTGGCTCACACACCCACGTCCCCAGAGACCAGTGTGCCTAGACACAGATGGACACACACAGGGCACTAACACACGCCAGAAACCCAAAAACTCACACACACACCTACACCCAAAAACATGCGGCCTCAGAGACAGACATCGCAGAGAGACATCCACTCGCTGCCTGAATCCTCGGAGACACACCAATGCGCACTGACTAGCAGACAGACAGACGCACATTCAGACGCCCACACGGAGGCACGAATGAGACCCTGGAGCACAAAGCCACCTTCACCTGCACCCACAGGGTGAGCAGATCAGCACATTCCAGAACCACCCTCTGTCCTGCCTGGGAAATGCCCACAGGGTTTGGGAGATGGGCCCAGCTCCTCCTTCCCGCGAGAGGCTGGGGCCCCAACCCCCAAGCAGCAGCCCCTGGGCCTGAGCCCCACAGAACCCGAAGGCAGCAACCCCCCCACCCTGCTGATGACTCCTCCCAGGCTCAGGGCCTCTCAACCTGTCCTGGTGCCTGGGCTGGGGACAGTTCTGGGAGCAGCCTCTCTGGAGAGGGGGTCAGGCTTGGGAGGCCCTCGGTCCCTCTCCTGGGGTGGGGCCAGCAGGGGTGAAGAAGTGTGAGTGAAATGGGTTTATTACTGGGAGTCTGTTGCCTCGATTGGTATCGATCTCTGCATGTCACCTTCCATTGCCCCTAATGGGACATGAAGAGACTCCACCGACACCACCTCCACGGGCGCCAGGCACTCGCCCTCCGCCTCCCCGCCCCCAGCCCCGTGGATGCTGCCGTCCAGGGCTGCCGCAGCCTGGCCCCTCAGCCTCCTCTGCCCCCATCCCAGCCTCTCCGAGTCCCGTGGCCTCCACGCCCCCTCCTCTTCCTCTCCTTCTCCTGCTTTGTCTCCTTAAGCCTGATCTCTTCTTCCTTCCAAAAGCTTACCAGGCCCTCCTTTCCCTTTCCCCTTTCTGGCCACCTGGGGATCTTCTCCCTCCATCAAGGGTGTCCCCTCTCCCTGCGCTCGTCTCCCCTCTTTCCCCACACCCCTGTCCACCCTCAGTCTCCCCAGCTCCCCTCTAGCCGCTGATGGGGGCACATCGGGTCTCGCCCCATCCTGAGGAGAGACGGAGATGCCAGGAAATGAGCCAGTGAGAAGGACCCTTTTTTCTCCAGCAGCCAGCAAGGAGAGCTCATCAAGGTGTACTCCTCCCTGCCGCAGTGGCCGGACAGACCCTCTGGGACCCAGCCAAGCCCCCACACAGCTGCCATGACCCCAGGCCAGGGCCCTGCCGAGGGGCCAGCAGAGAGAGGAACCTCTGCCTTTCCTCCTTCCCGCTCCTCAGCCCCTTGGGCAGCCCCCGGGGTCCGATCCCGTCCCCGCCTTTGGGGCTGCCTGTTTTAATGTCAGATGGTTACAGAGGCATGAGCGAGGCCTGAGAGGACACATTCAGGGTGCTGCAGCCTTGACACAGTGTGTCAGACGGTGTCGATAGGCTCGGAATTTAGCCTGTGGTGCTGGTTACTCGAGTATGAAAAGGAGACACTAACTAGAACGGGAAAATTCTACTAGATGTTCCAATAGGCCATCTTTGGTTTGCCAGCCCTGAGAGACTCCTCTGCAGGTGGACTCAGGAAGACGCCCCGAGCCATCTCCAGATCCCCGGGGCAGAAGGGCTGCCTTCTGCAAACTCCCATCTCCAGACAGGGATGGTGTCCCCACCCCACCTCACGCGACACGGTGTCACTGTGTCAGGGGAGTGTAGGGGCTGGATCAGGCCAGGTACAGCTAATGCAAATGGAGTTGGGATGTTGAAGGCAGTTTAAAATGTGTGAGGCTGCGCAAGTTAAGGGAAGGTGGGTGGGCTGCCGTGTAGCGGAACTGGTGTAGGGAACTGGTTGAGGGTATGTCTTGGTTCATTCACTCAGCCATCTTGGTAGAGCGGCCCCCGTGTCCCGGCACTAAGACGCACACAGAGATGCTCAGAAGAGCAAAGGAAAAGGCTGCATTTGTTCAAGGCCACTCCTCCCCAAAGGCCACTAAGCCAGTTGCCTAGTCTCTGGAAAGAGACAGGATCCCCAGTGTACCATCCCAGAAACTGATGTCTGGAAAGTGCCCAGCTTCCTAATCCCACACTAAGCCTCGTCCACAAATGCGAATCGGACAGAGGGCAGGATGAGGGGTGGGGGAAGACTGCCCTGGTCAGGTTTACGGGAATATGAGAGGAAGTGGGTGGGGACCCTGTGTGAAGCAGCAGAAGAGAGAAGGTGAAAACCCTAGCCATCTCAGAAGCAGCTGCTCTAGTTCTCAAAAGACCTTGAAGTCAGCAGCAGGAGGGACTTTCCTGGGAGCCGGGACGGTGGCTGGAGTGGGAAAGCAGAAGAGCCGTTCACCGCCCTCCCTGGAGGCCTTGTAGATGCTGCCCGTCCAGGCCAGCCTGCAGAGGCAGGAGCCAGTCTGGGCAGCCCCTGGGGTACGGATGGGGGTTCTAGGTTCCAGTTCAGATTCTGCTCCGACCAGCTCTTTGAACAGGAAGGGCTTCTGTGGAGACGAGGAGAGCTGCTCTTCCTCCCCGGAGTCCTCCTTGGCCGTGGCATCTAATGGCTCATAACTCAAATGGTCCTGAATCTCTAAATAAAGCGGGTGGGTTAGGGTAAAGGTGAGCAAGGGGCAGGACCAAGTCTTTCGGTGAGGAGACCCCAGTGACACCTATGAGAAATCCCCAGGGCTCCACACCTCGGCCCTAACTTCCGGCTTCCTCGCTGTAGCTCTCTGTCTTCCAAGGAGCTCAAGTTTGCCCAACCCTTGCCAATATTCCTCCCCATCTCCCTACACCCAGCTCCCTGGAAAGTTCTGGATCATCCCTCCCTTTGTAGCATCTTCCCTCTCCGCCCTCATTGGGCTCAGAGTCCTGTCCTCCTGCCTCCCGACAAGGACCCTCTCTTTGTGACCCCCAGCTCCTGTCCCTTCCATCAGTCAGCCTCTCTCTCACCTTTCCATCATGTTAGCTTCGGTTGATTTAACCAGAAAACAACCCCCAGAATTTAATTCCATGGCCCTCCATTCACATCTCGATCAGCTCAGGGCTGGGAGGCGCTGTGAAATGACGGGTGAGTAGAGGGGGAAACTTGGCCTCCCAGAGTCAAGGAGAAAAAAAAAGAAAATCATATTGATTCCCCAATGACAGCCATCAATCTTTTCCTCCCCACTAGGGATTGGGGAGATTAGACACAAGGCCCTGCAGGCTCCAGGGTCACTTGGTCCCCAGGACTTTAAAGATAGAGGTTCTGGTCTTTGACATTCACCTTCCTCCAGCGTCCCTTGAGAAACCTCTCCTGAGGTCAGTTACCTAAATCCTCCATCCCCCTGCCCAGTGGATTCTGGAATCTTACCCATTATTCTGTTCCTATTATGTCCTTAGCAGGGTATCTGATGTCCCTGTAGTTGTTTTCTCCTGCCCAGTTTATGCCTTAGTTGGAAGTTCTTCTTGCTGTCTAACTTTGAGTTGCATAAATAAAGAAAAGGAAAAATCATTTTCTAGAACTCCAAGAGGCAAGAGACATAAGTGCTTCAAAATCCTTAGAGAAAAAGGTGATTGGTTAAACTATTAGTATCATCTTAATACTTGAGACTAAGAGGAAAAGTTACAAATTGTGAAGATTTAGCACCAGTATGTGAGCAGAGGTAGGGCCTGGGACTCAGAAGGAAAATAGGGAATGAGATGGTGTTAAGAGTCAGAAGCTGTGAAGCAGGGCTCTTGCCCAGGCCTGGACTCTGTCTCCACAGAAAGTTCCACGAGAGAAGGGCTGACTTACAGTGGGAAGGGCAGGAAGCCCGAAGGACCTCCCGGGAGTTGTGTCCCTTTTCCTAGAACTGAAGAAGGGGTGGCTTACTCCCCAGGCTCTCTGGTGGTCATGTGCTTTCGCTCCATCTGCCCCAGATGCAAAGGACCCAGTGAGAGACACTCCCTCCCACCGCACCCTCCACAGAGGGGGAGGGGGTGCAGGGCCGTGGTGCCACTGGCCCCCAAAGGGTTAATGTTATTGTCTGAAAACCACATCAGCTCCCCTGGGAGCTTAGAGATCCCGCTCTCATTTTAAGTAACCCTAAGTCAGCGTGTGATGAGCGAGGGCCGCTGGGCAAGGAGAGCGCCAGAGGAGCCGCTGGACAGAGCACGGAGGGCTGCTGCATCCAGGTAAGGAGCTCTGGGGGCAGGTCTGGGGCTGGCCCAGCAGGAGGGACAGCCGACCCCCACGCCAGCTGTGGGGCCAGTTGTGGAGCAATGGGGAGGGGAGCAGTGAGGAGACACAGGCACTGGGTGGAGGTGAGAGCCCAGGGGCCACACTGAAGCCCCGCAGATCCAGGTGGTGCGCAGGCGGGGCAGAGGGGGACCTCATCAGTCAGCAGGTGTAGCGTGGCATCAGGCTCCCTCCCCAGATGGGGCACAGCTGGGGGCAGATGGGGCAGATGGTGCTGGGATGAAGGGGGTCCAGGTGGGCTCTGGGGCTGAATTACTGACTGTCTCAGCCTGTCCATGCCCTGAAGTCTGTACAGACGGGGAGTTCTGCATCTCTGCAGGCTCACTGCTGCCAGCCCTGTGGCCAGGGTGGAAGGGCAGTGGGTGAGGACTGACACAGAGGGTGTGGGCATCACAGTGCAGGGCTGGGGAGGAGCCAGGGTGGACAGAGGGGCCCAGCGAGGGGAGAGTGAAGCCTGTGCTGCCATCCGTGCCAGGCTGGGTGAACCGAATTGAAACATCTGATGCGGTGGGGGACTCTGCTCTGTCTGCCTGCTTCTCTCCCTTCCTCAGACTCCTAGCACCCTTCCCAGAGAGCTAGGTCCAAGAAGCCTGATGTCTGAGAGCTTGGACAGCCCCTGTAATGGGGGGCCAGCTGCAGCCTGTGAGACTGGCAAGGACAGAGGTGGTGCTCCCAGGGCAGAGAAGCCCCTGTCCTCTCCCAACCCCTTCCCAACGGACAAGAAGAGACCACAGGGGGAAGGGTGTGCTCCCTGGCCACTCCACCACCAAACGCCTTCCTGGCCTTGCTCACGGGCAGTGGGGCGCAGTGGGGAGTAGGGCCAGGGCACGCGGATGGGGCTTCAGGTTGGGCTTGGGGCTTAGTAGAAGTTGAAGTTAAGGCTCACGTCAAGATTGGGATGAAGGCAAGGCTTGAGCTGGAGGCGGGAAGCAGACTCAGGATGGAGGGTTGGGGGTGAAGTCAGAAGAAGTAAGAAGCTCTCCACGGCTGAGGCACCTCAGCGGCCTGCAGACCCTGCATTTCTGCCCCCGTGACTCAGCCCCTGGCCAGCCTGCCAGGTCACCCCAGCTCAGCATTTGGCCGGGAGCTTTCACTTCCCCTGGCCAGCCTGGCTCCCCAGCCACCTCAGCTCTTCTGGAGGGGATTTCTCTCCCCAGAGTCAGGACGAAGAGAAAGATGGGGGTATCCAGGCAGGGGGATCCCCTGGGGCACAGCTGATGGGAATGAGATGACAGGAACCAACACTGAGGCTGCGCCGGTAGAAGGGGCAGGGGGCGCTGGAAGGCTTTGGGAAGGAAACAGGGGGAGCCGCGAGGGCGCTGTCAGAGCCAGGGTCAGGAGGCCTGGGGTCAGCTTCCAGCTCTGAAGCATGGGTGAGAGACAGGGGACAGGAGAAAGAAAGGCAAGAGAACAGCAAGTGACAATGAGGCACAACAGAAGGCAGGCTGGGCAAGACTGGCGAGGCAGGGACAGGCTCCAGAGGAGGGAAACAGGGAGGCAAGACAAAGAGAGACCATATGATTTGTAGACACAGAAGTGAAGACAGAAATGGACAGACAGATGGAAACTGAGACCGAGAAGGATGGACAAGAGAGAGAAAAGAAAGTGATGGTGGTGGGGAAATGAGGCGAGAAGGTTGGTGCATGGCAAGTGGAAAGAAGGAAGAAGAATTGGGCTTAGAGGGAGGGGGAAACAGTAACGAAGGAGGAAATGAGTTGAAAATTAAAAGGTCAAACAAAGTGAAACAGAGACTTGGAGAGGCCAGAGAGCAGCGTGGGAGCAGAGGTGGAAGTCAGTCTCCTGCCACCCTATTTCCCATCCCCCTAACCTTTGGGCACCTGGCTGTGACTTTCCCCATGACTCTCAACTGCCCTTCGTGACAGGTCTGGGGGTAGGGGATAGGGTCTTTGGGTTTGGATTTCTATTCCACGGAGTTAAACAAACCTTTTAGAGCCCACAGCCCCCAGGGACCACAGAGGCTAGAGTCAAAGGCATCTGCAGGGGGCGGGGCTGGGCGGAGAAGCTGGACAGAGATCTGAGACCCTACCGAGGGGACTGACAATGTGAGCAGGTTGACAGGCAGCCTGGAGAGGGTGCTCAGGGCTGCAAGCAGGAGGAAGAGGCTCAGGAGAAGTAGGGCAGCTCCTGGATCCTCTGGGGAGCGGCAGGGAGGGAGGGAGTGGCCTCTCCCAGGTGTGGAGCAAGGGCAGGAAGGGCTGAGGCTGCAAGAGGGAGATGGCTTCAGCCGATCAGCCTCCCAAAAAGGATCATCAAGAAGGGGTCCTCTCTGCCCTAGGCACAGGCTTCCTGGGTTTGAGAGCTGTGGCAGGAGGGGACAAGAGGCGAAGAATGACATCTATCCCAGCCCTCCCTCTAAATTCCCCAAGGGAAAAAAGGTGGCTGGCTTTGCCTTTCCCAGGCCCCCAGCCCCTCTTGCTCTCCTACCTAAGCAGCTTTAGCTAATAGCATTAAGGGAGGTCTCAGGACCAACCAACCTCCACGAGGGGCCAAGATCAAGGCGAGAGACCAGAGGCGTCTAATCAGATTGGGGATTCAGTGAAGTGGCGGGGGATGCACAGCCTGCCCCGTGCTAACAAGGATAAAATATCCCCCTGGAGACCACTGTCTCTGTGTTTCCCACTGTCGCCCTTCTGGGCTGGTTTCTCCACTCTGATCTTCCAGTCTCCCGGGGCCATATCTGAACCTTACCTGGGTCCACAACTCCCAATTTCTGCCTGGCTGTTTCTGTTTCATTCTCTGGGATTCGCTCTCTTGCTGACTCTCTTGCTCTTTCTCTTTTGACCACCTTTGTATTTAGAAACAGACTCATTTTTCCCAGTGAATCAATCAAGCAGTCACTGAGAAGACTTGGTTGTGTCCAGTCAGATTATACAGTCAATCCACTTCAGCCTCTTAGAAGACCCAACAACAGGGTGACTTTTAATATAAGTTTCGACTTTGCAGAGATGCACATTGGTCTCGAACTCTCGACTTTTTTTTTTTTTTTAATTCTGGGTGTGTGTTCCTGTCTTTCTCATCCTCTCTGTATTCCACTCTGCCCGTCTGACTGTCTGTCCTCTGGCTTCCTGGGACCTCCACTGACCATTTTTCTGGCAAGGAGCCCACCACCCCTTAGGTTTAGAATGGAGTGCCTCCTTCAGGGCACAGGGCCTCCTGCCAGCCCATCTTCTCCTGGAGTTTTACCCTCAGCCTTTCTGCCCTGATTGGCTGATTACAGCTCAGGGTATCAAGTCAGGCAGACCAGCTCCCATCTGCCTCCACCATTTGCCCTGGGGAGCTTATGCAAGTCTCTTACTCTTTTGAGCCTCAATTTCCTAGCTTGCAAAATGGAGTTAATAATACTCACCTCAAAGTGTTATTGTGAACATCCAGTGAAGTAACACATGAAAAAAAATGTCAAGCCCAATACTGGGACATGACAGGGGCCCAAATGGTATTAGCTATTCATGTGAGTTCTTATATGAATTTATATAAAGTCTTAAAAAGGCAAAATGTGCTTTGGACATTTCCTTTGACTCCAAGCTTAAGGCTTCTTCTTTACTGTTATCACCATTATCCATTATTAAATAACGACCCCAAGCCTCTGTGTGTTGTTATAAGCACTAGTAGTGGCCAAAGGGATTAATCATATTATTAGTAATCAGAATGATGGTAATGATGACAATAATAATGGCTTGCTGCTATAAGCCTTTGAGAAACACAAAATATTAAGAGCAGTCACTGCGGTCACTCAAGATTAGGTTATGATCCTTTTGATTTATGGTTCTCAATACTTCCTCTTAGGCCGCTGCACTGATCTCACTGTAGGGGCACCAGGGGCTGGGCAGAGCCTATTGGCGCCGCCCCAAGCTTTGTGTGTTTTATCTCACAGAACAGAAGGGAAGGAACTGGGGGCCTGGGGTGAGGGGTTGGGGGGACAGATGGAGCCACCTCCCTCAGCTGTGGGAGTGTCACCACCAGAATGTGGGTTAAAATGAAGCACAAGACATTGAGGTTAAACACCCACAATTCTTGGCTGCGAAGGGAGAACTAACATCTGCTCCTTTCTTTGGGTCCCCATGGGCAGCTCAGGGCTCCAGCAGAACAGGAAGGGCTTGTGGGGAGGCATTTAGCATGACTTGCCAGCTGTGAGAATTCCCACATCTAGAACCAGCAAGCTCCTCCAAGACGTGAGGGTCCAGGAGGGACTCTCACAGACACTGGAGAGGCCAGGAAATGGACAGGGGACTGGGGTGGGTTAGGGGAGCTTAACCTCCCTGACTCGTTTTTGTCTTTTGGGGAGAAGGAGAGAGGGTGTTGATAGAATATTATAAATCTTGAATTGAGGTCTCACTTTCCACTCTTACTTCAGAGTTGTATGACCTCAGAGAGGTCACTCAGCGCTCTGAGCTCCATCTCATCTGAGACTTCTGTGCAGTTCAGGGTATGGCAATTGCTTGGCGCAGGGTAGGCTCGCTGAGTGTCTGCTCCATGGTGGATTTGGCATTCTCTTCTGGCCAAATCTTACATGCCCATTCAGATGGTCTCAAATCTCCAGGAAACACCATCAGGACTCCGACCAGCTTCCTCCACACCACAGTCTTCCTGCAATCTCTTACCTCTGCACTCCACCCCCGCATCTTCCAATCCGATTCCCTAAGGTGAGGTAGGAGAGATCCCATTCTGCTTGAGGCTAGACAAAAGAGGAAATTCCCAATGGACAGGGCAGGAAAGGCGGGTGGGAGAGGAGTGGGGGGCACCTACATCAGGGGAAGAAAAAGAGAAGATTCCAGAATGTCTGCTGCCAGTTCAGAGACAGAGGGATGAGTGGGAGAACCCATTCATCCAGACTCAACATAGGCATGGACCTGCCACTGCCTTGTCTACCTTAATTTCCAGAGGTGCTCTCTGCTCAGGCCAGACCGGGCACCCCAAGGAGCATCTACCCTGGTCAGGCTGTTTGTCAGTTGACCCCCCTGGAGCTGAATGTTCCCTGGGAAAGGGAGAGCAAGAGACCCAGTGACCTCTTGGGGAGAGGGCGGCAAGGGCAGGGAGGGTTAGCCCATGAGGTGTGTGGCATGGACAGCCCCTTTTTGCTATATCCCATGCGTTCTTGCTCCTCCAAGTACGGTCCACAGACCAGCAGCACTGACATCTGGGAGCTTGTTAGAAATGCAGGATCTCAGGTTCCACCAAGTCCCACTGAATCAAAACCTGCATTTTAAAGAGATCCTCAGGCAATTCTTCTGCATGTTAGAGTTTAAGAAGTGCTGCTATAATGATCTTTTTTTTAAGTCATAAAGCAACACAGTGTATGAGAAGGGGCTTTGGACTAGGAGTCGGGGTCTGGTGGCCAGACACCATGTGTCAAGTCACTTTCCCTCTCCGAGCCTTTTCTGGAAAGTGACGAGACTACTCCAGACAAACCCTCATATGCCCTCCAGACCCGATGGCCTTAAGGTTCGGGCTGAGAATAGTGCTCACCTCATATCAACTTCATCAGAGATGGAGCCCAGAGCCCAGTTCCCGTAAGCCAGTCCCTGCTTACACGTAGTCCTAAACATGCAGGTAACTGCCCTGTGCCCCGGCCCACCTGGGAGCAGGACCCACACCCCACATCCCCATCCCTCCCCCGTCTCCTTGGTTCCTCCTGCCTGGTGTCCCAGCTCATCAGTGACAGCGGAAGCAGCCTTTGCACCACCCTCAATTCCAACCGGAAGGCTCTGGGTTCTCAGGCATTTTCTCTCCTCCCTTTACCTGCACCAGGCCACTTCACTGGGGCTCATTCCCCAATCTCCTCCGCATCTCCACCTCCCGCACCCACACCAGATTGGGAATGGGCAAGATCCTATCTTTCTGGCCCGTGGTTCATTGACTCAACAAGTATTTACAGAGCCCCTGTGAGCGCTAGGCTGCGCCAGGATGGCATCTGGGGAGCCAGCAGTGCACAAGACAGCCAGGGCTCCTGACCTCCTGCAGCTGCTACTCGGAGGGGGAAGACAGATATGAAACATTTAATGATGCCATTGATAAATCCATGACCACTCGCTGAGTCTTTCAACGATCATTTCTTGGACACCTACAAATCTGCCGGTCACTCAAGACGCATCATGAAAAAGCACACAAAACCCCTGCTCTTCTCAAACACACAATTGCTCTAGTTCTATAAAGGTATGATTTGTGTATCTGCCACCCCCTCCCACTCGAGGGTTAGAAAAAGCCAGTGATTAATTACACTTTGTCTTGTCTTCCCTTGGGAAAAACTCCAATCCTGTTAAGCCCTGAGAAATCTCATTCATTCTCCGTCTAAATCCCCCAGCTGGGCCAGAACACAGGACCCTGCGCCTTCCTCAGGAGAGGCACGGCCCTGCCCTTAGTATGGGGGAGCTTCCTGCCTCAGACCCCACTCCCAGGCCTCAGTCTCCCTTTTCTCTCTTCTCCCTCCTCTCTCCTTCCTTCCGCTTGGCCTCCCTCCTTGCTTCTTTCACCGCCCTGTCTCTCCCCACCTCCCTGTCCACTGTCTTTCCCTCCTCAGTGGTGACCGTTTCCCGGCAAGGTCCACACGCAGCCCTCACTCAGGGCCACTATGCGCTGCAGCTGCTTGGCCGGCAGCGTCCCTGCCATCCCTGGCAACGCCTGGATCTCAGGTGAGCCCCTGCCGGCCTCCACCCAGCTCCAGAGGGGCGGCCTGGGGGTCTCCAGGGCAGCCAGGTGGCACTCGCTCTCCCCTGCGCACCAGGCATGGCCTTCCCCGACTGGGCCTACAAAGCCGAGTCGTCCCCCGGCTCCCGGCAGATCCAGCTGTGGCACTTCATCCTGGAGCTGCTGCAGAAGGAAGAGTTCCGCCATGTCATCGCCTGGCAGCAGGGAGAGTACGGGGAATTTGTCATCAAGGATCCAGATGAGGTGGCCCGCCTCTGGGGCCGCAGGAAGTGCAAACCACAGATGAATTATGACAAGCTCAGCCGGGCCCTCAGGTGAGAAGAGGCTGCCAAGGTGGCCAGAGAGGGCAGAGTTTACAGACAAGGGCTCTGGTTTCTGGCTCCTCTGCCCCCTCCCCCCCAAAGCTGGGGAAATGCCCCTGAGCATGGCAGGGTGCCAAGTAGTTCTCCAGAAGCAGCTCCAGGTTAGCCCTGCTGGCATGGGCAAGGGCTCGTGGCCGGGTCTCTGACTCCATGCCCTGCCCACTGGGCCAACTCTCTATTCTCACCCTCGGAATCTCCAGGTATTACTACAATAAGAGGATCCTGCACAAGACCAAAGGCAAAAGATTCACTTACAAGTTCAACTTCAGCAAGCTCATCGTGGTCAACTATCCTCTGTGGGAGGTGCGGACACCGCCATGCCCCCACTTGCTGCTGGGCGCCCCTGCCCTGTTTTGGCCAGCGCTGGTGCCCATGGACATGCACAGTGAGGTACGCCAGAAGGCAGCCCTGAGCCAGGGCTCTACCAGCCCCTGCCCCTCAGCCCAGGAGGCAGCCCCCACCCCTCCTCTCTGCCTCGGGGGCCATCAGTCCGATGTTCTCCTCCCCTGCACCTGTCCCTGAGTGCCCCAGAGCCAGGGGCGATACTCCAAATCACCCCTACAGATTTAACAGTCTAAGTGATAGAGCACCCCCGGAGGGGAGGGCGACTCCCTCAGCACCAGGCATCACTCCTTCAGTGGTGGGTCTTGGCAGGGGGTGGGGGTCTCAGGGGAGAGCAGTGGGCATTTAGCAGCCATTTTGGGAGGACCTCATTGTTTTAACAACTGGTTGTTAAAACAGTGTGTACTGGGGAACGTATGCCAGGGAGAGCCCGTCCCACCCACATGCTGCTTCTCCTCACTCCCCAGCTCCTGCACAGCACGGTGTTCACCCATCAGGCCATAGCAGAGCAGCTGGTAGGGCAGCGGAGCCCCCAAGGGCACCCAGAGGCTTCTGGGGATAAGAAGGGGAGCAGCAGCAGGGTCCACCGTGAGTGCCTGGGACTCGGGAGGGCCCAGGGAACCTTAAGCAGAGGAGGAGAGGACCCTCCTCTCTGAGCACACTCGTGAGGAGGCATGAGACGAGGGATAATACGAGTCATTCATTCATTCATTCAACAAACACTTATTGAGCACCAGCTATTTACTAGGCATGGAAGTTCAGAGATGAAAGTTGACCCCCAAGATGCTCAGAAACTAGTGGGGAGGAGAAATGGAAGACAGTCCATGACCCATGCTGGGATTCGGGGGAGCACAAAGGAATGCAGAGAAAGAGCTGGGGCTTCGCAGAAAAAGCCACACGTGAGCAGGTAAAGCTGGTGGAGAAAGGGGAAAACCAAGCAAGTGTAGCGTATCTGAAGAGCTGCTGGCAGCCTGCCACAGTCAGAGAGTGTGTTACATGATGGGAGTGGGAACAGGAGGAAGGGTGGGAGATGAGGCTGGCACAGCGGACAGGTGTCCGGTCACGGAAGGCCCAGAAGCCGTGCTAACAGGATGGGTCTTTACCCCGTGGGCTGGAGAGAATTAGGAGGGAGAGGCATGTTGAAATTTTCATTTTACAAAGATGACTGGAGTTGTACACAGAGTTTGGGTAGGGAGACGTACAACTGGTGTTGGGAAGTTTTGGAGTTAGTTTAGGCAGGTGATGGGGACAGAGCTAAGGTAAGGGTGTGGGTGGAGAAGGAGGCCCAAGTGCAGGGACAATGGGAAGACAAAGTTCACTCATTCATTCCCTGTTTCAGCAGGTGGTCGATAAGCTGCCTTTTGGTGTGCCAGCACTGTCTAAGGGGCAAGACTGCCTTTATAGAGCTTGTAGACAAGAGGGGATTTGCAGACATTCAGTTAACAAGCTGACAGATACATAATGGTAACTGTGGTAACTGCTACAAAGTTCAGGGTGCAGAAAGCATCCAGGAAGACTTCCTTGACAAAGTGCCATTTGAGCTGAGACCCTGAATGCACATAGGCGTCCGTTTAGCTCCGAGGAAGGAAGGGGAGCGCGGCAAGCAGGGAGAACAGTGTGCTAAGGCCCCAGGAGGACCTAGGAAAGGTCAGCGTGGCAGCGTGTGGTGATCCGAGGGGGAAGGAATGGAAATGTAGGCAGAGGCCAGCTCTTCCAGGGCTGTAAGAGTCAAAATCAGCTTTCCTGTGAAGAAAGATGACAGAGGCACCAGAGCGATCCAAGGCTTTAAGCCGAGGTCTAAGGCCTGGCCCTCCACTCCAGACAGTTTCTTGGAATAAGGACCTTGACGTTAGCCCTACCCTCAGTGCGCTGGGGGCCCACAGGCCCCACCTCCCAGAGAATGCAGGGTGCCTGGCTCGACTGAGAGTGGAGCTGAGGCTGTGGGCGTGGGGTGGCGCGGGGCCTGCTGGGACTCGCTCGGCCACCGTCTGCCCGCCTGGAGCTAAACAGCACCTGAACAGCGCTCCCTGTTCTTCCGCCTCCACCTGCCCCTCCCAGCTCTGGGAATGCCTTAGGCACAGAGCTTCTCCCTCTGGGAAACTACAAGGAAAACCTGTGTTCCTGGCAAGCTGTAGCTTAGAGAGAGCTATTTTCACGTCCTTGGCCTCTGTGGTGCACACACATGCTCCGCCTGCGCGTAGGCCCGGAGTGCTTAGGTCCCTGGAGGGCTGGTAGCAGCCATAGGCTCCACGTCTGGACTGAAATTCCAGAGGCCGTGCAGGCCCCTCACCTCCACTTTCACTCAGAGCATCTGGTGCCAAAAGGAGGCTGCTTCTGGGCAGACAAGTGACCGGGATTATTGAGACCAAGGCAGGAGGCCACAGGGCTGGTGTCAGGAAGGGTGAGAGAGAGGCAGAAGGACTCCTAGGACTATCTCGTCCACATGCTACTCTGTCGGGTCTCCCAGGGGAGACACAGCCCTGACCTCAGAAGCTCCCTAGGATACAAACTTCTGGGGGGCAGAAAGTCTCCACTTCATGCAAGGACCGAAGGGAAAGGCCAGTGACCGGGAGAGGGTGCCCCCTGACAGGGGTCTCCATGTTTTTTCTGATGGAAGATTATTTTAACTCTTTTCCCCCTTCATAGATCCAACATCAGAAATATTGTTCCTTCCAAATAAATCAGATGCATTAAGTAAGAACTAATCTGTTGTACCCCTTTTTATTAACTCCATCCCCACTGATGTGATCGTGCTGGGTGGTACTTGCTCTCTAGCTAAATGATGCGGCCTTGCTGAGAAAAATGTGGAAGTGGAGTCAGGCTTTTTGAAATACAAAATGTAGTGTGAAGTTCTATATAATCATCCCCAGAGATCCCAGGCTGGGAGCCCCTACGATAGGATCCTGGCAGGGTGGAAGGGGGAAAGAGGGCGGTTTGGAAGGAATGGAAGGACAGAAGGCTTCTTGGAGGAAGAGAGCTATGGGCCAGAACGAGCTGGAGAAGGAAAGACTGGTGCTCATCCCATATGCACTGGGCCTCACAGCCTTATAGGCCCCTTCATAATGAGGACATCACTTGATCTTAGCTAGGAGAGGGGATTTTATGAATGAGGAAACTGAGGCCTGAGAATTCAAATGACAAGCCCAGGGTCACACAACCAGTTCTCTGCCCAGCAAGAACTAGAGTCCTTTGCTGAGGGACAGAGGGAGTAGAGAATGGATTCGTTGAGTTATGGCAAAAAAATATCTTCATTTATTCATTCAACACATTTTTATTGAGCAATTAATATGCACCAGGCTGGGTTGGATCCAAGGGAGAAAAAACAGTTCCCGCCCCCACAGAGTTGGAGACACAGACATTAAACAAATAATCAGACAAATAACTACCTGATTCTTACCAAACAACCCTGGAGGGAGGACTGGGAAGTGATGAGGGGGTAGATAGCTAGGGCGTCTCACCCAGGCTGGGAGTCCCCAGAGGCTTCAGGAAATGGCATTTATGATCAGAGCAGGGGAGAGAAAGTTTCAAGCAGGAGGAAAAAGAAATGAGAAACGGGAGGAGAAAGGGGACATCTCCGAGTGGTGGGACTCTCTCTTGACCCTCTTTCTCTTTCTCTTTTCTCTAGGACTTGGTTCTTTCCCAGCCCCGTGCCGGTGTGGCCCTTGCTGCCACTTGGGGAACCTCCAAGATGAGATGCCCCGTTTGGCCCCCTTCATCCCCCCTCTCCCACCGCCTCACCCCTCTGGCTGGACCCACTTCTCAAGGCCCTTCCTGCCCACTCTCCCCATAGAGCAGCAGTTCCCAGGGTCCTCCAAGCCAGACACCCTACTGCCAGGGCCAGGAGGCCCCCCAGCAGCCCAGCATTTTCCAGGACTCCCCCTGATGGCTGGGCTGGGACAGGGGGCTGGTGAGAGGCTCGGGCTCTTGTCCCTTAGGCCGGAGGGGCTGGAGCTAAAGCCTGATCCCATGACGGGGGCAAAGGGGCACCTGGTTCCCAGGGAGGGCTTCTCCTCAGAAACGCATGGACCCAAGACTGGGGAGGAAAGCCCTGTGTCCCCCAGTCTGGAGAACTTCAAAGGAGTGTGACCCTTGGATCCTCCCTGATCGGGAAGGAAGAGGTAAAGTGGGGGGGGGGCTCCCCCAAACTCCATCTCTCCTCTTGTCTATCTCCCTTCTGGCTTTGCACCTTCCCCTGGCTGGAAACAGATTTAAAATGCAGGAGGATTTGAGAGGTGAGAAGGGGTGGTGGACCCCTCCCCTCCTGCCAAATTGCTAATCAGATTAAGAACACATTCTTAACCTCACCTTTTTTTGTGGAAGACAAGAATAAGGTCTCCATCCTTTGGAGCAGTCCATCCCTGCCCTCATGAAGGGAAAAATTAAGAGTCTGGGCAGGAGAGGGGTCAGTAGTTCATTTGTTCCCTGAGTGCCAGAGCAAGTCCTTTGTTCTCTGGGGCCCGTGTCCCTCATCCCAGCTAAGGTCTCCGGTCTCTCTCCTGCCCCTCCATGCGCTTCTCTCCCATCCCTCTGGTTTCTGTGACCCTGGGAGCTCCTGTCCCATGAAGGCATTTCCTTCTATCTGCATTTTCCCAGCCCAAGCAAATGGGGTGGGGAGGGACTGGCCCCCAGCCCCATAACACTCCACTGCCATCTGTGAATAAAATGCCCTTGGCAAACTGCTCTCCTGGCTACACACCGCCTGCCTGCTGTACCTGCTGCCCTCTGATCTGGTGTGAGGCAACCAGCCCCGAGGCTTCACGGGGAAGGGGCGAGCGGGCTTGGCTGGAGGGCCTGAGGCCTGGAGCAGAAGGAGGAATCGAGCTAGCCCGTGTCCTCCATCCCGCTGCCATCATCTCCCAGAGAGAAAGGCAGAAAAACGCTGTGATGGAGCTGCTGCCTGGGGCCGTGTGGGAAACCAGCCGTGAGCAAAGAACTTAAGAGCAGAGCAGAGGTCTTTCCAGAGGGGTGCTCAGACCCCTGTGGGCCCCTGAGCAGATCTAAGGGGCAGGGGATGAAGGAAGGCCTTGGCAGGCATCTCTCCTCCTCTCCCCAGGCCCTGAGAATGACAGGCAGCGCCCATCGGAGAAACTGGTGGCTGTGGAAGGTATGACACCTGAGAGAGGGGAGCTTTACTCAACCAGGGCATTGCCAGCCGAGAAGCCAAGATGACTGAACCATATGGCTCTCCCATCTCTAGGCTACCAATTACAGGCTGAAGATTTGTCTCCACTCCCTTTCTGTGACGTGGAGTGGGGACGAAGGAGACACACAGGATCCCTTCGCCCATCATTCACCCCTGTCCCTCATCCAAGAAATAGGTGTGCACCCCTCTCAGAGCTCCCCGTGCACTTGGCTTTCTGCCACCTCTCAGTCCGCCTTGTGGCAGATTTGTCGTTGTCATGAATGGGATGGAGGAGAAGAGACTCAGAGTGGGGCAGGGTTAGGCCCTCACCCCACAGAAAGGGTGACATAAGCCAGGAACCCAGCCCTGGGGTTTCCAAGCTGGATACAGGCCTGGAGAAAGGATCTCTGAGTGTTCCTTATCCCAATCTCCCTCCCTCACCTCAGATGCCCAAAAAGGGGGGCCTAGAGTCTCTCTCCCAGGAGATCCCAGGAGCTACAGTGAAAACTGCTTCTCTCTGCTTCCAAAACCACAGACCCTTCCCCAGCCCTGCAGGAAGGACAAACCCCCAGGCTGGGGCTTTCCCACCACCCTGCCCAGTTTGGGAAGACAAAGGGCCAGTGTTATCTGCTCCAGCACAAGGAATTGAATCGCACTGTCCTGGGGCCGGGGCCCTGTTCAGAGAGGCCAACCAGGGACAGAATCCCACAGTGGGGACCCCAATGTGCCCTCCACCTGAGCCCTCCTCCTCTGCAGGGATTTGCAGTTGCTGTGATCCCCATGTTTCAGGCAATGAACAATGCTTTGTGGCCACTATCCTAACAGTTCCCTTTCAGGACAGATGAACCCGAGAGAATGAAAGCCCAGCTCCAGAGGAAAACTAGAAGGAGGTGCGCTCTGCATTTCAGACAAGATTCAAGGAGAGCAGATTTCTCCACCTTGCCACTACGGGGACATTTGGGGTTGCATAATATTTTATTGTGCGGAGCTGTCCTACCCCTTCCGCAATGTTTAGTACATGCTGGCCTCTAGATACCAGTAGCGTCCTCCCCCGCCCAACACTGTGAAGTGTCCTCTGGAGGAAGAAATGATTCCTGGTGGAGAATCACTTAAGTAGAGAATGGGCTTCAGACGTTCAGACGTTCTGGCAAAGAAAGGACCCAGGCTCCATCTGCACAGAGAGCGGGTGGTTTCCACATTGCAAGAGTGGCCTCTGGTGGCCAGAGTCAATACCAGCGATCAGAAGGGCTCAGAGCTCTGGGCTAGGCTGTGGGGGAAGATCCTTGGAGCTTGAAGGGGTGATGTGCACTTGGGAGCTTTCTGAAGGGAGGCAGGGAGTTTCAGGATGAAAACGTTCTATAAGAACCTTCCCGTTTCAACCCCCCTTTGCAAATCACGGACTACTTGCCAAAGGATCCACAAGTCTAATATAACGACAGACTGCAGGTTGTCCGTTCCTCTGGAACAATGGGTGCTGTCCTCAAGCCTAGACATCACACCCTCGGGCCATCTGGGGCCGCCAGCCTCCCCTGAGAAGAGCATGGCATGGACACTCAGTCTTCCTCTAGGGGCAGTGGGAACCAGGACGAGACAGCCAAGCCAGCTCACCAACCCCGTCTACTCCTGGGCCCTCGGTTCTGTCATGCCCAAGACAGGGACAGACCACCCTTGGGTTCAAGTGGCATTTTAGGGTGTCATACTCCCAGGCTTCATGACTCTTTCACTGTTAGGAGGCAGAAGAGACCTTTGATATCGTCAAGTTCAACAACCTTGTTTTACAGGCTCAAAGAGAGGAAGGGACTTGTTCAAAAATCATACACGTACAAGAGCCCGATTGAGAATATAAATTTCCTATTAATGGGTTGAGAGTTTCAGAGTCCCTTAAAATTCCTCAGAAGTAACAGTATGTTCATATATACAAGAGGGAACTTTTAAGTTATTCGTGTGTGATTTTTAATAGGACCATAGTAGCAAACCCTTTCCTTTTTCTGTGCATTTTGGTCCATGATTACCTATCATGTGCTGCTATCCTCTGTCTGATATGCATTAGCATCGTGTCCCCATAAAGCCGGTGTTCTCAGGTAGAACAGCACACTCTTGCTACGTGGGAGGTGTTTTGTCCCTAGAACCCTTAGCTTAGCCTATGGAAGAGGCTTTGGAGATTTAAAAACAAAAACAAACAAATCATTTGCTGCCCTGAATGTTTGATGGCAGTGAGGATCATCCCTGCCCTCTGCCCTTCTTCCCTAATTAGGACCCTGAACAGGAGGGGAGAAAAACTCAAGTATCATATATGTTTCATGCACACACAAATACCTGTATGACTCAACACACATTTCTAAAGTGCCTGCTATGTACTAAATGCTATACTGCCAAGCTAAGGTTCAAAGCTCCTGCCCTCAGGATGCTTTCACACAGTCAGCCTGGCAGAAGTCAGGCAAGTGCTGAGAAAGTAGGCACATGAGCCGGAGGGTGGCGCAGGGCCTGGGCAGTCGCGGCAGGGCACTGAGTATGGAGCACTGAAGAGCTGAGGTTTCTTCATAAATGGTCAACACCTCGTTTAAACATAAATTCTGTTGAGTAGGTACCCTGCTTTAAGATATCGAAAAGTGAATCTTAAGAAGCCATTTCTAATCCCTAAGGACAGAAAGTCAGGCAGTATGTCCCGATCGCTATCAAAATACATACACAATTCTGTGTCCGAGGATTACTTCATAAACACTTCCCCACGCATTTATATGTAGCAGAGTGTCCTGTCATGTTGATACAGGGTATTTTTAACCACTGCAGTTATGGTGCTAGTCTTTTAGGTTGTTTCTTGTTATTTGCTTTGTAAATAAAATGGCTTCAAAACCTTTGTCCTTCATTATAATCTTTTTTTTTCTTTCCTTAATTGCTTGAGATACATTCTCAGGAGTGAAATAAGTGGCTCAAAAATTATGACATTTTAATGGCTGTAGGTACCTATTGCCCAACTGTTCTCCAAAAGGATTATGGTGTTTTTACAAGTCACGTTCATGCACCACTTCCTGGGAGCCGGCTGTGTCATAGCTGCTTCAGGGACATCAGCTCACCTAGTGCCACAACAGCTTTAGGAAACAGGCATCATTATCACCCCATTTTACAGACTGAGACCCTGAGGCACAGAGAAGTAAAACAACCAGCTCAAGGCCATGTTCTTGGCAGATGGCAGGGCCGAGACTCAGGTAAGCAGCCGGCTCTGCAGCCTGGGCCTCATGCCCTGGCTTCAATGCCCACGGCCAAGCCCAAGTTCTCCTGGAATCTCAGCAGCCATGGCCTTTCCCTGCCTCTTCCCACTTTTATCTGTAAGAGCAAACTGTTACATCATAACGGTCTTCTTTCGTATGCCTTAAGTAAATGGTGAGGGAGACTGATCATCTCTATGCTGGTTGCAATTTACAGAGGCTCAAACCAGTCAGGACAACCAGCAGGGGCACACCCCATGGGCACAGCAGTAACCACCCGGAGGGTTCAACCTGAGGAAAGCAAGCAATAGATGACATCTGGTCTTTGGGCCAGTGGCTTTGCCTCCGAATGGGGTGGAACCCAAACAGCACAGTTGCCATGGGCCATTGCCAGGAACTTAGAAATGCCCATCATTCTTAATCAGTCCAGCCCAACTATTTTCAGTTGAGGGGTCAAAGGTCCCCAAGAATGAGTTGTCTTGAGTCACTAGGAAGAGCAAAACCTGTGTATTGGTCTCTCTGTAATCAATCCCACTGTCCTTCCCCTCCCTCCCCTGCTCCAGCCCTGTTTTCCAGCCCTAGCAATGGGTTGTCTCTCCAGTGATGTAACCCCTCCCACCTGCACCAAAGAAAGAAAGTCAGGCAGGGGTCAACTCTTTGTGCCAGTGGCGTTAATTGACTAGGTCTGCAACTAGGGAGCACATAGTTGAGAAGGATTCCATGGTTGCCTTAAGGGCTTAGGAAGGGGAGTAGTGCCATGTTTTTCCCTGTGACTTCCGTATTACAAAACCTCTGACCATTTGGTCTTTAACTCATTCAACCTCTCCTCTGCCTGCACCATTGTTGACAACCCTCTGTTCCATTAGTGGCCAAGATCCTTCCCTTCCCAGCTCTCTCATTCCTAAGACTGTTCCTTTCCAAATTCCTTTCTGGGCTCCCTCTGTACCCCTACCTCCAGTGTTCTCTAGAACACTGGTCACAGCTCTGTTTATCCTACACATGCTCCCTAGATGGTCTGGGTTTTGTTTTCTCTTCTTGCCTCCATGAGCCAAATCTCACTACACTGACACCAACTCCATTCTGATTCCAGACCAATTCGTGTGTGTGTGTGTGTGTGTGTGTGCGTCTTCCCACGTCTAATACCAAGCAATTCTTGAACACCAGCAGGGTGTCAGAGAACTCAGTTCTGACACTATCTGCCCAGAGATAGCACCAGATTCCCCAGCTTAGAGGGCTTCATTCTACAAGACTGCCCTCCACCCCCAACTCCAGACACCTGTAACAAGCCCCAGACAGTTACCTGTGCTTCTGACCACCAGCTACAGATTGGAGGTTCCAAGGTCCTCTACCTTTAGGTTCAATTAATTTGCTAGCGTCACTCACAGAACTCAGTAAAACACATTTACCAGTTTAATAAAGGATACCATAAAAGATACAAGTTAACAACCAGATGAAGAGAGACACAGGGCAAGATCCCAAATAAAGGAGCTTCTTTCCTTGAGGAGCTTGGAGCCTGGCTGGGTGGCACGGGGAAGGTTCTAGTACCCCAAGCATGAAAGTTCTCTTCTACAGAGAAACAGTATACAAAATGGACCAAAATGTTCTTTTCCTGGGTTTTTGTGAGGGCATCATTGCACAGTCATGATTACCTGAGTCACTGGCCATTGGCTTATTCATCCTCCAGCCCCTCTGCTCTCTCCCCCCCCAGGAGCTGGGGGCCAGAGGGTCTCTGCCCTCTAATCACATGCTTGGTCCCCCTGGCAACCAGCCCCTGCCCTTGGGTGAGGTCCCAGTCTCTCCATTAATATAATAAGACTTTTATGGCTCTGAAGCATCTCAGGAATTGTGGATGAAGACCAAGTATACCTGAGTAATATATATTTGGTCATTTGAATGACCAAATATGTATTTCTTTTACCTCATTATATCACAGTCCACCCCCTGAACACAGGTTTCTCACAGCAAAATAATCATGCCTATCACAGCACTTACATCTGGCATAGCATTTTTTTTGACTGAAGTATCATTGATATACAATCTCATATTGGTTTCAAATATACAACAAAGAGGTTAAAAGTTACCCATATTATTAAATCCTCACCCCCACTAGTGCAGTTACTATCTGTCAACATAGGGAGATGTTACAGAATTATTGACTGTATTCTGCAAGTTGTACTACTATCCCCGTGACCAACTTATATTATGATTGAGAACTTTTGTGCCCCTTTACCCCCCACACCATCCCCACCTACCCACTCCAACCCCTCCCCATGGTAGGTCACTTCCCAGTGTCTATGAGTCTACTGCTATTTTGTTCATTTTGTTTTCTTTTATTTTTAGATTCCACAAATAAGTGAAATCTTTCTCCACCTGGCTTATTTCACTTAGTGTAATACCCTCTAGATCCATCCATGTTGTTGCAAATGGCAGGATTTCCTTCTTTTATGGCTGAATAATATTTCATCATGTGTATGTACCACATCTTCTGTATCCGTTCATCTATTGATGGACACTTGGACATCTGGTATGACATTTATACAACAGATAAAACAATAGCACCAACACAAATGGGCCTGGCATTTGGAGAAGCCAGTGTAGGGTGGGGACGGATTTTTAAAAGACAACTCATTTGTCCTATAAAGCCATTACAAACATTTTTATATTGGTTTCTTATGACCAGGCTGTCTCCCAGAGCGATGTCCCTCAGGTTCACAGGCTACCGTTCAACCGTCTCAAGTTCTAAACGCAGAGGGGGTCTTGGCGACCATACAGCCTCACCCTCTGGGCATCTGGTATGCTTTTGCTAAAACATAATATTCTCTTGTTCTGAGCCTCTCTCAAGGTATTAATAAAATGTCAGATTTCCCTCACTGCATTACCCACTCATCCCTTTCCCCTCAGCTATCATTTCTTCTTTGTTCCATTTGTCATTTATCTTTACCCAGACTCTCCCCCTGTGGAAGGGACATTAGGTTTGGCCACTGTGCTGGTGCCAATGGCTGGCAGCAATTCCAGTCTAGCAAGGACCTCCCCTCATTGCCTTAACCACCACCTAAGTGCTGACTATTCCGGTACTCACGCAGCCAGACCTGACTCCAGCGTCTGTCTCACCGGCCCAACTGCCCACTGAGCAGCTCAGCTTAGATGTCCCAGGGGTAGCTCAAACATATCATATCCTTTGTCTCAACATCCAGTGTCGCCCCTTGCTCCCTTTTCTTTCAGTTTCTTTCTTCAGTTAGTGACACCGCAGTATGTCCAATTACACCCAAACAGAAACCAGGGTGTCAGGCCATGTTTTCTTTGTCCACACCTCCTATACCCAGTCATCAAATCCTACCAGCTTCACCTCCAAACATTTCTCAAATCTATCCTTTCCTGGACAACTCTACATTGATCTAGTTTAGGCCCTCACCAGCTTGTCCCTTTCCAATCCATATTCCATATGGCCAGGATGTGCTATTTAAAAATGCCGGCCTGACCACGTGACTTAAAACCCTTCGGTGGCTCCCCCGAAAGGAAAAACAGTTCTCACCCCCCCAATGACAGTAATTTATTTGTACTATAATGTAATTTAAATAAATATAGACATCAAAGGTATAAATGTGTAATGGCATGCGGGTAAAGCAGTTCTCCAAAAACAAAAGCATTTGCCAATTACCCTGGTATAACTATAAAAGCGATGGCATTTTACCAATTAAGTAGAAACAAAACTATAAAGGTAATACACTTTTAAACAATAATGTTAATTCCTTGTGACAGATGACGTGTGCTCAAACTAATTGCTGCACAAAATGTGATCGTGGGCCTGATGCGTCCAGCACAGGGTCTCTGGAGTTTGGCAGGCGTGTGATGACTCACTTCTGCCACCACCTTTCTCTAGTAGACCCTCTGCTAAGCCTTTGTTCACTCGGCCTGCTGGGAGGACGGTGGGCCTCCTCCAGGCACCATTTACATACTAAGTCCTCCTCTGTTCTCTTCTCATTAGCTGAGACAATTAAAGCCGCACCACTTGCTGCCAAGTCCTCACAAACGCAAAGGCAAATGCAGACGCTGAATCATTAGGCAATACAGGTTATAAATTGCCACCCAGATGGTCCAAAACATGACTCTCTCATTTGTTCTTTTATGTTATCATTAAAAGTAAGACACCAAAGTTAACCTTTCTGCAGAAGTTTTGTGGACTTGGCGTTGAGACCTAGAGAACCAAGTCCAGGGTCCATATACGGGGGATCCAGGAGCCCCGCCACCCCCACCCCACTGCACCCTGCACAAACACCCAGAGACACTTCTGCCGCCACTTCCCACCAGCCACTTGACATCCTCGTGGTACCAAATTGCTGCGCCTCTGGGCTTTGGGTGCCTACTCAGCTCCCTGACGAAAAGGTCTTGTCCTGCCCCTTAAACTAACTCCACCTCATCCCAGGATTTTGCTCCGAGGTTCATCTTGACCCTCGTGGCGGGGTCACACAGGGCCCTGCTGATCCCTTACAGAGCTGGCCCCTAGGCAGGGGCTGGCTACGGCAGCATGAAACAGCTGCTGCCCTAAAAGCCAGGCTCCATGCTGTAGCGGAGGGAAACCCTCCCTGGGGCTGGGTTGTAGAACTTGCTTTGAAGGTCATTTGTGACCTCAGACATGTCAGTTCAACCCCTTGAGCCTCATCTGCCCCATCTATGAAACAGGGACAGCACAGATTATCTGGCACAGGGGCAAAATCACAAGAAAATGTGATGTAGCATGTTTTCAAAAGGAAAATACTGGAAGCAACCAAAACGTCCACCTGCAGTGCACTGGTTAAGCAAACCATGCTTTATCCACACAATGGAACACTATGCGTAAATGAAAAAATTGGAAGCTTTCTATGCCCTGATGTACAAATGCCTCTAAGAGTTTTGTTTTAAAAGAAAAAGGGGACATGGTGGTACATGCATGGGATGTTACCATTTGTCTAAAAAGGGGAGAAATATATGTATTCATATTCACTTGCTGAAGTATTAAAATGTCCAGAAAGATAAATAACAACTAATAACAGGGATTATCAACTGGGGAGTGGAAATGGGTAGGTAGAGGACAAATGTGAAAAGAGACTTTTCACTGCATATATTTTATACTTATGATTTTTAAACTAGAAGACAGTATTACTTATATAACAATGAAACAAATTTAAAAGTAAAGGAGAATATTACCTGCCACAACTACATCACAGGATCAAGTAGGAAGGTCAAATAAAAATTGTAAAAGCACATGGTTTTGATGTAAGGTATAAAGCAATAATGGCATTCTTTGGTGAAGCTACCATCTTATTAATATTTATACTACTAATGATTTATAATGACAAATAAGTCATATACCTTCCCCCCAACCAGCCCCACATCCCTCCAATAATATATACTCAGTGGGGGAGGCCCAAGCTTTACTAGCATGTCACAGAAGGCAGGAGACTGAAAAGAGGGCATGACAACTAGATACACATATGGTCTCACATGTGCCCAGACGTGGAGCCATTTGAACCATCCCTGCAAAAGCGTTTTAAAAGCAACCCCTTCAACAAGAGCCTGCCTCCTTCCTACCCTCCCTGTCCACGCCCCAGTCCCACCCCATACCTCCTCATGGGTGCCCACGTGACCAGGGGCTCCTCTGCAGATGTCGCAAACATCTACTGTTAGTGCCTAGTTCATGCACTGAATCTCATGACCTTCCTTTAGTCACTCTCACAGAAACCTCAAGGCTGCAAACCCAAATAGCAGCCGATAGCAGGCTCCACACACACATACTGCATGCCACTGCCTGAGGCCCTGAGACCAGCCCAGCCCATCAGGATGAATCACTTCTGATGGCCTTCTTGCTCCTTGCCCCTCTTTCCTTTTGTCCAGTGTTTTGAAGAAACCAGAACTGGGATGGAAGACTGCCAAGGTTTGCTTTTGGAGAGCAGCCAGGTGCCGTGCAAATAATGCCCCAGGATCGCCCATGGTAAGGGTCTCTTATAATAAGAAATGTCTCACTGAGCCCTAGTCAGTTCACGGTATGGCTGGAAAGACCTTAATAAAATGATTCAACACATGGATTTTGGTCATATGTACGTTCATTCAACAAATACTTAATAATGAGTGCCTACTAAATGCCAGGCACTGAACTGGATAATGGCATGCGGGTAAATCAGTTCTCCAAAAACAAAAATATTTGCCAGTTACCCTGGTGTAAATACTCCCACCATAGTCAATATCAAGCTATATGACATCACCGAATGTGGAACTGGGAAGAGAAAGGTACAACTGGTTTTCGTGAGCCAGCACAGGCTGGCGCCAGGACATCACTGGACAACGAACCAAATACACATAGACCCTACATTCATGAGCTTACAGTATAATAATATCTAACATTTGTTGAGTGCTGGCTAGATGCCAGATAATATTCTAATAACTTTATAGTTATAAACCATCATGTTACCACCAAACATCCTGTAAAGTAAGTTTTATCATCTGATAAGAAACTAAACACATCTCAGAGTGTGACAAGTGGTGTAATACAAACTACTGTAATAGATAGTAAACAATGGGCCAGAGTCGGGAGAAATTATGGTATACTTGTAAATGTTTAGCAACCAGTTCTGGTGTGGATGAGGAGCACAGATGTGAAGTGTTTGCCGATATTCATGGTGTAAATACTCCCACCATTGCTGATTTCAAGCTACAATGTGACATCAGTTGGTTTGCAAAATTCCTGACAATTTAACAAATGGCTTCCATGAGCCAACATGAGCAGGTGTGCACCAACTCAAGCATACCACTTAGGGGAAGGAAGAAGGCAGACCAAATTTAGAAGTAGAGATCCCAGGACTCTTAGGGAGATGGCGTTTAAGCAGGAAAGTGAATGATGACATGAAAGATGACTTGTGCAGAATCAGAGTAGACCAGAAGGGTGGCATGCGACAAGGCTGGAGAGAAAGGCTGGAGCCAGATCATGCAGAGTCTCATAGACTGTGGGCATGAGTTTGAAATTTATTCTGAAGGCAACAGAGAGATGTAGGTTTAAATCCCAGTTCCACCACTTATTGTGTGATTATGTGAAAGTTCTTTAACTTAACCAAGCCTCAGTTTCCTCATCCGTGAAATGGCATAATACCTGAAATCACCTTCTCACAGGATTCCCACAATGATTTCAGGAGATTTCAATACTTGCCCAATACATGGAGCTATTATTATTATTGATCCAATATGTAGTGCCCATCCATGTGAGAAGGAAAGTGTTGGATCAACAGACATCTGCAAGACCTGGATGATGTGCTCAATATGAGGTTGCTGTACAGTCTCCGACTGGAAGTCCCTCAGGGTCAGGCAGAATGGAGCATGGTGGAGATTATGGTAAACAAAGAACATGTCACCTTCCAACAGGATCCAACAGATCCCAGCATTTTGTAATGTAAGCCCCATGTTGGCAAGACTCCCAGCTATTCAAGAGAAGTTGGACAATACATGTTAATGTGAAAGCTCCCTATTTAAAACCATGGGGAGATTTCACATAAAAATATTCCAATTTAATCCCAATTTAAAACATCATAAGACCAAACCAAATAAGCCTAAAGACCACTCATTTGTGACCCCTTCTGTAGACCTTTCCCTGGGCCCTTTCCGTGGCCCAAGAGGGATACCTCTGGTTGGCTCAGACTGAGCGCCCAAAAGTGAAGATGGGCTGTCAGAGTGACCCTGGGCTGTAAGAAGCAACATGCCTTTGACAGAGAAATTATTCTATTTCTAGATGCTCAGAAATTCATAAATAAGTTTCCAATATATTTGAGTTGGAATCTACCACCTTAGTTTTTTCTCAATCTCCTTTTACCTTCTTTTGCATTTTAAAAAATTGTTTTATTTTTTTGCCCTCTGCTAGTCTACTAGGAAATTCTACACACCACTTCTCTTCTTACAATGGTTAACCTAAAAATCACAACCTGCATCCTTAACTTGTCCGATGCTATTATATAATGTCAAAAAATGTTACTACCCGTTCCCTGATGATATAAGGGCCTAAAATATCTTAACTACACACCACCCCTGCCAAACTTCATTTATGTGGCTGGCTGGAAAGATGACCTTTAAGGCAACTTTGGAGGCAATATGCTGAACATGGTAGAACTTTTGCCTGCCTAGATACCTGAATGAATATGCAGAAGAATAGGGTTGCTACCTGTTCACCCATCCTGTTGGTTAAGCCACTGCAATCTGGGGATTTGTTTGTTATAAAAGCTAGAATTATCCTAATACAAATATTTTCAGTGGTTGGGAAGTATTTTCACTTATTTTTAATTTTTTTTATTGAAATATAGGTTGTATTATATTAGTTTCAGAAGGTGTACAACATAGTGATTCAACATCTATATACATTATGAAATGTTCACCACCATAAATGTAGTTACCACCTGTCACTACACAAAGTTACTACAATATTATTGATTGTATTCCCTATGCTGTAGTTTTCACCCCCATGACTTATTTATTTTATAATTGGAAGTGTGTACCTTTTGATCCTCTTCACCTATTTCATGCATCCCCCCAACCCTATCCCCTCTGGAAACCACCAATTTTTTCTCTGTATTTTATGAGTCTCGTTTTTGTTCTTGCTGTTTGTTTGAGTATTTTCATTTATCAATGGAAGGCATCATGCCACTGTTCTCCATTGTCAATATTAAGAAGTCATCAGTCAATATAAAATAAAAATAATGTTTCTTTCTCTAATCACTTAAAAACTTTTTCTTCTGTAATTATTTCAATATGTATCTCTAAAATATAAGAAATAATAATTATTTTTTTAATAATTTATTTTATTATCATTAATATACAATTACATGTGCAATATTATGGTCATTAAACTACCCCCTTCATCAGGTCCCACCCGACCAACCCCATTACAGTCACTGTCCATCAGCGTAGTGAGATGGTATAGAGTCACTACTTGTCTTCTCTGGGTTGTACAGCCCTCCCCATGCCCCCCAACATTACATCTGCTAATCGTAACGCCCCTTTTTCCCTCTTGTCCCTCCCTTCCCACCCATCTTCCCCAATCCCTTTCCCTTTGGTAACTATTAGTCTGTTCTTGGGTTCTGTGAGTCTGTTGCTGTTTTGTTCCTTCAGTTTTTTTCTTTGTTCCTATACTCCACAGATGAGTGAAATCATTTGATACTTGTCTTTTTCGGCTTGGCTTATTTCACTGAGCATAATACCCTCTAGCTCCATCCATGTTGTTGCAGATGGTAGGATTTGTTTCCTTCTTATGGCTGAATAATATTCCATTGTATATATGTACCACATCTTTATCCATATATCTACTGATGGACACTTAGGTTGCTTCCATTTCTTGGCTATTGTAAATACTGCTGTGATAAACATAGGGGTGCATCTGTCTTTTTCAAATTGGGCTGCTGCATTCTTAGGGTAAATTCCTAGTAGTGGAATTCCTGGGTCAAATGGTATTTCTATTTTGAGTTTTTTGAGGAACCTCCATACTGCTTTCCACAATAGTTGAACTAATTTGCATTCCCACCAGCAGTGTAGGAAGGTTCCCTTTTCTCCAGATCTTTGCCAACATTTGTTGTTGTTTGTGTTTTGGATGTTGGCCATCCTCACTGGTGTGAGGTGATACCTCATTGTGGTTTTAATCTGCATTTTTCTGATGATTAGTGATGTGGAGCATCTTTTCATGTGCCTGTTGGCCATCTGAATTTCTTCTTTGGAGAAGTGTCTATTCATGTCCTCTGCCCATTTCTTAATTGAATTATTTGTTTTTTGTTTGTTGAGGTGCATGAGTTCTTTATATATTTTGGATGTCAACCCCTTATTGGATATATCATTTATGAATATATTCTCCCATACTGTAGGATGTCTTTTTTTAAATAATTTATTTTGGATCATTAATCTACAATTACATGTGCAATATTATGATTATTAAACTACCCCCTTCATCAGGTCCCCCCCACCAACCCCATTACAGTCACTGTCCATCAGCATAGTGAGATGCTATAGAATCACTACTTGTCTTCTCTGATTTGTACAGCCCTCCCCGTGCCCCCCAACATTACATCTGCTAATCATAATGCCCCTTTTTCCCTCTTATCCCTCCCTTCCCACCCATCTTCCCCAGTCCCTTTCCCTTTGGTAACTATTAGTCCGTTCTTGGGTCCTGTGAGTCTGCTGCTGTTTTGTTCCTCCAGTTTTTTTCTTTGTTCTTATACTCCAAATATGAGTGAAATCATTTGATACTTGTCTTTTTCGGCTTGGCTTATTTCTCTGAGCATAATACCCTCTAGCTCCATCCATGTTGTTGCAAATGGTAGGATTTGTTTTCTTCTTATGGCTGAATAATATTCCATTGTGTATATGTACCACATCTTCTATATCCATTCATCTACTGATGGACACTTAGGTTGCTTTCATTTCTTGGCTATTGTAAATAGTGCTGCGAGAAACATAGGGGTGCATCTGTCTTTTTCAAACTGGGCTGCTGTATTCTTTTTTTTTTAATATAATTTATTTTATTATCATTAATTTACAATTACATGTGCAATATTACGATTATTAAACTACCCCTTCATCAGGTCCCCCCCACCAACCCCATTACAGTCACTGTCCATCAGCGTAGTGAGATGCTATAGAATCACTACTTGTCTTCTCTGAGCTGTACTGCCCTCCCCGTGCCCCCCCAACATTACATTTGCTAATCGTAATGCCCCTTTTTCCCTCTTATCCCTCCCTTCCCGCCCATTTTCCCCAGTCCCTTTCCCTTTGGTAACTATTAGTCCGTTCTTGGGTTCTGTGAGTCTGCTGCTGTTTTGTTCCTTCAGTTTTTTTCTTTGTTCTTATACTCCACATATGAGTGAAATCATCTGATACTTGTCTTTTTCGGCTTGGCTTATTTCACTGAGCATAATACCCTCTAGCTCCATCCATGTTGTTGCAAATGGTAGGATTTGTTTTCTTCTTATGGCTGAATAATATTCCATTGTGTATATGTACCACATCTTCTTTATCCATTCATCTACTGATGGACACTTAGGTTGCTTCCATTTCTTGGCTATTGTAAATAGTGCTGCAATAAACATAGGGGTGCATCTGTCTTTTTCAAACTGGGCTGCTGCATTCTTAGGGTAAATTCCTAGGAGTGGAATTCCTGGGTCAAATGGTATTTCTATTTTGAGTTTTTTGAGGAACCTCCATACTGCTTTCCACAATGGTTGAACTAATTTGCATTCCCACCAGCAGTGTAGGAGGGTTCCCTTTTCTCCACATCCTCACCAACATTTGTTGTTGTTTGGGTTTTGGATGTTCTACTGATGGTGTCCTTTGCTGTACAGAAGCTTTTCAACTTGATATAGTCCCACTTGTTCATTTTTGCTTTTGTTTCCCTTGCCCGGGGAGATATGTTCATGAAGAAGTTGCTCATGTTTATGTCCAAGAGATTTTTGCCTATGTTTTTTTCTAAGAGTTTTATGGTTTCATGACTTACATTTAGGTCTTTGATCCACCTTGAGTTTACCTTTGTGTAGGGGTTAGACAGTAGTCCAGTTTCAGTCTCTTACATGCAGCTGTCCAGTTTTGCCAACACCAGCTGCTGAAGAGGCTGTCATCTCCCCATTGTATACACAAGGCTCCTTTATCAAATATTAATTGACTGTATATGTTTGGGTTAATGTTTGGATTTTCTATCCTGTTCCACTGGTCTGTGGGTCTGTTTTTGTGCCAACACTAAATTGTCTTGATTACTGTGGCTTTGTAGTAGAGCTTGAAGTCAGGGAGCATAATTCCCCCTGTTTTATTCCTCCTTCTCAGGATTGCTTTGACTATTCGAGGTCTTTTGTGGTTCCATATGAATTTGAGAATTATTTGTTCCAGTTCATTGAAGAAAGCTGTTGGCATTTTGATAGGGATTGCATTGAATCTGTAGATTGCTTTAGGTAGTATAGCCATTTTGACAATATTTATTCTACCTAGCCAAGAGCATGGGATGCATTTCCATTTGTTAGTGTCCTCTTTAATTTCTCTTAGGAGTGTCTTGTAGTTTTCAGAGTACAGGTCTTTCACTTCCTTCGTTAGGTTTATTCCTAGGTATTTTATTCTTTTTGATGCAATTGTGAATGGAATTGTTTTTCTGATTTCTCTTTCTGTTAGTTCATCATTAGTGTATAGGAAAGCAACAGATTTCTGTGTGTTAATTTTGTATCCTGCAACTTTGCTGAATTCAGATATTAGTTCTAGTAGTTTTGGAGTGGAGTCTTTAGGGTTTTTAATGTACAGTATCATGTCATCTGCAAATAGTGACAATTTGACTCCTTCTTTACCAATCTGGATGCCTTGTATTTCTTTGTTTTGTATGATTGCCGTGGCTAGGACCTCCAGTACTATGTTGAATAAAAGTGGAGAAAGAAATAATTATTTTTAACATAACCATAATATCATTATCTTATCAAAATATTAATAATAATTCCTTATGTCACTTTATATTAGTAATTCCAGATATCCAGTGTTCAGATTTCTAATTGTCTCACAAATGTCATATGTTTTTTAAAGTTTTAGCAATTTGTTAGATTCAGTATCCATAAAGCAATCATAAGTCCATATTATGATTTCATGATATGCTTTTTAAGTCTCTTTTAATCTATCAGTTCCCCACAGACTCTCTTCTTCTCTCTCTCTAGATATTTCTATATCATAAAGATTATTATATATGTAATATATAAAGATATATATATGTATATAGTTTTATATATATATATAAAGATATATACATGTATATAGTTATATATATATATAAAGATATATATATGTATATAGTTCTATAGTTTTTCTCATATATATTTTGTATGTATTTTGTTAGATTTATATCTTTGTCTCATTTCTGAGGGTGCTTATATAAATGGTAATGTGTTTTTAATTTCAAGTTTCAGTTGTTGATTGCTGGTATATAGGAAACAATTGACTTTTGTGTATTAACCTTATATCCTGCAACTTTGCTATACTCTCTTACTAGTTACAGGAATTTTTTTGTTTAGTCTTTCAGATTTTCTGCATAGATAATTATGTCATCTGTGAGCAAAGACAGTTTTATTTCCTCCTTTCCAGTCTCTGTACCCCTTATTTCCTTTTCTTATTGTATTGCATTAGCTAGGATTTCCACTATAATGTTGAAAAGTTGTAGTGAGAAGAGACATCCTTGTGTTGTTCCTGATCTTAGTGGGAAAACTCTGAATTTCTCACCATAAGTATGATGTTAGCTGTAGGGTTTTTGTAGATGTTATTTATCAAGTTAAGGAATTCTCCTCTATTCCTAGTTTGCTAAGAATTTTTATCATGAATAGGCATTGAATTTTGTCAAATGCTTTTTCTGCATCTATTGACACAATCATATGATTTTTCTTCATCAGCCTGTCAGTGTGATGGATGGCATTAATTGACTTTCAAATGTTGAACCAGACTTACATACCCAGTATAAATCCCATTTGATTGTAGTGTGTTATTCCTTTTATACATCACTGGATTTATTTACTAACATTTTGCTGAGGATTTTTGTATCTGTGTATATGAAAGACAATGGTCTATAGTTTTCTCATCAGGTATTTGTCTGATTTTGGTATTAGGATAATGTTGGCCTCATAGAATAAGTTAGGAAGTAGTTCCTCTCCTTTGAGCTTCTAGAAGAGATTGAAGAGAACTGATATGTTTTCCTTAAATGTTTGATAGAATTCACTAATGAACAATCTGTGCCTGGCACTTTCTGTTTTGGATCATTAACTATCAGTTTAATTTTTTAAAAAATAGACCTACTTCATTGTCTATTTCTTCTTCTTCAATTGTCTATTTCTGTCTTGTTCTTCTTGTTCAAAGTTTATGCCTTTCAAGGAATTTGTCCATTTCATCTAGATTATCACATTTGTGGCATAGAGCTGCTCACAATATTTCTTTATTATCCTTTTAATATAACAATCTCACAGCTCTAAAAGTCTATAAGCTAGAAGATGACAGCCTGGAGGTTGCTCCCAACCTTCCAGTATGGTACTCCCTTATTTGCCACTCACACTCTGCTAGGATTTCTGCATATCAGTGCTCATTTTTCTGCCCTCTTCTGTCATGTCCCTGTGTTTCCCTGGCTCATGTGCTATATACTATTCCCTAAACCCCATGGACTCCTTGCTATCCATGCTAGCCTGGCCTACCTAGCTTGGTCCATCTATTTAGCATGTAAGAGTCTTTATTAACAGTCCATGTTTGTACCTAGAGCCTCAATATCCCCATTCACTCAGCTCTGCTCAGATACCCAGTTCTTGGCCAACCCCTTTCTGTTTCTCACTGCTCCCACCACAAGAAGACTTGTAGCTAACACTCATGAGGAAAACAGTGCTGCCAAGAGCCTCTCCCTCTCCTGCCTAAGACCCCCAAGACTGCCTCTGGATCAACGGAAGTTGCCCTTTCATTCAATGTCCATTTTACTCTAGCCCACTCCATTTAATTTTTGCTCCTCCATCTTCAATCATTCACTCCTCATTTTCATTTCAGGATCCCAATTCCAGACTCACCCTTCACACCCCACCAGCTACTCACTTCTTTCCTTCATGCTAACCCACTTTTCAGAAAAGGTGAGGTCTCTTCCCCTCTTGGAGTCATTGTGATCTTGGTAGAGAATCTCTCCAGTCTGACTGCCATGTGCTTGCCGGCTGTGAGGATTTGTAAGGCATCAGAACAGGCTGGCAGCTTTGCTGGGCTGTCCCTGAAGTTGCCGCATTTCTCAGAAACCACCAAACAGGGAGCCCAGCCTGCCAGCAGAGCGCGGCAGGCCACAGTGACTCCTTGTGACTTTGCTCTCAAAATGCTGGTGGGAAATGTCATTATGGGTATAAGCCCTAGCGCCAAACTCCCCAAAATCCTCCAGTGAAACTCACTCAAGTATATGAAGGCATGTCATCAGAATACCTAGGCCCTTGTCCATCCCACTTTTCATATTGTTGCTAGAATTAAATATGGTGTTTACCCTTTCCCTTCTTCTGCAGATAATCTTGCTGGCTCCCTGCTGTCTTATCTGAAAATATAAAAATATATATAGATGATAGATAGATAGATAGATAGATAGATAGATAGATAGATAGATGTTTTATTATGAGTTAATACAGGTTATTGCAGAAAATCTGGGGAAAAACAGTGAAGTATAAGGAAAATATAAATCATCTGTGGGTTATTGTGATTTAAAATAACAAATATGTATTCAGTCTTCATCCCTGTTTCTGGCACAGAGCTCCTAAAACCCTTGGAATTTTTAAAGTGATGACAGTGATTAAGGTCTCTTTTGTTATATTAATGAGGTGACTTTGGGACTAGCCCTAAGGATGGGAGCTGGTTGCCAGTGGAGCCAACCATGTGATTAGAGGGTTGGAACTTCCAGTCCCACCAGCCTGCCCCCTGCTGGCCAATGATTTAATCAGCCGTGTTTATGAACGAAGTCTCCAAACAAATCCAGAAGGATAGGGTTCCGAGAGCTTTCAGGTTGGTGAGCACATGGAGATTTGGGGAGAATCGTGTTCAGAAAGCATGGAAGCTCCCTGCCCCTTCTCCACATGTTGCTTGATGTATCTCTTCTGTCTGGCTATTACAGTAAGTAAACTGTTTTCCTGAGTTCTGTGAGCCACTCTACCAAATTAAACAAACCCAAGGGAGTCAGGTGAACCTCTGATTAACAATCAGTCCATCACAAACACAGGTGACAACCTGAACTTGCAATTGGCATCTGAACTGGAAACATCTGAACCCTTAATCTGTGGGATCTGATGCTATCTCTGGGTAGATATTGTCAGCATTGAGATGAATTACAGCATTCCCAGGTGGTGCTGGAGAATTGCTTGGTGTGGGAAACACTGTACCCCATTGGAATTGGGTGACAGAAAGATAAGTTGTCATTCCATCATCCAGAACTAATATTATTAAAATTTTGGAGTATTGCCTAACAGTCATGTTTGTGTGTATGTGTGTGCATAGAATTTTTTGTTTTCTTGTTTTGTTTTACAAAATTGGGATAGTTAAATAATATTCCAGGAGACAGTTGGGCTGTAATTCAGTTAATTGTTCCATATTATCAACTATATTCCAATAAAAAAATTGTTACATATTGTCAGGCATTTTTCCAATTTTTCATTAATATATATAATGCTGTTGCAATGAACACCCTTGAGGAGTTACTGGGTCAAAGGATATAGCCAAATCGATGGAATATTATTCAGTCATAAGAAAAGAGAGAAGTCCTGACATTTGCAACAACATGGATAGACCTTGAGGGCATTACACTCAGAGGAATAAGTCAAAAAAAGAGAAATATTGTATAATCTTATTTATATATGGAATCTAAAAACATTGAACTCATAGAAACAAAAAGTAGAGTGGTGGTTAGCAGGGGCTGGGGAGTGGGGGAAATGGGAAGATGTTGGTCAAAGGGTGCAAACTTAGTTATAAGATAAATCGGTTCCATTGATGTAATATAAAGCATTGTGACTATAGTTAACAATATTGTATACTTGAAACTTGCTTTGAAAATAGAGATTTAATGTTCTTACCAAAACAACAACAAAATGGTAATTATGTGTGGTGAAGGATGTTGACTAACTTTATTGTGGTAGGCATTTCACTATACATGTATCAAATCATGACATTGCACACCTTAAATTTATACAGTGTAATATGTAAATTATATCTCAATAAACCTGGGGGGGAGATATCAGCACTTTAATTTTATGTGCTTCTTATTCATACTGCCAAATTATCCCCCAAAAAGTAAATATCAATTTTGCTTCATTCGCTCAATGAGAGTTTTTATTTCAAGGAAACCATGTTGCCCACACTAGATAATTTCATTTTTCTAATGCTTTGCTAACTTAATTTTTATAGAAAAACAGCATCTTATTTTACTTTGTACTCCTTATCAGAGAGGTTGTACATCTTTCTCATTGGCTTGTCCTTTCTCAACTAAACTCATTAACCCAGTCTTACAGTCTTATTCCCTGCACCCATCCACCTCACCACCCTCATTTCTCATGACTCCTACCAATCTCTAGCCCACACTAGCCAAGATCATGTGATTGCCCAAAGCTTCTCTTCATACAGATGAGTAACTAACATTTAATAATCACTTTCTGTATGTTAAGCAATGCATACGTGCTTTACAAGCACTAACTCATTTAATCCTCACAACAACCCTGTAAGGAAGGTATTATTATTATTATTATTAATTATACCCGTTTTTTAAATGTAGGTACAGACATAGATAAATGAACTTTCCCAAGATCATACGGCTTGAATCTTGAATCCTGGAGGATCCACAATTCAAACCCAGATTATTGGTTCAAGAGTCCACAACAGGCTGAAAATCCTCCCTCCTAAAATAGTAACATGAAAAGCCTTCCTTTAAAATTTAATTCCAGCAATGGGAAAATTTTTCTGATTTTAAGTATAGGGTTGGGGTTTAAGTTTGAAAATAAAGGGCAAGCCAGAATTTCCACTTCTGGCCAAGTTGGAATAACAGGAACTAAACTCAGTTCTTTCAACTGAAACAACTAAAACCAAATAAATAAAATGTATGAAACAACAATTCTCAAGACATTAGTGTTCAGGCAATGAAAGACAGTGATTCCTGGGAGATGAGGAACTAATGAGATGATCCTACAGTTGCTCCACCTTCCATCCTAGACCAAGATTCCAGGCCAAGGCACAGGGAGGGGGAACCCAGGTGGTACCCCAGAGTTCAGGAGACAAAGCTGGGAGTCCTGAGGGCAAGGTGGCTAGAGTCTATGGTATCAGAATGGAGAAAGTTGCAAAGAGAGAGGACTCTAAAGATCAGCATAGGGTCTCTCTTGAGTATTCATCTGAGTTTAGATCAGCGCAAGTGTGAGGAACCTATCTTAGACTGAGGAAAGAACTACCTGAAAGGATTACAAAGATGAATCCCTGAACTCACCCTCACGACCTAATGATGTCACAAAGGCCCCACATCCAAATACCATCACATTGGGGATTACATTTTAACATATAAATTTTGGGAGACACAGACATTCAGTCCATAACAGAAACCAAAAACTGGTTCTTTGAGAATATTAACAAAATTGACGATCCTTTAGCTAGATAGGTTAAGAAAAAGAGAGAGAAGACTCAAATAGCTAAAATCAGAAATGAAGGTGAGGACGCTACTATCAATTTTACAGAAACAAAAGGATTATAGTAGAATATGTCAATAAATTGGATAACCTAGATGAAAAGTACAAATTCTTAGAAACATACACAAACCAACTCAAAAAGAAATAGAAAATCTGAATCGACTTGTAACTAGCATGGAGATTGAATCAGTAATCAAAAACCTCATGCTATGGATTGAATTGTATCCCCAAAATTCATATTTTGAGGTTCTAACCCCAGTGTGATTTGGAGATGGAGCCTTTGGGAGTTAATTAGGCTTGGATGAGGTCAGGAGAGTGGGGCCCTCATGATGGGATTAATGCCCTTGTAAGAGGATACACTAGAGAGTTCCCTCTTGCTCTCTCTCTGCCTGTGAGAACACAAAGACAAGGTGGCCATCTGAAAATTAGAATGAGAGCTCTCACCAGAACCAGATCATGTACACTGATATTGGACTTCCAGCTTCCAGAACTGAGAAACAAATTTCTGTTGTTTAAGCCACCCAATCTATGATGTTTCGTTATGGCAGCCTAAGCAGACTAATTCACCTCCCAACAAAGAAAAGCCAAGGATTAGATGGCTTCACTGGTGAAGTCTTTAAAAAAAACAAACAAACCAATCTTTCTCAAACTTTTCCCAAAAATTGAAGAAGAGGAAATATTTCCAACTCACTCAATGAGGCAAATATTACCCTGATACCAAAGCCAGAAAAGGAAAACACAAGAAATTATAGACCAATATCTCTTATGAATATAGATGTAAAAATCCTCAACAAAATACTACTAAACCAAATTCAACAGCATAGTAAAAGGATTATACACAATGACCAAATGGGATGTATTGCCAGAATGCAAGAATGATTCAACATAGAAAACTCAATCAATGCAATACAACACATTAATAGAATTTTAAAAACAAACCACATGATCATCTTAACTGATGCAGAAAAAAAGCATTTGACAGAACCCCACATCTTTTCATGATAAAAATACTCAATATACTAGGAATACCAGAGAACTTCCTCAACATGATAAAGACCATATATGAAAAACTCAAAACTAACATCTTACTCAATGGTGGAAGACTGAAAACTTCCCCATAAGATCAGGAACAAGACAAGGATGTGTGCATTCACTGCTTCTGCTCAATATAGTACTGGAAGTTCTAGCCACAGCAATTAGATAAGAAAAAGAATAAAATGCATCTAAATTGGAAAGGAAGAAGTAAAATGATCTCTATTAGTAAATGACAGGACCTTATATGTAGAAACCCTAAAGAAGCAACACATGAAAATTATTAGAGATAATAAATGAATTCAGAAAAGTTGTAGAATATAAAATCAGTTGTATTTCTATACAGTAGTAATGAACAATCTGAAAAAGAAATTAAGAAAATGATTCCATTTACAATATAAGAGTAAATTTACTTACGAGTAAATTCAACCAAGGAGGTGAGAGATTTGTACACTGAGAACTATAAAACACTGCTGAAAGAAATTAAATAAGACCTATACAAATAGAAAGACATTCCATGTTTATGGTTTGGAAGACTTATTATTGTTAAGATGACAATACTACCCAAAGCAATCTACAAATTCAATGCAATCTCTGTCAAAATCCCAATGGCTTTATTTTGCAGAACTAGAAAAACTCATCTAAAATTTATATGGAATTTCAAAAGACTTCAGGTAGCCAAAACAATCTTGAAAAATAACTAATGTGGAGAGCTCACACTTCCAAATTTCAAAACTTACTTCAAAGCAACAGTAATCAAAACACTATGATATTGGCATAAGGAGAGACATGTAGACCAATAGAATAGAATAGAAATAGAACAGAGAGCCCAGAATAGAATAAACCCTCATACACACATACACATATAACCACCCCCTCACACACACAATTTATTATCAACAAGAGTGCCAAGACAATTCAATGAGAAAAGGACAATCTTTTCAACAAATAGTGCTGGGAAAACTGGATATCTGCATGCAAAATAATGAAGTTGAACCCTTGCCTTATACCATACATAAAAATGAACTGAAAATAGATCAAAGAACTAAGTTTAAGAGGTAAAATCTAAAACTCTGAGAAGAAAACATAGGTGGAAATCTTATGACATTGGACTGGCAATAGCTTCTTAAGTATGACAACTAAAAGCACAGGCCACAAAAGAAAAAAATTGATACACTGGAGTTTATCCAAATTAAACACATGAAATTAAAGCATAAATTAACATAAATTAAAATTAAAGCGTCAAAGGACACTGTCATGAAAGTGAAAAAGCAACACACAGAATGAGAGAGATTATTTGCAAATCACATATCTGACACAGGACTTGTATCCAGAATATATAAAGAACTCCTACAACTCAATGACAACAACAAAAAACCCAATGCAAAATGGGCAAAGGCCTTGAATCTCTCCAAAGAGTTATCTCTCCAAAGAAGTATACAAATGGCCAGTAAGTACATGAAAAACGCTCAACATATAGTCACTAGAGAAATGCAAATCATAACCATAATTAGATATCATTTCACATCCACTAAGGGGGCTATTACTAAAACAATGGAAAACAAGTGTTGGTAAAGATGTTAAGAAATTGGAGCCCTTGTGCATTGATTGATGGTGGGGGTGTAAAATGGTGCAGCCACTATGGAAAACAGTTTGGCAGTTCTTCAAAAAGTTAAACAGAACTACCATGTGATCCAGCAATTTCTTTCATAGATGTATTTCAATCCCTGAATTAAAAACAGAGATTCAAACATATACTTGTATTCCAAAGTTAATAGCTACATTATTCATAATAGCCAAAATGGAAATAACCCAAATGTCCATCAACAGACAAATGCATTAAAAAATGGAATACTTTTCAGCCATAAAGGAGTAAAATTCTGATATATGCTCTAACATAGATGAAAAGTTGAAAATATTATGGTAAGTGAAATAAGCTAGACACAGAAAGACAAATATTGTATGATTTTACTTTTTAAAGCGTTTAGAATGGGCAGATTCATAGAGAGAAAGTAGGTTAGAGGGAACAGGACTAGGGAGAAGGGAAGATGGGGAGATATTGCTCAATGGAGCACAGACTCTCTATTTGGGATGAAAAGTTCTGGAAATAGACAGTGATGATGGTCATACAACATTGTGAATACCACTGAACTTAATGCCACAGAATTGTACATATAAAAGTGATTAAAATTGTAAAGTTTGTATTATGTATATTTTACCACAAACAATTCTTAATTAGTCCGAAAGAAGGCAGAAAAGGAGGAAAATGGAAGAAAGAATAGATAGAAGAGCAAAATGATAGGATTAAACCCAAAACATATCAATAATCATATTAATTGTAAATGTGCTAAACAACCCAATTGAAAGGCAGAGATAGTCATACTGGGGTTGGGTGGTAGGAAGCAGGATACAACTATATGCTGCCTTCTAGAAGCCCACTTTAAATATAAGGATATAAAATTAGTTAAAGGTAAAAGGGTGGCAAAGGTATATGCTACTGCTAATTTAAAGAAAACTGGAGGGGCTATTATTAACATCAGATAAAGCATACTTCACAGAAAATAATATTGTCAGAGCTAGGAAGGCTCATTTCATGATGATATAGAGGTCAGTTCATCAAAAGGACATAATAATCCTAACCATTGAAGCATCTAATAACAGCTCAAAATTACATGAAGCTAAAACAGAACTGATAGGTGAAAGAGACAAATCCATTATAGCTAGAGAGTTCAACAGCTCTCTGTTTCTCTCTCAATAACTGATAGAACAAATAGAGAGAAAAATCAATAAGGCTATAGAAAGCTTGAAAAACATTATCTGCCAACTGACCTAACTGACATTTAGACAGCAAAATAATTCATAGGACATTTACCAAGATAGGCCATATTTAGTGCCATAAAGTAAGGCTCAATAAATTTAAAAGGATTCAAGTTATAAAAGTGTTCTCCGACCAAGAGGTAATTAATTTAGAAATAACAGAAAGATATAAAAAAAATCCTCAACTATTTGGAAACTAAATAACTCACTTCAAAATAAATCATGGGCTTGAACTGAATGAAAATGATATCTGACAAGGGACTATATATAAAGAATTCCTACAATTTGACAATAAAAAACCCAGTTCAAAAACTGAAATCCAAATTTGTGGCTTGTAGGTAATACAGTACCTAGAAAGACATTTATAATATACAAATGTCTATATTAGAAAAGAAGGTCTCAAATTAAGACCTCAGCTTCAACATTAAGAAATTAGATAAAGAAGAGCAAATGAAATCCAAAGAAAGCAGAAGAAAGGAAACAATAAAGTTCAGAGCAGAAATTAATGAAACAGAAAAGCAATCCAAAAAAAAATCAGTTAAGCTGAAAAGCTGGTTATTTGAGAAGACTAATAAACTGTATATACCTGCAGTCAGACAGGGCAAAAAATTACAAGTGTCAGGAATGACAGACTATCATTTGGTTTTTATACATATTAAAAAGATAATAAGGGAATGTTATAAACAACTTTATGTACATATATTCAATAACTTAGATGAAACAAATTCTTTGCAAGACTGGATCTATCAAAGACAATCCAGACAGCCTTACATCTACTAAAAAGATTCAATATGTGGTTAAAAACTTTCCCACAAAGAAATTTCAGGGCCAAATGGCTTCTGGGGTAGTCTATAAAACATTTAAAGAAGAGATAATGGTAATTCTGCACAAACTCTTCCAGAAACTTGAAGAGGAAGGAATTCTTCCCAACTTATTCTATGAAGCCAGTATTACTCAAAACCAGACAATGACATTACAAGAAAAGAAAGCAACAGACTATCATGAACATAGATTAACAGTTTTAAACAAAATTTTAGCAAATCAAATCAAACAGTATATAAAAAGGTTAATACGTACAACCAGATGGGACTTATCCCAGAAATTCAAATTGAAATTAACATTGAAAATCCACAATATCAACAGACTAAAGAAGAAAAACCATTCAATCTTCTCAATCAATCCAGAAAAACAATTTGATATAAATACAAATATCTATTTTTGATTTAAAAAAAAACTCTCAGCACACCAGGAATAGAAGGGAATTTCCACAGTCTAATAGGCTAGCATCTACAAAAAACTTACAGATAACATCCTACATGTTGGTAAAAAAAAACAAACAAATGCTTTCCTCCTAAAATCAGAAACAAGACAGGGATGTCTGCTCTTACTATTTCTATCAACATTGCACTGGAGATTTTAGCCAGCACAATAAGACAAGAAAAAGAAATAAAAGAAATGTATATTAGAAAGGAAAGAGTAAGATTGTCTTCATAATCAGACAACATGATCCTCTGTATAGAATCTGATAGAATCTACAAAATACCTACTAGAATTTATAAGTAGGTTTAGCAAGATTGCAGGATATAGGATTCAATATACAAAAATAACCATATTTCTATATGCTAGGAAAAAGCAATTATAAAATGAAATTTAAAAAATACCATTCAGTGATAGATATATTCAGCAACATAGATGAATCTGAAGATAAGTATGCTAAGTAAAAGAAGTCATACAAAAGAATACATATTTTATGATTTCATTTTTTAAATAATTTATTTTGTTATCATTAATCTACAATTACATGTGCAATATTATGGTTATTAAACTACCCCCTTCATCAGGTCCCCCCGACCAACCCCATTACAGTCACTGTTCATCAGCGTAGTGAGATGCTATAGAATCACTACTTGTCTTCTCTGAGTTGTACTGCCCTCCCCGTGCCCCCCCAACATTACGTCTGCTAATCGTAATGCCCCTTTTTCCCTCTTGTCCCTCCCTTCCCACCCATCCTCCCCAGTCCCTTTCCCTTTGGTTACTATTAGTCCGTTCTTGGGTTCTGTGAGTCTGTGGCTGTTTTGGTCCTTCAGTTTTTTTCTTTGTTCTTATACTCCACATATGAGTGAAATCATTTGATACTTGTCTTTTTCGGCTTGGCTTATTTCACTGAGCATAATACCCTCTGGCTCCATCCATGTTGTTGCAAATGGTAGGATTTGTTTTCTTCTTATGGCTGAATAATATTCCACTGTATATGTACCACATCTTCTTTATCCATTCATCTACTGATGGACACTTAGGTTGCTTCCATATCTTGGCTATTGTAAAAAGTGCTTCAATAAACATAGGGGTGCATATGTCTTTTATTTTATGATTTCATTTATTTAGAATTCTAAAAAATGCAAACTCATCTACAGGAACAAAAAGCAGATCAGTGACTGCCCAGGGACTTGGTGAAGTGTCCAGTGGGAAGAGTGGGAGGAAAGAATTAGCAAGAAGCAAGAGTAAGCTTGGAGGTAATAAATATTCATTATCTTGATTGTGATGGTGATGATTTCATGTCCATATGTGTCAAACTTATCGAGTATACATTTCAAATATGTGTAATCTATTGTATGTCAATTTTTTTTTTAAAGGACATTTTCAGTTTTTAAAGCAGGCTTCAGGAGTTCTTTATTATCTTCCCTTGGGCATCTTACCTTTTTTTTTGTCTCACATTCTATCCTGGGAACTTTTTCTTATTCAGAGGGAAAAAAATAAAACACCTACACACCCAACTTCCCAAAATATTAGCCTTCAATCTAAAACTGGTTTTCTTTCACACATTTTCCTTTACAATTTATCTTGGCACCTTCCCTGTTATTCAGTTTGGCCCAGCTACCAGGATGTCGATGGGAGAGAGTTGGTTTCTAAGGTAACCACAGAAAGGAAGGTACTAACCTTGGGAGGCGGGAGTGCACATGTGGTCAGTGACCCCATAGGCAACAGCCCTCCCCTCAGTGGGAGTCAAGGTGAGAAGGCCCTTCTCCATTAAATTGATTCGGATCCTCAAAAGTGATGAGGGGGCCAATTTCTGGGGGTAATATCTCAAGGGATACTGAGAGGGAAGATAAAAATGAGTGCACTAAGTAATTAGACTTGCTGGTCACTATGCCATGGGAAAAATAACTCTCCGGAGGGCTGAGGAGTTGAACTGTGGGCCTCTACTTCCAGTTCCACCCTCCCCAGGTGCTCCTCAGAAAGCCCTGAACCTCTTCTATCTTTCTGGGAAGGTTCTGCCTATGCATTGTTCTTTGTTTTATCTTGTCCCCCAGTGCCTGGCATAGTGCCTATAACGTGGAGGCAGTACAGTTGACAGTTAAGCACAGACCCCGGAGCCAGGTGCCTGGGTTTCCAGCTGTGTGACCCCAAGCAAGTTATTTTACCTCTCTGGGCCTCTGTTTCCCATCTGAAAATGGGGATAATAATAACTGTCTCAAAAGGTTGCTGAGAGGATCTAATGGTTAGCACATGTAGTTTGTTTAGAATAGTATGTACATAATAAAAACACTATACATGTTTTGGGCACAATTCTTTTTTTTAATTAAAGTATCATTGATATACAATCTTCAATTGGTTTCACATATACAACACAGTGGTTCAACAGTTACCCATATTATTAAGTCCTCACCCCCTTGAATGCGGTTACTATCTCCCAACGTAGTAAGATGTTACAGAATCATTGACTATGTTCTCCATGCTGTACTAAGGTCCCTGTGACCAACTTATATTGTGATTGTGAACAATTCTTATTTTATGTTACCATTATAGTACAAAAGACATTTTGCATGACAGTAAAATGATGTCTGTAACAAGGTTTAATATTGGTTATGCTGGCTACCCAGAAATCCAAATCAGCTGAAAAATAGACTACAAAATTTTCTCAAGCCTTAGGATTAAACACTACTTTAAGCAGTCCTCTCCATATCATTTTTCCAACTGATAAAGGTTGAAGAGGGATAAAAGATGTCCAATTAACAGTGGCACTATCCCTCTAGTGACCATTCTGCTAGGCCTGTCCTCTAACAGCACTCCAGAATGAGAACGACTGCACCCTGGAATCCATATCTCTAGAAGATACACCTGTTTTGAAGGGGTATGTCTGCCCATGAATGAGAAGTTGCTTCTCCAGAGCTCACACTCTGAACCATCTAAGGTTCTGCATCACTGTTCTCCTTTGGCTATTCAATTAAATACTAAGTTTCTAGAATCCCTTCTAGCAAATAAAAACTTTTTTCCTTTGCTTCTCACACCTAAAAAGAGGAGGTATGAATTAAGGGGTTTCCTGCAAATCACCTAAAACGTCTCTGTGCCACAGTTTCTTTACTTACAAATAAATTTACCAAATGATGAACATAGTAACTAATGCCCTACTTATCCCACAGGATGTTGGGCGGAGGAAAGGAACCACTTATTAATAGCATTCTGTGGGAAAAAGTTAAAAGGACTATGTCAACTCAGGATATCATTTCTTAACATTGACACCGTCGTTTTCCTGACTAGCACTCCATAGTTTTCAGAGTCCGTGCTTAATCTTATTTAATCCTTACAAGTGCAAGTCACAAAACTAGAAAGGGATACGGCCCAAAACAAACTCAGTTCTTTGGACTCCTAGTCTGGTGCTCTTTCCATTAACCATTAGCTGCTTCCTGATTCCCTCAATGATAATCTGTCTTGAGCACAATCTAAACATCCTCACCCCCCCCCCCCCCCCCCACACTGAGACTTGCAACTTACTTAAATGGTCAGCTAACTTCAGGGCACTTTATCCTGCTAAACCACTCCCATCTCCATAGTCTTCAAAGTAGAGTATACAAAGAAAAGCACTGGTGTACAAGAGGAAAATATTTATGAATACATTCACAATAGTATTTAACTACAGCAAACTAATTATTTAAGTTTTATTAATACTAATATTTAACATCCAGACTGACCTAGCACTCTCACTGGGTCACTACTTTGGAAGTCAGCTGTCACATGCAGTATGTAAGATGTTTCCAGGAACTAGTGGTAAAGCCGCACACAGTTCAGCTATTCATTTTCTTCAAAATGTATGCCATCCACTGGACAATATTAATTGCTACAAACTTTACAATTCTTAGTAAAGACAGGGAGAATGACCATGAAAATCTTTGTTCTGCAGAGATGCATTGGTTATCGCCTGGGAAAGGCTTAAAAAGAGATACTAAACAGGGAGGAGATACACATTTTTATTTTATAATGTTCTATGATGAGAAATGGCTGGCAAGAGTGTACTATCTAGCACTTATTTCCAAAACCAAAAGCAAACAACAAAAATCCACTTAAGCTGTCCCTTCAAGGTGAAGATGACAACTTCAATCAATGAGTGAGAAATTCATGTTTATGGAGAAAGTTTTGAAAATGCATTGACTGGAAATGGTTCCAATATTGTGAAATACTTTTATTATCAAAAACAACATGCTTCACCTATAAAATCTTTGCATGCTTGTAAAACTAAGAAACAGAATCTTAAAAATCTGTTTCAAACTTCTAAATGACACTTCTTTGTGGGTCTCAATCCACTTGTTGAAGATATGAAATGCAATACCTTCCAATTGTCCCAACAGGACTGATTGACTTAAAGTGTAAATTCACTAGTTGAACTTCAGTTAAAAAGCCTTTGCTGCGTGGTGAATGGGATTAGAAGTATCATAGTTTTAAAAATGCAATCAAGGATGCATTTCCTTGCTTGAATCTACTTTTTCCGACAAGTATCTTTTCCAGTTATGACAGCCAATTACTTTTACTGAGAAGTATGATTTTTTAAATATACTTCATTTTTATTTCAATCTTTTAGTATTTCTATTTTAGGGCAGGTTTTATTAAGTATGTAATAAGGTACATGCAAATAATTGTTTTAAAAATATTACATACATTACCTAAGTGTCCATCAGTAGATGAATGGATAAAGAAGATGTGGTACATATACACAATGGAATATTATTCAGCCATAAGAAGAAAACAAATCCTTCCATTTGCAACAACATGGATGGAGCTAGAGAATATTATGCTCAGTGAAATAAGCCAGGCGGAGAAAAACAAGTATCAAATGATTTCACTCATCTGTGGAGTATAAGAACAAAGAAAAAACTGAAGGAACAAAACAGCAGCAAACTCACAGAACCCAAGAATGGACTAACAGTTACCAAAGGGAAAGGGGCTGGGGAAGATGGGTGGGAAGGGAGGGTTAAGGGAGAAAAAGAGATATACAATTAGCACACATAATGTAGAGGGGGTAGGGGTGGGGTGGGGGGATACAGGTTAGGCAGTATAACACAGAGAAGACAAGTAGTGATTCTATAACATCCTACTATGCTGATGGACAGTGACTGCAATGGGGTATGTGGTGGGGACTTGATAATAGGGGGAGTCTAGTAACCATAATGTTGCTCATGTAATTGTATATTAATAATAGCAAAATATATATATATTACATATATTAAGAAAGGGTAAGAAAAATATTTGGCCCCCTGGTTGGTCTATGACCATAGAGGAATTGTCCTCCTTTGGGAAAATCAATCACTGTTACATATAGTATGGGAGGGGACTAAACAGTAAGGTCAGTAGCAATTTGGGCTGCGAGCTTCCATGCACGGCACTCCTGTCTTTGGGAGTTCTGGCCTCGGGGTTGGAAGAGATGGGGTGAAGGCAGTAGGTCTTTATTTGCCAATTTATATCTGGTGTAACTTAGGGGACGCTCCTGGATCTTGCATTTTAAAATCCTCAACTCAGGCTTATTAGTTTTTTTCCTCGCAAACCTGCCACTGCTAATATCGTTGGGGTCACTCAGCACCTTCTATACGGCCATGGATGTTTGTGTGTAAATATCCATATACATTTATTTCCCCCAAGAACAATCAAGGTGGTGTGGAGGGGAACCATATGCACACGACAGCCTGCACGGTATTTTACAGCAGCATTTACCTAGGCAAGAGAACTAAGATCACTCCCCAGTCCTAATGAGCAAGTTTCCTTTTTATCTTACTCTTAACCGTACCGCTTGGGACCTTCTGACTCATGTCATGTTACTTGGAAAGATTTAGAAACTGTGATTTTACGAGAGGGGGTTATGAAAATAAAATTGTCCTTGAAAGCCTTTTCCATCGAGTTCAAAAACACTTTACACAGCCTGGTATTAAGATGCCCAAACCAACCGGAGGGGGAAGAGCGAAGGGTCTCTTCCCCCAGTGTCGGTAGGTGTTAGAAATGGGGAAGATCACAGAAACGGGAGGAAACACTTAAAAAGAACTCCTGACGCCCAGCAAGGAGGCCGCGACAAATTTTTGAAGATGAGAAAAGAGGTGGAAAAAGGGTGAGCAGCGGCGGCGGGAGCGCAGAGGTGATGCTGGGGAACGCCAAGGCGGAAGAGCCGTGCCGTTGGGGAGGGGGCTGGGGGCGCCCGAGAAGGGGTTCGTGGGAGAAACAAAGGTCGGGTCGCAAGCGCAGGGCGGTAAAGGGGGTTAGCAGCCTAGGGAGGCGGCGGGAAGGCCGCAGGGGTAGTGACGGCGGCGCGGGCGGCGCGCGGGGCCTCACGGAGTGGGGGCCGGGGTCGCCGGCGGGCAGGGCCGGGAAAAGCCGGGGATCCCGCCAAGCCCGGGCCCAGCTAGGCCGCGCCGACGGGCAGGGCCGGCAACAGTGGGGCCGCCGAGGCGACCGGTCGAGGAGCGGCGGCGCGGGGTCGCAGCGGGGCCTGGGGAAGGGCCGCAGCCCCTGGACCCGAGGAAGGGAGGGGCGGTCGGCCGGCCCCCAGCGCCCCCGGGCGGCGGCGGCGAGAGGGGAGAGGCTGGCGGGCCGCGCCGCGAGGAGGAGGAGCCAGGCTCCCGCCCGCCGGAGCGAGGAAGCGGAGAAAGCGCTCGCAGGGAAGGAGGAGGGCGGGCGGCGCGGGGAGGCGAGGGGGCGGCTGGTCGGCCAACCGAGCGAGCGGCGAGCCGAAGGGGGGGGAAGGGCCCCGGAAGGAGGCGAGCGCGCCGCGACGCCGGGAGCCGGACGCCTGCCGGTGCCACTGCCGCCGCCGCCTTCCCTGCCAGACCCGAGCCCGGAGTCCCGCGGCCGCGGAGGCCGAGCACGGCCGCCGGGCGTGCGGCGAGTGGGGCCGGGAGCCGGAGGCCGCCGGCGGTCCTGCGCGGGGCGCGGTGGGCTCCTGCCTGCGAGATCGGGCAAGGGGCGGAAAGGGAGGACAGAGAGAGGCCGGGAGAAGCCAGGCGATCGGATTTTCTCGTGTGGAGGAAAATCCCACGCCGAACTCCAATCCACAATAACAATCCAAACTATTAATAATAAGGGAGCATTTTTTCTGGCCGGGCGAGAGGGAGACAAGGGGGAAGGCGAGGAAGAGAAATCAATCTCCTTTTCATGGAGGCTGAAGCAAGAGAAATTTTCGGAGCCTGGATGTGAAGGAGCAAAACAGCAGAACTAACTCAGGAAATTGTCTTTCAGAAAAAGGCCGAACCTTGGCTGGGTCTGAGAAATCAGGCTGGGGTAGGTGGAGAAACCTGCAAGTTTAGAGGAAAAAGAAAAGGAGAAAATATTTTCAGAGGTTTTTCTCTGGTTTGTGCTTATTGCTACCATTTTAAAGGTAAAAAGCATTGCATTTCAGGTGATTTTTTTTTTTTTTGGTGAGATTGGCTCATTTAAGAATTTCAAAACCTTTAATGGAAAAGCTTTTTTTTCTTTTTTTAAAGGAAATTCATAATTTTGGTTCCCAGGGTTGCAGTGGACTTGGAAGGAGTGCTGTTGTGTACATACTATTGTATGGTTTTATTTATTTTTTTTTACTGTGCAAATCAGCTGGGAGATTTTTTTTCCAAGTGCCAACTTGGATTTGTTCATCTTTTTTTTTTCTTGCCTCAAATATATCTGTTGTCGTTTTAAGCATTGGAAACCAGAGAATTTTTTTCACCCCCTTTGGAGCTTGAGGCTCTCTTGCCAACAGAAGGACAGCTGGGAAAACTGGATTAAAAGGATGGGTTTTATCTGTATTTTGCAGTGAAGACTGATATTTTGAAGGCACATTCTTTCTGTGATTCATTTTTTAGCCCATAGTGCTAACCTTGAAGTGATTTGTGGTTGGGTTTTTGGTTTCTAAGAAGGTCGTAGTTTTTCCTCTTTTTCTTTCTTTTAAGAGGAGGGAGGGAAAAGGGGGCTAAGAAAGGAGACCATGTTAACTGGTAGAAGTAGAATGGAGCTTCAGTTACCAGGGTCCTGAGAGCTGGAGGAAAACGGGTTCCCTCTTCAAATTGGGAGACCCTCTCACCTTTCTTAAAAATTGCAAACAATTCAGTTCTGATCAAGACATCAAAACTACAGGATTCTGGAACCTTGGAGACACTGAGAAACCATGAATGTAAGGTTACCCCAGAGTATAGACAGGTAGGTTTGCTAATAATGTGGTTTTCAATACTTAAGGAAAGACTTGGGCAGGGGGAGGGTGTTGCATTTTGATGAAAGGTTGCAAAAAGGTCTTGGTGGGCTGTGGACACTGGTGGGGCAGGAGCATTGGTCTCTGGGGACCGGGCATCTGTCTTTATGTGCCCTCTGTGTGTGTCCATGTTAAAAACATTACCTCCTGATTCAGTATTTTTTTATGAGCAGTAGACAGTGAAGCCTGGAGTGGGGAAAGGGGAAAATGCTTCAAGCCGTCTTTGACTTTTGCCCAGCTGGAGGCTGAATTTGAGTCCCCAACTTGCCAGTTTAGGGGATGGAAGGCGGGCACAAGTCTGGTCATGGGAATCCCCAAGGGTGGCTTGAGACTGGCTTTAGGTGTAGGAGCTGCTGGGGGAAGGGCCTGGGCAGGGGATTGGGCCCCCAAGGGGCAGGTTGTTATGGAATGGTGGGGTTTGGTGATGGGATGGATCCCATTTCTTGAATGAGGAGGATGTTCTTGGCTGGAATGACGAGACAGAAACACCCTTTGCACTCGTTCAGGTCTAGACTTTCACCAGTGGTTGATAATGGCCCCCAGATGCCTAAGTCACATTAGAATTTTTTCTTCTGCAAGTTTAGGGTTTATCTTGAGACCTGCCAATCGTATGATACCCCAAGTTTAACCTTCCAAACCGTTTCTAATAAGCTTGACTCTGCAAAAATGGGCCTTCCCTCTGCCCAGAGCCGGAAGGAGCTGTTTTGGGCTCTTACGCCTGCAGAGCAGAGGCACTGACTGGCCCTTAAAGTCTGAGCCTGGATGCCCCTCCCCCCAGAGTCTGCCCAGCCTCCCCACCACGGGTAACACTGCAGTTTACAACTTTGTAAGGTGTTTGCCTTTTCCCTCTCTCCCCTCCCCCTCCCCAACCCTTTCTCCTTGAGAATCTTGAGGGAGGGTTGTTTTGTGGTGCTGCACACATCCTAAGTGGATGGATGGATGGTGGGAGGACTGAACACGCAAATGAAAGGCTGAGTCTGGAAAAAATGTTACTGGAGAGATAGGGAAGAATATTTGCAAGGGAGGAATTGCCTTCTCCCTGTCCAGTTAACCCTCTGATTAGCCATGCTAATAATAATTTCTCTTTGGCTGTGGAATGTGGTCTAAAATGCATATAATCTCTCTCTCCCCGGCACTAATCTCTGTATTGCCTCAGTCCTGTTTAGATTTGTTCAGCAGTCCCCAAGCGGGGACCTGACTTGGCAGCAGAGAGGATAAGGGGGCAGCCACAAAGGGCATAAAGGCTGGTTCAGACCTCCATCCATTCCCCTTTTTGTTGGCTTCTGTGTCACTTGACTCTTATAAAGGGAGAACTGAGGCCTGTCAAGGCAAGGAGTTGAAATGGTTACATGGCTGCCCTTCTCTTTTCATCCTCTTGGAGTTTGGGTATCAGTGCACTTGCCTCTTTTGAGATTTGGATGGCAAACTCTTCAAGGAGTGAGAAGATGGACACACAGGTGTTGGGGGGTGCAAGCAGGAAGGCAGTGAAGGTTTCTGGGCTGATTGATGTGAGATGCTCCTCTGCCAAGTTTGCGTGTCCTCCGTCTTCTCAGGATTTGTACGGCACAGTATGTTCTCTTAAGTGCTTGCTTAGGAAGAGATCTCATTGGAGCATCACAGTATTTGTTATTCCCATTTTGTAGAAGGGGTATTTTGAGGCTCAGAGAGGATACCTGGCTTGAGCAGTGCCATCTTGCCTGACTAGTGGCAGAATCTGGACGAAATGGAGGTTCTGTTTCTCATTTCATTGCCCCACCCTGTCGAGCTAGGTTTGTGTACTGGGTCTGTGGAATGTGGGGGGCACCGTTTATTGTCTTTGGCTGTAGAATAAAATGCTTTTTGGCATTCCCCTGCACATTTTTTTAACAGTCATAGGGCTCATACCTGTAATTTCTATAGTTAACGCACCTTGTTCTCTTGTGGGATAATGCAGCTTTGTAGGGTGAGAGCACTCCTCACCTCTACCCCTGCCCCCTTTCTCTTTGCCATTAGAGGGCCACTTCTGGAGCTTGCCCTGCTAGATATCTCCAGGTGTATTGGAACTTACCCTTTCGCTGTACGCTTACTCTGTCAGACCTTTTGATATTGCAGGTTCAAGAACCTATGGATTTTAGTTAATTCACAATTTTACACCATACTGGAAGGAGTGAGTGGAATGAAACACTCCAACTGGCGGAGTCAAGAATTCGTTTTTAGCTCATCAGTTTGCTGTGTAGAGAGGCTGGTGTAAGGTGCTGTAAGAGTGTTTTAGGAAGTTAAAGTATGCAGTTTTTTTCTCACAAAGAGCATGCAGTCTAACTGGGGAATCAGGAAAGATAGAAGATTCCTGAAGACTGCATCAAAGCGACACCAGACTGTAAGCTCCAAAAGGCTATTTGGTTTGCTTACGTCTTATCCCGTGTGCCTAGCTCAGTGCCTTGCATGGGATAAGTGCTCAGTAAATATTTGGCGAATGAATGAACATGTCTGTAAGTATAAATTTTTCCATTTCAGATTGTTTCAACAGACATGTGTTAATTTCAGATGCATTCTAATTAAGGTCAATTAGAGAAGGTTTCCATAGTGAAGTATATTTCCTAGGAGATAAGCAACATGACAGAGGGCCATGTATGTGGAGAAAGATTGTGGTTCAAAGTGAGGAGAGCTTTGGAATATTTATTCATCAGTGTCTTTAACCCCCTCTTGGAGAGTGACTCCTGGGTCCATAGAAACATGAAGTATTTGCAACTAATCTTTAACCTTTAATGTTAACCATTTGTTACCAAAAGATGGGCTTAAGTGTAGCAGTTCAGGTCCCTGTCAGTTTTTGTCCATGGACAGTTTATTGCGCATTAATATATATTCTTCTCAAGAGTTTCTTAAAGTGTGTTTGATATTGCAAGTAGAGATAATGATACTGAGTTATTTTTACAGGAACGGTAATGAGTTTTGCTAAGCCATCTATACCCATTTGCTCAGTTCTCCATGGCACATGTTTTTGAGATGGCCAAACGCATTAGGAGTTTGCATCCATAAAATGGCTTTTCTCTGTGCAGAGTTAGTTAGCTCTGTGAGGACCAAAACAGAAGTACTGCATTTAAACTGAGAGTTCTTGGTTTGAGCCCTGGCATTCCCCTTAACTATGTGACCTTGGGCAAGTCACATGCCTCCTCTGGTTTCCTCATATGTAAAGCAATAGCTCATTTATATGAAATGTTTTCCAGTGCACAGACATTTTCATATAGCATGTCATTTGGGGATTGTATCATTTATTCCATCTCTTTCACAGGGCTGTTGAAAGAAGCAAATCAAATGGGATAATGTATTTCAAATTGCTTTCTAAACTGTAAAACTATATAAATTTAGATAGTTCAGTCATGAATTTGATTTAGCTTCATGCACTACTTTCTGAACTAGCCCAAAATAAATTCAGAGTGATTGAAAGATCTTTCTGTTGTTTCGAAGGATTTAACCACAGTGAACAGGCTGTTTTGTTGCAGAATTGCATGAGGTTAGGAAGAAGGGATACCTTTCCTGTGGTCGGGGTTGGGTGATGATACTAGAAGAATATGAGAAGAGGAAGGTCATTGAGTCTCCTTCCCTGGAATTATGATGAATGGAGAAGGCTCCCACTACCATGGCTCCGTTAGATGGGAATAAAGGATTAGTTTTATGATATCTGGCCATTCCTTGTTTTAGAAGCTTGTGACTTTACTAATTCAAAGTAAATCCAGACCCTGCAACTGTTCCTCATCAGGGATCTGAGATCGAATGTAACCTTGCTCCAGTCTGTAGTCTTTTTTTCCAGAAGAGGCAAAATCTCCCATGAGGCGTGGGGTGGGGAGAGGAGGCAGTGGAGTGGTTAGGTAGCTCTGTTCTAGGGAAGAGCCTTCAAGCTGCAGAGAATGTTTGTAGGGAAGAGAGGTTGGTAGCCCAGGCCGAGGTGATTGGGCTCATCTGAGAAGAGAACAGGGGCGATTCCTGGCACTTTTCCCACCTTGGCTTCAGGTTCTTATTAAGCCCTGGGACCAAGAAATCACCAGTCATTCAGCTGAGTTTAGAAGGTTGACCTCCCATAACAGTTAATGGGGATCGAGAGCCACAAATAGAAGTCCCCTAAAATGCTGGGACTTCTACATAACATACCCTTACCCTGCCTGGGGGTGAGATGAGAGAAGGCAGTGGATTTGCCAGTGAAACATTTGGCGACTAATCACCACTGTGAGCAGCAGCAAGTTAAGCTTAACTTGACTCAAAAACATTTCTGAAAGAGCACTCTTTAATTAATACATTTATTTACTTTTTTTTTTAATAGTCATAGCACTGACAGAATCCCTGTCATCCCATTTAGGAGTTTGTCCCATTAGGACAAAAATACGAAAAGCTAAATGGCATATGAGTTCATCAAAAATAAAAAAGACTGAAAGGCACGTAGCTAATCCCCAGGAGTTCTGGAAGCTCAAAACCTCTATGGAATAGAGTTTGGAAACTTTTGGGTAGTGTCCTTATTGCTTTAAAGGTCTGAGAATCTAAAAGGGCTTTTGTTAACTGTGAGGTTCTATAAATCATAAGAGGAATTATTTTAATCTATATTGACTTAAAGATTCTGGTCTCCAAAGAAAATGTAACCACTGCTTTGTATTTAGAAGAGTCATGTTAGGTCTCCTGTGAAAGGAGGGGGAGTTCTAAGGGGAGAGCCCGGGACGCTGGGTTAATAGGTGAGTGAATCAGGCAAGCCAGCCTCTAAGATTTGATTCCTTCTAGCTTCTGTGTTCTTGGAGAGCATGATGCCTTGTGTCCTGTCTTTCAGGAAGCCAGGGCTTTTATTCAGGAGTCTATACCTAGCCTTCCTGAAAACCAATGAAAATGAAAGTTTGAAAAGACCAGGGAACAGAGCTGTCTGTCTGCTGAAATGGGAGAGAAAGTGGAAGTACAGTGATGTGGAAACTTGTGAAGGGCCTGGGAAATCCGTGGCCCCTCACAGAACTGGAGTAGGATTGGGAAGGTGTTCTCAAGGTTTGGAAGAACAGCAGATTTGGGGTACTAAAACAACTGGGTGGACTTGAGGGGAAAATCACAGAAGTCTTAAGTCTGAAGGGACCACCTTGCCCATTCCTCTTGACTGCAGATAGGGTGTCTCTTGAGCTAGTTAAGACAGTTAATTAAGGGTCTCTCCCATTGTGAGTGGTCCTTGTGGAGGGTGGTTCCCTGAGTTCACTAGTTGGAAATTCTTTTGGATCCTAAACTTGGCTTTGGTACAATTTGAGTCCATTTTATTGTCTTTTAATTCTGATTTTGGTATGGCCCCTAAACTTACTAATATCCCTCCATCTGTATTGACTTGATTCAAGACTTTCCTCTTCATTCTGAAGAATACCAAACCAAGACATGAGAAAGGGGCTTTGAAAAGTTAAAGTGAAGTGATTTCAGGGTCTTGATTTCCAGCACTTTCTCCTTCAGTATTTGAAGCTACTGTAAAATGGATGATGGGATATATATTTCATGACCTAGCTTCAAATCACAGAGGGAACCCAACCAACTTAGCGGCTTGCCAAGTGATGACCTATGATCTGTGGCACTTGTAATCGGTTGGACAGCAAATATTTATCAAATAGCTCCATACTCAGCTCAGTTCTTGGTGTTCTGGTAGATAATATGCAAGAATGCAGAGCTTACTTTCTTATCAGGAAATGTTATTCATGAAACAACACAAAACAAAAAGTACCTAATTGCTGAATCTTGATGTATACCATAAAGGTACATTTAGAGAAGAGTAGAATGTTGGTGCTAATGAGAATAGCCAGGGCAGGAGTAGTTAGAAAGTTTTAGGTGTAAGAAAGAGAGGAGGCCATTTCAGACAAGAGGAACAGCATAAACAAAGGTTCTGGGGTAGAACCAAGCATGGGGGTCTTGGCATGGTGATATTGTTGGTCTTTGTAGAGCAGAAAGAAATTAGGTTGTCCAGGTGGGTAGGGTTGGGGAGATACAGGTGGTCTCCCCACCTGTGTTTAATGTGGCAGGAAAAAGGGTGCCAGTGAGGTTTATGTGTTACGTGGTGATAAAAATAGTATTTAAAGATAGAGTTCTGATACTAATATGTAGACAGGGAAAGAGCTTGGGGAGGGGAGGGCCAGCAAGGAGTGTTTGCAGCATTCTTGGCAAAAGATAATATGGGGACAAGGGAGAGGGGCAGGATTTGAAAGACATTTTGGAAGGAATATCAGCAAAGTATGTTAAGGTAAATCAAATTTGATTCCCACATTTTGAGACTGGTTGACTAGGAGAAGGGTAGTGCTATTTCTAGAGAGAATAGGACCATCATTAAAAGGTATCTTGTCTCCCATTGGTACCCAGCAGATCACTGCATACAGCACATGGAATGATACTTATGATGCCAAGACCCTTAGGTTAGGCAATTTCTACCAAATAGTTTTAATTCTTTAGCGCAGCCTTTTAAGGAGAGTTAGTGCAGAGAGATTCCTTAGGAAACTGAGTCATGATTGGAGAATATTAGCATATATTTGATGGGGATCCTGATTAATTAATCCTACCCCACCCCACATAGCAGGCCAGACTCCAGAGCGAGAGGGAGAGCTATTCAGAAACCTTCCTAGTATCATAATCACAGAGAGTGTAGGACTTGGGGTGAGGGATCTTTGTGTGAGCCCCAGCTCAGCCACTGACTAGCTGTGTGATCAGGCCCGTTTGTGTGAACGCAGTTTGTGAAGTCTATAGTCCAACGTACGGTGAGTGTTGTTACGGCGTTTGGTTTGGCAAGGACCCAGATGGGCCTGAACTCTCCTCACCTGGGTTGACAGGCATGGCTCAGGGAACATACTGAACACACACAGGTGTAAGATCTTGTCCTGAAGCAATCCTTCTTTGCTAGGAACCCACAGTATCTTTCCTTCCCAGCCCAAAATCCCCAGTCAAGGGTTGGCGATTTCTGCCTTCATCGCAGCCCACATCTCACAGCGGTGAGTCTTACTGCTGTCACCTGCCACCTTGCTTCAGCTGGATGAGGCTGTTTCCTTGGGCCGCACCACTCTTCCCACACCTTCGTATGAGTGTCGTCCTTCTCTCGGCAACTCTGGAGACCTTTTCTGGTCAACACCACCAAATTCTAAGCAGTTCTGTCATTCAACATTCCTTTTGCCCCTGCATATAAAATTGGACTCTATTAGCTTGTGTTTGTGTAAAATACTGCATGGAAAAGTTCTAGCAGAGTGCTTCGCACATGGTGGACTGCTGTAAACCGGGGCTGGTGCTCTCCCGTGCTCTGCGTGTTTCACGTTGGTTACTGTGCCTTAGCCTGGTACTTGGGGCCAGAAGCGATGTCTCTTCACTTTCCGGATTGTCTCCCAGTGCCCCGTTTAGTTGTCTCCACACTCCTACCTGCTGTTTCCTGGCTTGAACTATAGATTGCTCTTGACATCTCCCCCAACACCTAGCCAAGGGATTTCAAAAAAGCATCTCTAAACATTGCTGCCAGGAACTGAGATCAAGAATTCCTCTGGTTCTTAATTGGGCACTGGGCCCTGGGCCCTTGGTATTTCTTTGAGGGACAGAGCAGCCTTGTTGGGGTGCTTGCTTTCTGCCCCTCCGCTGGGGGGTTTCCCCAAGGGCGGCCTGGTTTCCGCCTGCCCTCCCCGAAGGGGTCTGACGGGTGCAGGGCCCACCCTGCTATTGTCCTGCCGCCCAGCCTGGCCCATTCATCTCCCAGAGCACAGCCCTCAGAAGCTTCCCTCCGAGAGACTGCTGCTGTGGAGAAAGGCCACTGTTGTTCTGGGGGGAGGGGTTGGAGAGAGTGTAGTAAATAGCTTTGTGAATGGGACCTTGTCTAAGGCTAGAACCCAGACCCTTTTCTCCCCAGAGCTCTAGGGATGGGGGCAAAACATCTCTAGGGTTTCAGTGTCTTCACAGGAACAGGGTCTGAGATTGAGGAGTTATTCATACAATCCCTTGAATAAGAAGTTTGGTCCATTTAACAAACCTGGCTGGTGTGGTGTCCCTCAGGGCACTGGGATTGCCTGACTAAGTTGCATACTGTGCCCTGAAGGTGGGGGCGGGGACAGGGCAGGCGTACCTATGATGCCACCTCACACTCTCCTCTGTGATTTCTGCCGGAGCACATGAGAGGGACATTAAAGATGGTTTTCTGGAGGAGGAGACCTTTAAATGGAGGCCTAAAAATGAGAGCCAGACTTGAGAGAGGGAAGGTCCAGCCACAAGGATCAGCACGTACAGAAGACTGAAGGCAAAAAGGCTTCATGTGGTAGGAATTGAAAGTGGCTGTGTGATGCATTGCGAGACCACAGAACAATTAAGTGATGGAACCGGAGAGCAGGTAGGAGCCAGTGCCTGGGAACTATGTAACCTTGTTTTAAGGGTTTTGGACTTTATCCTGAGGGCACTTTATCCTGAGGGCAGTGGAGGACCATTGCAAGCATTAAAGTAAGGAGTACATGATGAGATACGCTTTTCGGAAAACAAGATTACTCTGGCTACAGGATGGACCTTGAGATTGAAAAAACCGAAGTGGAGACAGGGAAGATGAGTCAGGAGAGCATTGTGGGAATGTGGACAGGAGGGGAGGGCGACCTCCACTAGGGGAGTGACAATGGAGATGGAGACAGATGAAGGACTAGAGATTTGGTGGCTGGTTATGTGGGGGGTGGGAGGGCATGAAGGAGTGACCCCCTTGTTCTTGGCTTGGGCTGTTCACTGAAATGGGGAACTCGGGAGCAGAGCATGACGCCAGAAAGGAGCGGCTCGGTCAGCATCCCTTTTGGACTTAACTGGTGTTGATGGGCCTGTGGGAAATCCAAGGGAAGATGTCCAGCAGGCTACCGCCAATACAAGTCAGGAGGTCAGGAGATTCCCATTTGCAGGTCATTAACATATGGACAGTGGTAGAAGTGTGAGACTGTCTGGGAGCAGGGTGTCAAGTGAAAAGAGGGCCTTAGCACAACCCTGAGGGACACTACATTTAAAGGCGAGAGGAAGGAAGATGATCCCACGGAAGAGATTGGCAGGGAGGACAGAGACACAGGGAGGAGGGATGGTCAGCCGTGTCAGATGATCCCAAGAGGTGAATGATGGAAGGGTTAGAAAAATGTCTTGCCTCTGGGCAGTTGGGGGTGTCGGGGGCAGGAGCCAGTTTGTAGTGGGTTGAAGAGAGATGAGGAAATGGTGATAGAAAGTCTAGTCAATTTTTTAATGAAGTTTGGTCAAAAAGAAGAGGAGAAAAAAAAATCCTGTCAATAGGGCTTTAAGTTTAGCCCAGATTTTCTGACTCAGTAAATTTAGTTTGGGATTGGGGCCTGAGAATTTGCAATTTTAGCAACTTCCCAGGTGATCCTGACACTGTCAGTTGTACTTGGAGAGACACTGCCTTAAAGACATCTCTGCACTTCATTAGCAATGCCTGTGTTCTTACAACAGAGCTCTTGTTAACTGTGTATCTCAAAGCTTTCGCATCTGTAGCACCTCTCAGCTGCGAAATGCCTTCAGTAGGTTAGAAACACCTTGGGGCAAGGGCCCGTCACTCTGTAACCTTGACACCTAACCTAGTGCCTGCCACACAGTAGACACTCCATAAATACTGATTAAATGAATTGAATCAAAGCAGGTAAGCTAACTAAGGCAGAATTTCGGGGCTCTTACCTGTGAAACCTTGTTTAGCCCTTTTCTGTCTACCTCCAGCATAGGTGCAAATAAATACATATATTAAGGATCTTTGTGGGTAGTGTGTTTGTAGGATTTTTTTGGTAATTTCAAAGTAAACTAAAGCCAAAAAAAAGATCACAAAGTAATCGTGTGGAAATGTTGAATCTATAATAAATGTCAACATCAAAACAAATATACATGATTTCAGTAATTCAATTTTGGATTAAATTGAGAGACTAAATTCCCTAACATGGTTCACCTGCTGATCCCAGGTTCTGAATTTTCTGGTGGGAAGGATCTTTGGCATGTCATCGATTCCTCTTGGAATGTTCGTAGAGCTCTTAAAATGGGGCTCCTGCCCTCAGCTTATGTCTGTAAAACATTCTTCCTTAGAGTGGGTGTTCTACCCCTGCAGCAGCCTGCACCACCACCCATGGCCTCTGCTCAAGGGGTAGGAATAAGGATCCCATGCTGTTCTGGGCATGTTGTTCTAGGGCCCTTGTCACTTTTTTGAAACTCTATAGTCTCTTCCTTGACTCTTGCTTTGCTTTGCTTTTTTCTGAATTGGTGGATTGTTTCTTATAATTTCTAGAACACCCTCTAAGTTCTCCAGACCAGTGGCCCTGGGAGTCTGAGGTATAGATGTGGGTCCTGAGATACAGGTATAGGTAGATTATGGTAGGTGCAGGACTACCAGTCCTGTGCGAGAGGGTTTCCTAAACCCCATTTTTGGGCCTTAGGATCATTTAATGAAGCAAATCAGAAGCCTAGAAGAAGTCCTAGTTCTTAGCTGGGCCTAGCCGAGGGCTAATAGCTCTACTTCTGCTTTTGCTCTTACCTTTCATTAACTCTGAACTTGAGGCCTGACAGCTGAGAAAGGCTTGAGAAGGCATGGTAGCGAGAGGCCACTTCCTTGTGAAGATCCATCTCCTATTCCTTGGTCTGGGAAATGGGAGTTTTTTATTCATTCAATACCTATGTTAAATACACATTAAATGTTAGGCAGTAGAGATAGACTAGAATTTACATTCTATTGGAGTTGGAGGACGCCAGACAACAAGTAAGTATATAACTTACTAATGATCCAAACCATAAATGAATTTAATAAAACTTGGGTTCATAACTGCCGCAAGAGAGGCAGGAAGGGAGATAAGACAGTTTTAAAGGGAAGATTGGAGTCAAGAGGGGAAGTCGAGGTTTTAAAATAGGGGAGGACATGGTTGATGGCGTGAGAAGGATGGAAGTTTCAGGACCAAGTTAAGAGTGTGATGGTGACGGCGCTGCTTTGTTTGTGCAGCAAGGTCACAGTGTGTAAATGCTTTTTTGCCCATCCTCTCGAGGTAGTCCAGGCAAGTGTTTGCATTCCCCTGTTGTAGATGGGGAAACAAGTTCAGGGACTTTTAGTGACCTACCTGAGGTCTGTAAACTAGTAAGTAATGGAGTTGGAATTAAAATTATATATATTTTGTGTCTACTGAGCCCTAGCCTGGTGCTGTTCCCACTTTCCTGTACCCTGGACAAGGCTTAGTCGTGAAATGTGCAAGTCTTGCAAGGGAGCCAGACATCAGGCTGCTTGACAGAAATGAAAGATGCCCCCCAGGGAGAGATTGGTAAACCAGGAATCAAGTCTCTTGAGCTTTAAATCTCTTCCCATTAAGATCTCCTTGTCCACAGAACACTTAGGACCTGGGGTTGTGTGTCCTGTCCAAGAAGATAACTCCCCTCTCTTTTTGTCTCCTGGTTGGTTAATGGTGGGGAAAGATTGGCACTCTGAGGCCAGGTAAATTCAGTGAGGTTGGCAGAATAAACTGTCCTCAGAAGTGACTCAGTGTTCTTCCACTGCCCAGTGTGGCACCTGTAAGCTACTCAGGCTTAATCTTTGTGCCTGAGACCATAGTGGATGGATGCTCAGTACAAGTTTCACGAAATGAATGAATACAATTTTTAAATTAACTTTATTGAGATATAATTCACATATCGTAAAATTCACCACTTTAGAGTGTACAATCCAGTGGTTTTTAGTACATTCACAGAATTGTGCAACTGTTCCCACTCTCTAATTCCAAAAAACTTGCATCACCCCAAAAAGAAACCTCCTTCACTTTAGCAGTCACTCCCCATTGTCCCCTCCCCCCCAGGCAGCCATCAGTCTACTTTCTGTCTCTGGATTTGCATATTCTGGACATTTCCTGTAAATGGAATACAACATGTGGCCTTTTGTGCCGGGCTTTATTCACTTAGTATGATATTTTCAAGGTTCCTTCATGTTGTAGCAATGAATCAGTACTCAGCCCTTTCTATGGTCAAATAATTCTCCATTGTATGAATATACCACCTTCTGTTTCTCTGTTCATCAGTTGATGGGCATTTGGGCTGTTTCCACTTCTTGGCTATTATAAATAATGCTGCTGTGAACTTTGGTGTACAAGCTTTTGTGTGCATATATGTCTTCACTTCTCCTGGACATATACCTTGGAGCAGAATGGCTGGATCATATGGTAGCTCTGTGTTGACCATTTTGAGGAACCGCCGAACTGTTTTTCAAAGTGACCGCACCATTTGACAGTCTCACTCAGCAATCTTGCAGGATGTATATTTTGCCACATCCTCTCCAACACTTCTTATTATTTGTCCTTATTCTTGCCAACCTGGTGGGTATAAAGTGGTACTCCATTGTGGTTTTGATTTGCTTTTCCTTAATGATTAATGATGTTGAACATCTTTTCATGTGCTTATTGGCCATTTGCATAGTTTCCTAAGAGAAACGTCTGTGCAAATCCTCTCCTCAGTTTTGTTTGGATTATTTTTCTTTTTATTGTTGATGCATAGATACAGTTCTAAGCTAAGTCACCTACCCTCACTAGACTTCTGCTTCATTAACCATAAAATTGGAAAGCTAGATTGATCTCTGAGACCTATCCAATCTGACGTTATTTAATCTGTGGAACCTTGGTCACTCCTTTAAGGTTGTGCTTGCTCCCATGTTGTAGTACAGCTTCCTTTAGAGAATGACTTTTGTGTCCAGTAGACCTGGATTTCCTCTTACTCAAACTCTTCTAAGCCTCAGTTTCTCCCTTTGAAAAATGAGAAAAATAGTATTTCTGCATGTAAATTGCTTGGCAAAATACCTGACATAGTTAAGAGTTGAGTAAATGTTAGCTATTACTATTATCTTGCTGTGTCATACCTTGCAGTCTCAAGCTGGACGAACCACGTCCCACATGCCCTAGGTTGGGCTTACCTGTCCTGATCATCGAGGCTGTAGGCAGATCAGTATTGTTCCAGTTAGCCATTGCTGCCTAACCAACTGCCCCCAATGGTGGCTTAATAATACCAGTCATTCACTTGCTCTCACACTTCTGCAGGTTGAGTGGATTGAGCTAAGCAGTTGTCCCCAGCCGGGATCTCTCATGCAGGTGCAGCTGTGTAGGGGCTGACCTGGCTGGTGCTGAGCTTCAGAGGCTTCATCACAGGGGCCCCTGTGCTGGGAAGACTCAAACAGCTGGAGGCTGAAACAGCTGGAGCTCCTCAGGCAGCTCTTCCCTCCCTCCCTCTCTGGAATCTCCAGGTGGTCTTTCCACGTGGTGGCCTCAGAGTAGCTGGACTTCTTACCTTGGACTGAAGGCTCCCAGAGCAGGCATCACAGTGCCTTCGCAGAAGCTGCATCCCTCATCAGCTAGCCCTGGGAGTTGCATGGTGTCCGTGTGCCCTGCTCTGTGCTGAGGGAGTCACAGAGGCCAGCCCAGGATTGGGGTGGGGATATCACCTCCACCTCTTGATGAGAAGTAGCAAGGCTCTGGAAGAGCATGAAGGTTGGGAAATGTTATGGTTACTCTTGGAAAATTTTATTTGCCACAATCACTTAACTCCTTTATCATTAATTTTTGTCCTTCCTCTCCTCCAAATACCAGTTCAGAACTAACTTAGAGTGAAATCCTACCTGACTAACTCTCCTTGATTCAGGCTTTTTCTTTTTCCTATACCTCTTAGCACATAGGTCCCTGTTGATTTTTGTGTGGCCTCTGCTTATCTTTTCTTGTGGCTCTGTCATCTATAAATACTCCTATAGCACCTACAACTGGGCTCTGTACTCTAAAAGTGTCAGCCAGTGCCCTAAAATAGTTTACTAAAACCTCCAGTGGGGTTTTTCCCAATAACTTTCATTAGCTAGTGTTCAGATGTTGACTGGTTCTCTCATGATTAAAGATTCTTGCAATTTTTCAGACTTACTAATAACCCCTAACCCTAGTTCATCTGGCACTTGAGGGAAGCCCAAGTCCTACACTCTTTCATTCTCACATGGTATTACATCCAGCATAAAAGCATAAGAAGGGCCTATAGGGGAAGATTCATAATAACAACCAACCTTTGTCCAGCACTTCACTGTTGGGGGGGAAGTACTTGAACAGCCGTTGTGATATATACTTATTGCCGTTATTATTCTCCTTTATAGATGAGAACACCAAGGCTTGCAGGAGTTGAGAGTTAAAATGTTTGAAGTGAATCTAGCTCTTGGGCTTCCTCTCCTCGTTGGGGGAAGTGTCTGGCCTAGCGCTGGTTAGCAGTCCTGTCACACACCGTACTGGGGCCCCACTGCACTGAGCTCAGATACTGCCTTCTGCTGTCCAGTCTTTGTTGGAGGTGAACTCACATGGAATTTCTTGTACCGTTCTGCCATGCCTTCTCTATTGCAGTCATCGTGGTAATCTGGGACTCTGAGCTTTGTTTTCCTCCCATGGTCAGGCCTCTGTTGCTTTGATTATTTACACCAGAGAGTGAGTAGCTTGGGAGCCCTGTAAGCCTGGTGACTTTGGAAAAGTGCAGTCCTGGTAGGGGAAGGGTGTGTGTGTGTCTGTGTGTGTTTGCTAGGATAGGAATCACAGAATGAGCAAAAAGATGCAAAAGTAGAGAATAGAATCTCCAAAAGCGGTAAGTTTAAAGTTATCTTTTCTTCAGTCAGAGAAGAGTACTAGCAGATGCAAACTGATGCTCTCTCAGCATCTGCCCCTGCTGGTGATCTGCCACGGGCTTCGTTGATACTTCCACCATCAGCTCCCTTAACTGGGAGTCAGTTTCATTTCATTTCCTGTCTTGGTGATCACATTACTTGGTGAGTTTTATTAGAGCGCTGTTGTAAAAACCAGGATGCAAACCAGGCAAAGGATAAGAATCCACCTAATATAATAACCATCTCAGTACCGAGCATTTTTATAATGTTTTTATCCTTCAGAGTACATTGCATCTATTGGTGTATGTTAATTTCACCCTGTAATTGTGAGGAAGAGCCTGGTCACTGATAAGGGAGGCATCTCTCCTCAGTTGAGTTAATTTCCTTTTCCTCTTCTCTCCCCTAAGACACACTATTTTGACAGCTCTTTCCAGCTCTTGGAATTGCCCCCGTTCTGACGCAACTTTGCTCCTCCATATCTCTTCCCATAAATGGGGTGCCTTTCCTCCCTGGTAGTAATTAACAGGGGAGCCTGCTCATCTGTGTGGCTGCTCAGTCTCATTATCAGTCTCACAGAGAGCCTCCTAGGTGAAAGCGTCAAGATTAGAAAATAAATCGGCTAGGGCAGAAAGATTATGGACTGAGACTAGGAACCCACAGCTTCAGGAAGGCATGCCGGAAGGATGGCGAGAGGAAGGCTGAGATAACTAGCTGGCCGCGTGAATCCTGCTGGAATCTGAGGTTCTTTTTCCCTCTCTATCAGACTTATACTCCATCTCATTCTGGGCACCACCATCTCTGACAGCATCAACTCCTGCTCTGGATTGTGTGCTCATCTCTCTTCTAGATGCCTTGGGAAAGAGAATGGAGACGAGGGGTCCCTCACTTTAGGGAACCTAAGGAAAGTTTATTAATAGGGAAGTCACCTGCAGAAGACCCCAAACCCCTTAGGTGGCATAATGCTTTCTGGGAAGGGTGGAATAAAGGCCTACACCCAGAAAGCTTACTGTCAGCTTGGTAGAGATGAGAAATCTCTTCTTTCTGATTTTACCTTCAAGCTTTATTTGGCAATTAATGGACTTCAGCAAGGAATGTTTATTTATTTTATTTATTTATTATTATTTTTTAATAATTTATTTTGGTATCATTAATCTACATTACATGTGCAATATTATGGTTATTAAACTACCCCCTTCATCAGGTCCCCCCACCAACCCCATTACAGTCACTGTCCATCAGCGTAGTGAGATGCTATAGAATCACTACTTGTCTTCTTTGAGTTGTACTGCCCTCCCCGTGCCCCCCCAACATTACATCTGCTAATCGTAATGCCCCTTTTTCCCCCTTGTCCCTCCCTTCCCACCCATCCTCCCCAGTCCCTTTCCCTTTGGTTACTATTAGTCCATTCTTGGGTTCTGTGAGTCTGCTGATGTTTTGTTCCTTCAGTTTTTTTCTTTGTTCTTAATACTCCACATATGAGTGAAATCATTTGATACTTGTCTTTTTCGGCTTGGCTTATTTCACTGAGTATAATACCCTCTAGCTCCATCCATGTTGTTGCAAATGGTAGGATTTGTTTTCTTCTTAATGGCTGTATAATATTCCATTGTGTATATGTACCACATCTTCTTTATCCATTCATCTACTGATGGACACTTAGGTTGCTTCCATTTCTTGGCTATTGTAAATAGTGCTGCGAGAAACATAGGGGTGCATCTGTCTTTTTCAAATTGGGCTGCTGCATTCTTAGGGTAAATTCCTAGGAGTGGAATTCCTGGGTCAAATGGTATTTCTATTTTGAGTTTTTTGAGGAACCTCCATACTGCTTTCCACAATGGTTGAACTAATTTGCAGTCCCACCAGCAGTGTAGGAGGGTTGCCTTTTCTCCACATCCTCGCCAACATTTGTTGTTGTTTGTGTTTTGGATGTTGGCCTTCCTCACTGGTATGAGGTAGTATCTCATTGTGGTTTTAATCTGCATTTCTCTGATGATTAGCGATGTGGAGCATCTTTTCATGTGCCTGTTGGCCATCTGAATTTCTTCTTTGGAGAAGTGTCTATTCATGTTCTCTGCCCATTTCTTAATTGGATTATCTGCTTTTTGTTTGTTGAGGTGCGTGAGTTCTTTATATATTTTGGATGTCAACCCCTTATCGGATATGGCATTTATGAATATATTCTCCCATACTGTAGGATGTCTTTTTGTTCTACTGATGGTGTCCTTTGCTGTACAGAAGCTTTTCAGCTTGATATAGTCCCACTTGTTCATTTTTGCTTTTGTTTCCCTTGCCCGGGGAGATATGTTCATGAAGAAGTCGCTCATGTTTATGTCCAAGAGATTTTTGCCTATATTTTTTTCTAAGAGTTTTATGGTTTCATGACTTACATTCAGGTCTTTGATCCACCTTGAGTTTACCTTTGTGTATGGGGCTAGACAGTAGTCTAGTTTCATTCTCTTACATGTAGCTGTCCAGTTTTTCCAACACCAGCTGCTGAAGAGGCTGTCATCTCCCCATTGTATATACAAGGCTCCTTTATCAAATATTAATTGACCGTATATGTTTGGGTTGATGTTTGGATTTTCTATTCTGTTCCACTGGTCTGTGGGTCTTTTTGTGCCAATACCAAATTGTCTTGATTACTGTGGCTTTGTAGTAGAGCTTGAAGTCAGGGAGCATAATTCCCCCTGTTTTATTCCTCCTTCTCAGGATTGCTTTGGTTATTCGGGGTCTTTTGTGGTTCCATATGAATTTTAGAATTATTTGTTCCAGTTCATTGAAGAAAGCTGTTGGTAGTTTGATAGGGATTGCATTGAATCTGTAGATTGCTTTAGGTAGTATAGTCATTTTGACAATATTTATTCTTCCTAGCCAAGAGCATGGGATGATTTCCATTTGTTAGTGTCCTCTTTAATTTCTCTTAGGAGTGTCTTGTAGTTTTCAGAGTATAGGTCTTTCACTTCCTTCGTTAGGTTTATTCCTAGGTATTTTATTCTTTTTGATGCAATTGTGAATGGAATTGTTTTTCTGATTTCTCTTTCTGTTAGTTCATCGTTAGTGTATAGGAAAGCAACAGATTTCTGTGTGTTAATTTTGTATCCTGCAACTTTGCTGAATTCAGATATTAGTTCTAGTAGTTTTGGAGTGGAGTCTTTAGGGTTTTTTATGTACAATATCATGTCATCTGCAAATAGTGACAATTTGACTTCTTCTTTACCAATCTGGATGCCTTGTATGTCTTTGTTTTGTCTGATTGCTGTGGCTAGGACCTCCAGTACTATGTTGAATAACAGTGGAGAGAGTGGGCATCCCTGTCTTGTTCCCGATCTTAGATGAAAAGCTTTCAGCTTCTCGCTGTTAAGATGATGTTAGCTGTGGGTTTGTCATATATAGCCTTTATGATGTTGAGGTACTTGCCCTCTATACCCATTTTGTTGAGAGTTTTAATTAGGAATGGATGCTGAATTTTGTCAAATGCTTTTTCAGCATATATGGAGATGATCATGTGGTTTTTGTTCTTCTTTTTGTTGATGTGATGTGTTGGATGATGTTGATGGATTTTTGAATGTTGTACCATATTTGCATCCCTGGGATGAATCCCACTTGATCATGGTGTATGATCCTCTTGATGTATTTTTGAATTCGGTTTGCTAATATTTTGTTGAGTATTTTTGCATCTACGTTCATCAGGGATATTGGTCTGTAATTTTCTTTTTTGGTGAGGTCTTTGCCCGGTTTTGGTATTAGAGTGATGCTGGCTTCATAGAATGAGTTTGGAAGTATTCGCTTCTCTTCTATTTTTTGGAAAACTTTAAGGAGAATGGGTGTTATTTCTTCTCTATAATATGTTTCGTAGAATTCAGAGGTGAATCCATCTCGTCCGGGAAGGAATGTTTATTAATCCCAAATAGATGTGCCAGCCCTGTGCTAGAGGTTGTGGGGATTAAGTTATAAGCGTGTATTTGTGTGTTATAAGCATATACTTAACCTGAGATAATGTGTTCAAAAAATGTGAAAGGAACAGTTACTGAAGATGCCAGAGAAGTGACATCTGACGCACCTTTTAAACGATTTTCTCTAGTATTAAGAGTAGACCAAGGGTCAGTGATTCTGTAACATCATTTTAGGTTGATAGATACTAACTGCACTAGAGAGTTAAGGATTTGATAATGTGAATAGTTGTGTTGTACATTTGAAACCAACATAAGATTGTATGTCAGCGATACTTCAATTAAAAAATAAAAAGAATAGGGGTTTGAGGTAAAAGCAGGAAGAACTTTTAAGCTATTGCAGTAATCTAGGCAAGAGATGAAAGGCATAACTTCTGAGTTAAAAATCTGCTGTTTTTAACATGGCACAGATACAAATTTGGAAATAGGGTAGGTTTCTATGGGGTTTTATTCCTTCCCTGTATGTTTTTTCTTTAATTTGTCTTTATTGGTCAAAGATTAAAAGGGAATTATTATAAATGTGCCCTAAAGTCAAGAGATAAAGACATTAAACTGTAAAATACAAACTGAGCACCTCCCATACCTGCAAACAAGATTTTTGAGGATTAGTGAATTGGTTGATTTAATTGCTACTTCACATAATCTTCGTGACTTCATAATCCACAGCCTTTTACTTGTATCATAATAATTCCTTGTGTGTGTGTATTTCTTGGCAGTGTAACAGTTGCAGAGTTTTCACATATATTATTCTTTCTCTAACAGTTTTACTGATATATAATGCCATAAAATTCACCCTCAAGGCATGCAACCATCACCACTAATTCCAGACATTTTTATTACCCCCCCCCAATAAAACCTCCTACCCATTAGCAGTCACCTCACCTATCCCCCTCCCCACAACCTCAGGCAACCCCTAATTTATTTACTTCTGTCTTAACAGGATTTGCCTATTCTGGACATGTCACATTAAATGGAGTTATACAATATTTGTCCTTTTGTGTTTGGCTTATTTCATGAACAATATTTTCAGGTTTCATCTATGTTGTAGCATGTATCAAAATTTTGCTTTTATGGCTGAATAATACTCTGCTGTGTGTATATACCACCATTTGTTTATCTGTCCATCTGCTGATAATAGACATGTGGGTTGTTTCCACATTTTGATGATTTGTGTATAATGCTGCTGTTAACATTGGTGTACAAGTATATGTTTGAGCCCCAGTTTGCCATTCTCTTGGGTGTATAACTAGTAGGAGAATCACTGGGTCATATGGTAGCTCTCTGTTTAGCAATTTGAGGAAATGCCAAACTGTTTTCTGAAGTGACTGCGCCATTTTAGATTCCCACCAGCAATCTGTGAGGGTTTCTTTCTCCACATCCTCTCCAACACTTGTTATTTATCTTTTTTATTCTAGTCAGCCTAGTGGATATAATGTAGTATCTCATTGTTTTGATTTGCATTTCCTTAATGACATTGAGGAAATGATGTTGAGCATATTTTCATGTGCTTGTTGGTTATTTGCATACCTTCTTTAGAGAAATGGCTTGTGTTAACCCAACCTTGCATTCCTGGGATAAATCCCATTTGGTCATGGTATATAATCCTTTTTACATGTTAATGGGTTCAATTTGCTGATATTTTGATGAGAGTTTTTGTGCATTTAGTCTTATTTAATCTTACAACAATCCTCTGAGGTTAGGATCCTCATGAAGAAATGGAGAGATAAGTTAAGCAGCTTTCCTGTTGACTACATAGTGTCAAAACTGGAATAGGAATGCAGCTTTCAAATTTAGTCTATTCTTTCAGAGCTTCACTTTGCCCCTCTTTTTAGCATAAATAACTGACAGTTCATTTCATTTATTTGGGCTGTTTTCCTTTTTTGAAACCTCATCATTATTGACTAGATTGAAAACTCCCAGAGAGTGGGAGTTTTTCCCCCTAAGGTTCCCATCACATGGCCACACAATTAAGACTTAACATTGGATACATTTTGAATGATACTGAAATTTATATTCTTGATGGTTATTGATTTTAAATGTGCCCTTGTCATCGTTGTCTCTTTTGAATCAAGAGCATTACAGAGCAAGAACATATGTGTGAGTCGTCTTCTTTAGTGTCAGCATTTGCTTTTGTCTGAGTACTTAAGAAACCCTCCAAGATTGAAAGGATGCATTTCTATAGTGCTTACCTGAAAGCATCTAAGGATTGTATTCTGCTGGCAGTGTTCATCTGGCCTGAAATGCCAGTGTCGTTCTCTTGAATAGCTCTCTTCTACCTGAACTGTGTACCCCATCACACCTGTCTTTCTCCCTCCTTCCTACATAGCAGCTGGTTCACCAGACACTATAATTGCTGAGAATTTACAGACAGAATTTCAGCATTAAATCTTTTCCTTGTTCCACCTTTTCTGATGTGTGCATAGGCAAGCTGTAACACATTTCACATTGAGGTACAAGCATTTAGAGATTCAGAAAAAGCTCTTTGGGGAAGTTCAGGAGAGTGACTGGGGAGCACATGGGCAGATATTTACCTGTAAGTATATAATACTGGAATATATGTATGAATGCTTTTGAATTCTCATTGTCTATATGTAACTCAGTTGCTTTATCCATGTCAGCATTGTAATTTATCCTTGCCATCCATGAACTCCTTAGCTCCTGCTCTAGCATAAAGTAGAGAAAAAAATGACAGTTCTTTTTAATGTTAGTCAAAGCCTAACATCCCTAAAATATATCTTCTGCAAAACAAGCCATGTATTAAACTATAAAAGCAAATGAAAATGCTTTTTGGATTATCTGTTTTTGCTGATGATCTGTGCTGTCTCTCCATTAATGTGGGTATTTGAGACTTGCCTGTGCATTAATTGATTAAATAATCATTTGTATGTATAAACAGATAGAATGCAGGAGTGTATGTGCATATCATGATTTTCCTGTTTTAAATCGAAAGACCATTGCCTCATTTTGTGGTCTAGCAGCCCTGTGACCTAGATAATAAACAGAATGTCTTGGGACAGATTTGTATTACTAATAAAAAGAGTACCTGCATCTCTATAATTGAGAAAGGCAGTGTTTATTCTGGTGTAGGCCCAGAGAACTTTTTTCCCCTTAATGCTGTTTTTTCTCTTTTAATAGCCTTATGAGTGTATATTTAGTGTACAATCAATGCACACATTTAAAGTATCTGATTTGGTGCATTTTGACAGCTGTGTATATCTGTGACACTATCACCACAATCAAGATAGGAACATCCTCATCACCCCCAAAAATTTCCTCATGCCCCTTTGTGATCTCTCTCTCTCTTCTCCTCTACCCCCCAGGGTACTATCCTTGGGGACTTCCTATCATCTAGATTAGTTCACATCTTCTATAATTTTCTGTGAATGGAATCGTACACTATGTCCTCTTATCAGACTTCTTTCACTCAAGACAGTTATTTGAGGTTAAGCCATGTTGTCTTATCATTCCTTTCTACTGCTGAGTAATATCCCATTTTAGGGATTATTTGTGTATCCATTACCCTGTTTGATGGACCTTTTACTACCAATAAATCTGCTGTGAATAATCATGTACAAGTCTTTGTCCAGACATTTATCTTCATTTTTCTTGTGTAAACCCGAGGAGAAGAATGGCTAGGCCTTGTGGTAGATATATGTTTAACATCATAAGATATTGCCAGATTGTTTTCCAAAGTGGTTTTACAATTTTACATTCCCACTAGCAATGTGGGAAAGTTCCAGTTGCTGTACATCCTAGCCAACCCTTGGTATATTCAGACTTTTTCATTTTAACTGTGTTCATGCATGTGTAGTAGTATCTTATTGTGGTTTCAATTTGAACATCCCTGATGACTAACTAATGGTGCTGAACCTGTTTTTGCTTCTTTGCTATGTATGTCTACTTTCATGAAGTGTTCGTTCAGGTCTTTTGTCCATTTTTTAATTAGACATAATTGCTTACTATTAACTAAGTTGCTAAATTGTAAGGGTTCTTTTGTATTCTGAATACAATTTCTTTGTCAGATATGTTTTTGCAACTGTTTTCTGTAAGTCTGTGACTTGCTTTTTCATTTTTATAACAATGTCTTTTAAAACTGGTTTTAAATTTGCATACAGTAAAATGTAGTGTCTTTTAAAGAGCAAAAGTTCTTAATTTTGATGAAATCCAGTATATCAATTTTTTCTTTTATAGTTTGTACTCTTTGTATTTAATAAATATTTGCAAATTCACTGTGATTCTAGCTCTTACCTTTAGACCTACAATTTATTTTTAGTTACTTTTTATATAGGGTGTGAGATGAGGGTTGAGGTTATTTAGTTTATTTTGGCATATGGATGTCCAGTTCTACACTACTTGTTGGAAAGAGTATCCTTTCCTCATTGAATTGCATTGGCACCTTTACAGAAAATCAGTTGATTACATATGTGTGTTCTAGACCCTACTTTGTTCCATTGATCTATGTCCATAACACACTGGTTTGGTTATTGTAATTTTATAATAAGTCTTGAAATCAGATAATACACATTTTCCAGTGTTGTGCTTTTGTGTTTGGAATTATTTTGGTCGTTTTAGGTCCTTTTCATTTCCATATAGTTTTAAAATCAGTTTGTCAGTTTCCACAAAAATGGCTTCTGGGATTATGATTGAGATTATATTGAATCCATAGGTCAGTTTGGAGAAATTGGCACATTAATCATATTTAGTCTTCTGATCTATGAACATGGTATATTTCTCCACTTATGTAGGTCTTTAATTTCTCTCAGCAATGTTTTGTAGTTTTCAGCATATAGGTCTTACATATCTCTGTCAGAGTCATCACTAAATATTTCATATTTTGATGCTATTTTAAGTGGTAGTTTTTAAAAACCAGTTTTCAGTTATTTTTTTTGTCAGTATGTGTAGATACAATTGATTTTTGTGTATTGACCTTGTATCCTGCAACCTTGCTAAACTTACTAGTTCTTGCAGCTTTTTAATTAATTACCTGTGATTTTAGAATCAGCTTCTCTGATTCTGAATCATGTTATTTGCAAGTAAGGGCAGTTTTACCTCTTCATTTCTTATTTATAATTTTTTTGCATTTTGGAGACAATCAGGATTTAGAACTTTTGCCGGACCCATGGAGCAAATGCTGGGGCTTTCCCTCAGTAGGAATTCTTTAAAAATTAGAAGAAAGGAGATTATTAAATGCTTCTATTCACTCCTTTCTTAACTTGGTGAACATTTAGTATTGGTTGTGCGTCAGCCAATATCAAGTGACTAATGGAAGAAATAGACATATAAACAAGTCACTATGATTTGACAAGTCAGCAGAGTGGGTACCATAGTAGTTATGGCACAGACTGTGCTGGAAACTCAGGGGCAGGGCTCTTGGAATCAGGGGAGAGAATGAAATGATCTCTGCACGCCCTGTTGTCCTGGATGGCCGTGATTGACAAAGGACTACCCAGAGTTTATTGATAGGAAAATGTTTAAACTACACTGTCCTGACAAATGCTACATCCTCCCCATCCCAATTGTTCATATTTGCTTTATTGTTACTGAGAGTCTGAAAGGAATACATCTTTATCCATAGTTCATGTCTCCTCCCTATTTTCTTTCTTGTTTTAAATCTTAATCTTACATGGTGTGGCAGCAGACTTTGCTTCTAGCCTTAAATCTCACTGACCGAAAGCGAAGAGCATTGGAAGCGGGGGTGTTTGACATAGTGTTGCTCTTCATATTAAATTATGCTGCTGTGCTCCTAAGAACCCTGTGTGTGAGTTGGTTCTGTCGTCCCCATTTCCATTGTTTTGGTTTGTTCTTTAAATAGCACTTCAGCATGTATACTCTTCCTTTTTATTCTCATAGTAACCCTTGAGTCTTGACGTTTCTCCTGCCATATACATTTTGAAGGAGAGGCATGCTTTGGAATGTATAGCCCCAGCATATTTTCCAGAATCCAGTGAGTGGGAGGTGCTACACAGACGTTAATGTGTGCATATTGGTATAATTTCTCTTTTAGTCTAGTTGTCATGCTTTGGGTTCCTCTAAATAATATAGGATCGTTCCTATTTTACCAATAAGGAAATTTCTTCAGGCTACCAGAGAATAAATGACAATAGGTACTTTAAAATATATATATATAATATTTTACTGTTTAAAACGATGTAATTTAGGAAACTCTAATCTAGACCAGCAGTCTTTATTTTAGAAGTGAGGAATCTTGCTTGTTATCATAGAGGAAGATAAGTTTTAAAACAGTAATGTGAGAAGTCACTGTATTTTATTGGTTGTCTACCATGTACCAGGTCTGTAATGTGTGCTGGGGATTATGACTTCATTTAGTCCTCATAAGCATGTGGGGTGAGGAAAATAACCAATAACCACTCTTGTTGGTAAGTGGCAGGGTGGGTCATCGCTCCTGGCAAACATATTTACTATGACCCAGCTCTAGGAACCTAATAAGAAGTTCCTCCTCTGTTGTTTTATTAGTGGCAGAAAACTTAGAGATAGCCACGTTCTTCATTTCTTTCTAAGACCTTGGTAGTCACGACCTCACTCTTCCCATCACTGTGTCGTGAAGAGTCTCTCCCCTTCCTGAACTGAGAATTCCCAGAGGCCATGGACCACAGTGACTGGCACACGGCAGGAATTGAGTACGTGTTCCTGACTGAGTGAAGGAGTCTGTCCTGCTCACCATGGGAAACACAGGCATCGGGACAGCACACTAAGAATCTGGTGGCCAGTCTCCCATTTCCCGCTTCAGTGGTGAGAACTGACCCGCACATAGCTGTGCTGTGTGTCCTCCATGATCATGTGACCGCTAACAGATGCGCCCTGCACATCGAGTGCCCAAAACGCACGGATGGTAGTCGGCCTTCACGCTGCAAAAATGATGTGGCAATCCCTGCCTCAAGTAACTCACAGACTGTTAAATAGGTAACTGCAGTGATGAAGAATGCGGCGATGGGGGTGTGTGCTGGGAGTTGGCACAGGATAGAGATGACTGAGCCCGCCTGGGGAGGGGAGGGTTGCACTGTTCTTCGCATGTAATGATTCCTTTCATTCTCATAACAGCCCTATGAGTTGGGTGCTGTTAATGTCCCCATTTTACAACTGAGGATGACACAGAGGGAGTTAAGGTCTCATAGCTGGGAAGTCAGGAAATGAGGATTCCAATCCGGGCAACGTGGCTCCAGTCTGCTCTTGACCACTGTACCATGCAGCCCCTTGTGAATCTGGAACTAGAGGGAAAAACTGAGAAATGTAACCATTTGTATCAAATAGAAAGGCTTTATTGTTTAACTGGCCGTGCGGTTAGGGAGATGGAAGAGTCAAGATGGATTGACAGAGAATCTACCTTGGGGCGAGAGGTGAGGTATATGGAGATGAGGTTTGCAGTGCATTGAGTTTGAGTGCCTAGAGGTCGAGATGTCCCCCCAGAAAACTACAGAAAGGAGTCTGAAACTTGAGAGAGACCTCAGGCTGAAAGCAAGATCTGGGAGTCATCAGTATATAAGGGTTGGTTACAAGCACTGTCCCCTGCAAAGGGGGTATAGAGCAGCAGGCCCAAGAGAGTGGCCAGCTTTGTCCAATGCAGAGGGTCCAGTTAGATGAGATCTAGAAAAGAAAATCCTTTGAACTCTTCCGTTGAGAGTCAGTAATCTCACAGCAGACAATCTCATCAGAGTTCTGGAGACAGAAGCCAGATTGCAGTAGGCTTAGGGGTGAGCAGGAGGGAAACAGTGAAGACAGTCTGTGTAGACTATTTCCAGAAGTTTGAATGCGAAAAGGGGAAAGGAGATTGATTGGCAATAGCTAGAGGAGCTTGCTGACTGAAGGAAATATTTTTTCCTCAGGTTAGGAGAGATTTGGATAAATTTATGGGCTGAGGAGTAGTACCAATAGAATTGGAGGGATCTTGAAGATTTTGGAGGAGTTCCTGAGGAAGCAGAGGGGAATGGGGCCAGGGGCATGAGTGGAGTTGGACCTTGAACTAGAGGAGAGACGTGTGTGAATGTAGATTGAGGAGCTTGTAGGTAGAAGTAGGCAACTGAAGGAGAAAATGCCTAAGGACTCTAGTTATTTCAGTGGGTTAATAGGCAAGAGAGTCTAATGATAGAGAGAGGGTGACTTTAAGTATGGAACGAAAGAGAGGGCAGAAGTTTGGAGTAGTGAGGGGGTGTGGCGAAGAGGACTGACTGAGGCTGATGAAGCCCAGACCGGGGGCACTGAAGGCCGGACAGAGGCTGGAGACCCTGAGTACACAGTGGTGGGGTTTTCCCCAGCGAGTCCAGCCTACTGGAAGTAGCAGCAAAGCCCGCAGAGGGGAGCTTTGCTGTGGTGCTGGCTCGTGGGACAGCTTTGCTGGGAGGATTGGGGGTACAGAGGAACTGGGACTGCTGCTTTAGGCGATCAACTCCAGAGTCTAGGCCCACGGATGAGAAGCCAAGGGGGGACTGATGCCTGGAGAGAAAACAGGTCTGGTGAGGTCATTTACAGGCAAAAGAGCAGATGTGGCGGCTGCGTGTGTGAGGGAGGGAAACTGGAGTGTGTGTCTTTGAAGGTGGAAGTATTCTGAGCAATGTCAGGATCCAAAGTGTAGTTCTGGGAGTGAATAGCCGAGGTGGGATGGAAGTGAAAATCATGGAAATTCAGGGGGAAAAGAAAATACATTCAAGGAATTCAAGAGTGTGCTGTAGAAGAGAGACCACAGAGATTTCCTGTATGGAATGAGAGGTGCTGGAATAGAGGGAGGGAGGGTGTGAGCAACTGTGTTGGGGAAGGGGCTGAGCAGGGGTGTTAATGGGTTTGATCTGAGGCTTGAGGAATGAGCAGGAGTTTACCAGGCATTCGAGAAGTGGACATGGCGAAGCATGGCTGTGCTTCTTGCAGCAGGAATGGGGAAAACCAAAATGACTGTGCCTTTGAAATAAACCTACCCACTGGACAAGGCTCCCACATGTGTGGGATGATGTAGGAGGTCCAAGGAGTTGGGAACAGACCCAAGTACAGGTGATAGAACGGAAGTGGAATTCAGCCCTGGAAATAAACCAGTTTCTATAGACAAGAGCAGCTGTGGCCAACAGTCCAGGCAGGCAGTCAATTATTGGGCGTTTGGGACCAGAGAGCAGAGCATCAGATGAGTCCACATGATCATCAGCCTGTCACCTCCGTGTATGGCTCCCACATCACTGCCCATCAGTCCCCAAGAACAGCACCCTCATCTAAAGACCAATGACTTTGAACCAGACAAGGAAGGAGAATTTGACTCATGTCTTATTTAGCTTTTCTCCATGAAACCTGGCACCGCTTCTTCTTCCAAACACATTAGGCACTCAGTAAATTCTGTTGAATGAATGGCTCAGAAATGATGATCGTAATGATTGTGATGATAGTAACTAAGGCTAATATAGCGAGCGTTTTACTGTGTACCAAGCACTGTTCTAAATGTTGTTTAATGTTCAACAACACTGTGAAGTAGGTTCTGTTTCTGTCCAGACTCAACACAGATGATTTGGCAAAATACTGAGCTAACGCTTAGAAAGAGAAACGACTTATTTTGGATATATGAGCAATAGGTATCTATCTGGAGTATAGAGGAAAACAGTCAATATGAGCATCATAGGAAAGACCTTTTCTTCCAGTCAGTAAAACCAGAGAAGTGTAGGAGTGGAGGCTGGTTGTTTTTTGTTCGTTAAATTTGTGTTCACAGCTTTATTGAGATATATTTCACACGCCATAAAATTCACCCATTTAAAACATACAGTTAAAAGTGGTTTTGGTGTATTCACAGAGTTTCAAGACCATCACCACAGTCTAACTTCAGAATTTTTCAATAACCCAAAAAGCAGCCCCATAGTCATTAGCAATCACTCCACTTTCCTGCTCCCCACCCCTTTCCCCAGCCCCAGAAAGCCACTAATCTACTTTCTGTCTCTGTGAACTCACCTATTCTGAACAGTTCACATAAATGGAATCACACAACATGAGGTCTTTGTGTCTGGCTTCTTTGGCCTAGTCTCTAGTTTCCAAGGTTCATCCATGTTGGAATATGCATCAGAACTTCATTCTTTTTTTAATTGCTAGTTAATATCTCATTATATGGATATGCCACCTCTTTATCTGTTCATCAATCAATGGACATTTGGGTTGCTTCCTTTTTTTTGTTTTTTATGAATACTGCTATGAACATTAACATGCAACTTTCTGTGAACTTTCTGTGTAAATACATGTTTTCAGCTCTCAGGAGTGGAATTGCTGGGTCATGTAGTATATCTGTGTTTAACATTTTTGAAGAACTGCCAGATGGTTTTCCAGAGTGGCTGTGCTGTCTTACATTCTCTCACCAGCAGTTTGTGAGGATCCCAGTTTCTCCACATCCTTACCAACATATGTTATTTTCTATTATTTTGGCTCTAGCCATCCTAGTGGGTGTGAAGTGGTATCTCATTGCAAAGTCCTTATCACATACATGACTTGCAAATGTTTTCTTCCATTCCATTGTGTGGGTTGCCATTCCACTTTCTTGATAATTGTCTTTTGAGGCATAAAAAATTTTAATTTTGATGCAGTCCACTTTCTCTCTTTTTTTCTCTTGGTGCTATGCTTTCAGTGTTACATCTAAGAAACCATTGCCTTAACTCAAGGTCACAGGGATTTACTCCTGTATTTTATTCTAAGAGCTTTATAGTTATGGCTCTTTATGTATCTTCAGGTCACTGATCCATTCTGTGTTAATTTTTGTATATGATGTGAGGAAGAGATCCAACTTTATTGTTTTGCATGTGGACATCCAGTTGTCCCACCACCTCTTATTGAAAGATTGTTCTTTCTCCATTGAATTGTCCCGGCACCCTTGTCAAAAATTCATTGACCGTAAATATGAAGATTTATTTCTGGATTCTCTATTATATTGACACATGTCTATCCTTATGCCAGTCCTGTACTGACTTGATTACTGTAGCTTTGTGGTAGATTTTGAACTTAGGAAGTATGATTCCTCCAACTCTGTTGTTCTTTTTTCAAGATTGTTTTAGCTATTTATTTTCATATGAATTTTAGGGTTAGCTTGTCAATTTCTGCAAAAAAAAATTTGAGAATTTGATAGGTCAATTTGTGGAGTATTGCCATCTTAACAATTTTAAATCTTCCAACTCACGAACATGGATGTCTTTCCACTTTATTTCTTTCAATGATGTTTTGTAGTTTTCACTGTGCAAGTCTATTTTTGTTAAATTTATCCCTAATTTTATTCTTTTGCTGCTGTTAAAATGGGATTGTTTTCTTAATTTCTTTTTTGTATTGTTCATTGCTAGTATGTAAAAATACAATTTTTTGTATCCTGCAACTGTTTATTAGTTAATAATAATTTTTGTGGGTTCCTTAGAATTTTGCATATACAAGATCATGTCATCTGTGAAGCGGGGTAGTTTTACTTCTTCCTTTTCAATCTGGATATCTTCTATTTCGTTTTCTTGCCTTATTGCCCTGGCTAGAACCCCTAGTTCAGTGCTGAAGTGGCAAGAGCAGATGTCCTTGTCTTGTTCCTGATCTTAAGGGGAAGGCAGTCAGTCTTTCCCCAATGCGTATGATTTAGCTGTGGGTTTTTACTTGCTTATTTTTGAGGGAAGGATGAAACTGAATTATAGGGGCCGCAAGCAGCAGGTTCATGTTGAGAAAAGGCAAGAGAGGTTCATAATGAGATTCAGCTGTTGAACCTTTGTCGGGGGTACTTTTATATGGAATGAAATGACTCAGAACTAAGATTACAGGTCCAGGACTGCTTGGTATGTTTTGAACTTTGCAGCCAGGTAGACTGGCTTCACCCCTTAAAGTTTTCCACCAGATAGTTTTAGACTAGCTAATGGATTTGCATTGACAAGGAGTCCTCTTGTGTTTAGGTCAAATCATGGTTCAGACTCAGGTGTAGAAGGTAGGAGAAATAAAAGAAGGGTATTTATCCCTCTTCAGGAGCCCTTTACAAGCTTAGTGCAATACCACTGATTTAAGAATCAGTATCCTTGAAGAACCCCATTTTCTGATCACTATATTTGTTACCAGTACTTTCTGGCTCTTTGTGGATTTGTGTGTAACTTCTCTTATATGTGCATTGCACAAACTTAAGTCTCTTTTGCCTGTGTTTCCTAACACCTCAAGATTATAAATTTCCCAAGGACAAGAATCATGCCTGCACCTTAATATATGCCCCAAATGTCTAAATCACTTAATGCACAAATAAGTAGTTATTAACTATTGATAAAGGTAAATGTGATCATAATTACAAAGTTTTCTTTGGGAAGCAGATTAAGTATTAATCCACGTTGTACTTGGTAAGCAGACTTTTAGTGGACGTGAAGGAGGTCGCCTGAAAGTCATGATTTTAAAGTTTAGTACAGGTACACTTGGGTTTTTGAAGATGTGCAGGAGTGTTTTAAATCACCCCTAAAATTTATTTAAATTCATTCTAAATTATCTATAGGTGACATACCAGGCAATCTGACATTTTTCACTTCCTGTGGGTTTGACCTTTGCTAACTCCCAGTCCTGAGCGCAGCCTTGTGACTTAACAATCCCTGGGAGGAAAAGCCTTTGAAAGCAAAGCCGGGCACTGCCCCCTTGTTCCTCGCCCCACCTTGTCAAGGAATACAGCAGGACTTCGGAGAGGAGCTCCCTTTGCATCTCTTCCATAGATGAAGCTATTGGCTCCACGCACAGAGTGAGAAGTTCTGACAAATGGAATAAAGGGTGAGGGGGATGCTGAACCCATTTTCCCAGCTTCTTCCAGTAGTGTTAGTTCCAGAATGGCCAACAGCCCTACATTGATGTGCAAACACATTCCAAGGCCTTGGTGCAATAGAAAGCTCACTGGCCTCTGGGGTAGGAGCCTCAGTTCTAGTTGTTGCGCTGCCACCCAGGGGACCCTGAATAATTCACTTTAAAGACTTACTCAGCTCAGGCTGCCATAACAAATACCACAGGCTGGGTGGCTTCAACAGCAGAAAGTAATTTTCTTACAGTTCTGGAGTCTGGAAATCTGAGGTCAGGGTGCCAGCGTGTTTGGGTTCTGGGATGCGCTGTCTTTCTGGCTTGCAGACAGCCAGCTGCCTTCTCACTCTGTGCTCACAGGGCCTTTCCTGGTGTGTGTACGTGGAGAGGAAGTCAGCTCTCTGGTGTCTTTTCTTATAAGGCCACTAAATGCCATCATGAGGGCCCCACCTCATGACCTCATTCAACTCTTCTTTACTTCCTAAAAGCCCATCTCCAAATGCCATTACACTGGGGGTTTTAGGGCTTTGACATAATCATTTGGGGGGACACAGTCCATAACAAAGGCTCTGATCCTCAGTTTCCTTGTTTGTGAAATGACATTGAGATTCTCTCTAGCTCTTAACATTCATGATTCTGTAAGAAATGCATTTGCATTATTTTCTGTTTGGAGTTGCCCGCAACTGAGAATTGAATAGGTATAGATTTAAATAGAATTATGTTTATTCTTTCATTTAATAGGTATTTTTTGAGCATCTCCTTTGTGCCAGGAACTGTTGTAAGCACTGAGGCTATAGCAGTGAACAGAATAGACAAAAATCCTTGCCTCCCTGGAGTTTACATTCTAAGTGAATTAAGTAAGAAATAAGATTATAGTATATTAGGTAATAATTGCTAAGGAGACAAAATATCAGCAATGTGGAGTTGCAATTTTAGATGAGGTGGTCAGAGAAGACCACCTTAGGTGATATTTGAGTCAAGAGGGGAGAGAGTTAATTCTGCACGGCCAGATTGGAAGCTGCCACCCTGCAGGGACTCCTGAATCCAAAGTCCTACAGCAAGCCTGGTTCTTGCTTAAAACTACTCACTTCTCCCTCCACTAACCCTTCTTCCCACACCCCGTCATCCTGTTTCGTGCCAGACACTGCACTAATTAATGATTTCACAGCCCTTTTATAAATCTCGACCCAAAGACTGTAATAAGAAGTTCCATTTAACACCCTGCTGCCAGATTCTGGGGAGTCTGGCTGGCTTAAGATCTGTGCCAACTCCAGAGATTGGTGGTGTTTGGTTCTACAGCTCCCTTCTCTCCCCTTTCAAGTGCTTTTTCTCTGTTGCTCTCATTTTCTCTTGCCTTTCTCTCCATCTTTTCATGCAGCCCTCTGTCCCAGATCTTTCTGTTCGGTGGTTTTCTTGCCTTACTCCCGGCTTTCTTTTGTAACTTCCACACTTCGTCCCCTCCTTCCCTTTGTTCATCTCACATGTTATCCACCTCTAACTGGTCCCTCCTCCCCCACATTGCTTCCCATTCTCATTCCCCACACCCTGTGGTGTATGTGAGAACAGGGCTGTCACAAGGTGAGGGGCTCCCTATCCACCAGTTAGTCACGTCTTGGCATCTCTCCTGTCTCCCCTAACTGTGCTGCCTGAACACGCAGAACCCTTTAGGCAAGCCATTCTGACACAAGTCAGGATTTAAAGGGCAGTTAATCTCGCCCCCTCTGGCCCTGCAAGGAACCCATCCTCACTAGGCCTGTGGCAATGAGCTCGTGCTACAGACCTTGGGTAGCCTCTTTTGAGTCCTTCGTTGTCTGGCTCATTCACAGCGCATTATGGGGACAGGATCACCTATCAGTCAAAACATAAAAGGCTCCGTGTGATCCAGGGAGGGAATGCCAGCAGTTAGTGGAACCTCTCATTGGTCGCTGCCACCTTCTCACTGCCTTTCTTTTCCCAGTCCACATGTCCCCAAAATCCAAGCCTCCTGACTTCCCCTGGTGTTCCCAAGAACCAGAGTCTCAGGTGGATTCCAGAGCAGCCTTCTGCACCAGAGGGCAAAGGATCAGAGGTGTCCCCCTTTTTTTCTAAACTCTAGAAAGAGTAACAGACTGGATTCTACCGTTTCTACCCTGTGATTACAGTGCTTTCGATGGGATGCATCCTTGCTACCCCTCCCTTCCCCAGTCCTGCAGTGTCTTCAAATCAGAATCAGCCTCATGATTGGAAGGCATCTTGGCAGTCACCTGAATAATCCAGCCCACTGATTCTCAGCCCATGTGGTTGTGTGGCTCCATCTTGAGCATCCCCAGTTTTTCTTTGATCCCTTACATTTGTGATGTGTGCCTGTGGCCGTTTGCCAGCTGGTTTGCCCAACAGGTGGATTGAACAGTGCTTTGTGTGTAGAATCACATGTTTTGTAGTAGTGCTGTGTGTATGTGTGTACGTGCTCAGGCAAAACACCTGTTTTATCCAGCTGACCACCAGGGGAGGAGAGAATGCAGCTATTTCACAAGGGGAAGACACATCCTTTCCCCTCAAGTTTACAGTTTAACTGGGGAAACCACAGACATGGAAGTGTATTGATCTAAGAATACTTAGAAAAAGATTGTTAAAATAAGTGCCATTTAATATATAAGTCAGGTCTTTATAGAATGAATTCCAGGGAAGTGTTCATCTTTTGGGGCATGCTGGATATGCCCAGTATAACTTGTAATAAATAAATGGTTTGAATGGTTCTTTGGTTTTCACCAGTTTTGTAGTAACTAACTAACCAGTAATACAGAGTGAATCTGTGAGGGCTGAAGTTATGCCTGCCTAGGGGGGGAAGGTTGGCCAGGAGAGGCCAAACCAAGGGAAGTTTCTTGGGATTAATGTGTGTGAAGTCAGGTTTTGATGGGCGGAATGGGGTCAGTACCAGTCTGCTTTGAGGCTTTGTCACCCGCCTTTCTGGGGCTCTGGACTGGCCTAAAGAAACTGTCCTGACAGCCTTGAGTTCTGGCCCCTGAGCCATGACTGTTCAAAAGCCCTATTTGGGATGGCACCCTATCCATGCCCTCCGTACTATCCAACATTCACTTCACCTCCTGAGAGTCCCTGGAGGTGATTCTAGGGTACTCCGGAGCCACTGAAAGCCTTCAGCATTATGGGGCTGGGGGGCAGGGACAGCCCTGAGACTACTGGGAGCAATAAGGGATAGCATTCTGCTTTGGAGTGGTGTGTCCAGGGCAGTCCTTGAAGCTGGACTAGGCAGGTCCACCACTCAACACGGAAGGAAGAGGAAAACACTGAGGGCCCCTGTGCTGACGTTTGGAATAAAGGCAACATCAGTCACATGCTTCAGGCTAGAAGAGCAACATAAGCAGGAAAGAAGGCCTGGCATTCCTTCCTGTTAGCCAAGAGTAGGAGATGCTGTGGGAGGGGTATTTTTCCTGTAAAATCCTTCCAGGATCTTGGAGATAAGGGTTGGAATCCCGGAGTCCTTTGGCCTTCTAGATGTCATCTTTTCGCTGTCCCTTCTCCAACCAAGGTTGTACCCTGTCTGGAGAGACTGAGGTTGCTGTTTCCTATTCCACAAGATCCCTCTCATTTTCACCTTGGGTGGTGTCCCCCAGGGAACTCCCCGAGGTCATCTTTGTGGGAAAAGAAAGGGTGGAATAAGGGGAGGGATCTCAAGAAGGCCCCTCTTTCTGTGAAAACTGGCTTTCGGTTCTCGCTGCCATTCAGCATTAGTTGTATCCATGAGATGGCTTCTTTCCTCCCTCACCCCCTCCTTCTTCAGTTTCCTGGAAATGGAGGGGGGCTGGAAGAGAGAAAGGGTGGAAATTCCCACTGCATCTCTCTCCACTGAGCAGTGATTGAGAAGGGGTTTGAGTGAGGGGGTGGGAGAGGTACGAGATGGAGTCAGTCCTGGAGGGAGAGGCCAAGAGACTGCTGAGCCCCTGGTAGGGGCCTAATTACTCCTCGGCCTTGAGCTTGCCTGTAATTGTGGTTTCTGGGAGCCAGCGCATCCTGGAAATCTGCTGGAACAGCAGAGATTTGGGGTTTCTGCCTGGGATGGAGTTGAATTTTCCACTTGGAACAGCTGGCCCAGCTCCTGTTTTTGGTTGGGGGGGTAGTAAACCCCTCAAGCTCTAAAGGAGCAACCAGGGTAGTCTTAGGACTACAAGGCCTGCCTTTGGAACTGAATGGGAGGTGGTGTAACTTGACATTCTGGACATGTTTGAAAAGTTCAAAAAGGCAGCAGATAGCAAGAGCTGGTAAAGAATCATATGCTGAAAGTTAGGAGTTCAACTCTGCCCCTAACCTTGGATAAGGGACTTTATGTCTCTAGATCTAATTTCCCCATGTGTCATTTGATTTGAACATCTGTCTTTTTTACAGAGCTCTTTCCAAATAATTGATGGGGAAACGCTAGATGAATATAAGGGAGCAACTCAAGTCTGTTTTCCCACGGCGGTGATAATAATACTAGCTAATATATATTTTGAGTATTTATTGTGTGCCCAGTGTTAAATTCTTTAATGAATGGCCCGTTTAATCTCATAACAATCCAGTGAAGTAGTTCTGAGGTCTGCTATGGATGAGGAAACCTGAGGTTGAGAGGTTAAGTACCTTGCCTGAGGTCACAGAGCTAGTGTCAGCATCAGGATTACCAACCCGGAGATCAGCTCCCAAAGTCCATGCGTTTGGCGAGCAGATGTGTAAACAGTAATCCACACTGTGTTGTATACTCGTGCCAGGGAACCCCAGAGCCAGACTAGTTTAGTGAGGGCGGCTGTAGCCCTGGGGTCAGGGGATCTGAGTCCCAGTCCTGGCACCAGCTGGCACTAACTTTGGGGCCTCAGTGAAGTCCTTCATCTCTCTGAACCGCAGCTTCCTCGTCTATAAAATGGGTATGTTCAGAGTTGTTCTGAGGACCAAATGTACTATCCTGCAGTACACCTGCCACCCAGCAGATGCTCAGTGTTAGCAGCATCTGATTCATGTCAAGAGGAATAAGCAGCCAGTCCCTGCCATCTGGGATTTGTGAGCTGACGTTTCAGAGCCCGGACATGAGTTAAGGATGAATCTCTTAGTGAAGACTGTCCAACCAGAGAGCAGAGCATTAGCAAGGAAAGGGCTCTGGAGTTAAACTGCTCGGATTCAAATTCCAGCCCCTTCTCAACTGGCTGGATGTGTGAAATTAAGCAAGTTATTCAGCCTTTCTATAGCCCCCTTTCTTCAATAGTACCAGCTCATGGGGTTGTTGTGAGGATTAAATAAAATAAATAAGAATGGCTAGTACTTATTCTGCTCTTAACGGAGTACTAAGCCCTGGCCTGGGCATTTTTATGTGTTTTAAATAATTGAGTCCTAACAACAGTCACATCAGATGGGTACTATTATTATCACCATTTTAAGGATGAGGAAGCTAAGGCGCAGAGAGATTAAGTAACTTGTTGAAGGTCACACAGCTAATAAGTGGCAGGGCCAGTGTTTACATCTGGGCAAGGGGCTCAGGAGCCTACACTTCTAACCATACTATCTCAGTAAGTGTTTAAAAGACATGCCAGCTCTTACCATTGTTTCATCATTGGAATCCCATTTGCCAGTCAGTTATATTTATTGAGAGTATATGTTTAATACTGTGCTAGTCAGTCATTATGGGTACTGTCAAAGAATGTGACAGAATTTCTGCTCTTAAGTTTATTGTCTGTTTGTATTGAGACATGATCAATATGGTGAAATAATCTGAAAACAGTCAAATGCTAAGTGATACAGTATCGACTCAAAGTGCCGCAGAAATGAATTTAGTAACTAAAAAGGTCATTGGAGAAGTTGCACTAGTTAAGAAAGCTTCCTAGAGAAGGTAGGACTTGAGTTCAGCCATAGAAATAGGCTGCAGGGCCAGGGTGAGCCCTGGAGTTGGGGAGGAGTTGGAATTTCAGAGTTGGTCATTCATCATTCAGCAGGTGTTCACTGAGTAGCTACTAAGTAAGTGTCTGGCTGGCTGGAGAATAAGGTCAATGTTGAGCGCTCAGTTGCCATTGTTTCTCTAATGTTCAATCCAGGTTTATTTCCCAAAGATTAGGCAGTTTTGAAGCTGAAATACTGCTTTAAAGCTGAATTACTGCTCTGCTCAAGGTGGTCCCCTGTTGATATAATCAAACCTCATTATAATGTGATTTGTGCCTGGGTAGAATGAGAGTGTTTTGCAGGGCCCTGGAGAGTGTTCTCCACCTGGCCATCCATTCCTCTCCCCTCACTCCCCCGCACATGAGCACGCACCACCACACTCTTCGCTTATGAGGAAACTGTGTCCTAGAACCAAGATGATAATCCAGAACTTCAAACCCCCAGGACGCTTTTATTAAACTGCCGTATGCTGCCTGATAGTAAACTCCAAGTCAGATTAAGTGCTGTAAACTGTAACTGCATAGAACAAATACTTACCATTTCTGTTTACCTACAGAGGGGTTATAATCAATAATATCAATAATTTTTGTTCCCTCAACAGCCCTTTCACTGTGGTGCGGCCTCCTCGATGTGAAAGAGTTAATTCAGTAGGAAAGGGTAGAAGGGACAGCAGCATTTGCTGGAAGTGGTAGGAGCCACTGCTCTAAAAACCCTTGTCTTCCCACAAAATGGCCTGGCATCTCCGTCAATAGAGAAGGCAGCAGCTGGCTTCCTCTCTTTCTGTGTATAAGCTAGATCTGCAGGCGCGAGAAGTGCCCAGATAGGCAGGGCCAGAGGCGCATTCTTTTGGTCTGTGGTCTGCCCATGCTGCCTCCCACCGGGCAGGCATCTGAGTTTGCTGCTTAGAGTTGTCTTAGGCCAAGTGTGTATTTTAATAGTAGTGGCTTATCCAGCAGTCCCAGTCCCATCAGTCAACATGAGGGGATAGAGTAAGGGTCAGAGAGCGCCAAAGTGGATCACCTGGTTATGAGACTGTGGTGAGGGCTCCAGGGAGCTGGCTGCTAAAGAAGTCCACTGAGATTTTCTCTGGCTGGCCTTCTGTCAGCTTCCTCGACAATTATGTCTTTAGAGTATCTTGGTAGAGTTCCGTTGCGGGGCCCAGGTCAGGTTGCTGGCGATACGGGTGCTGAAGAAACATGAAATAGAATCTCTCAGTCCCTCCTTCAGAACAGATATTTTATTAGACAAAACACACAATACTTGCGTTCCTTTTAAAGTAACAGAGAGGCAAGGGTATGTGTTTATAGCACAAGTCAAATGCTTAAGGGCTAGAAAGATGCAAAGAATAGGGAGTGGTCATGATTAGAGAGTTAATCGAGGAAAGCTTCCTGAAGGAGGGGAGTTTCCGGGCAGTTTTTAGGAGGGAACAGGAATTTGTAGGGAGCCCCCGTAGGCTGAAGAACCTCCCCCACCCACCCTCCTTTCTTCCCCCTACTTCCGCAAGGCTCACTGAGGTCACTAGCTAAGAATGTGGAGGGTAGGGACACTCAGCCTGGGACACTCCAGGTCCCCTCCCCCATTACAGTTGGTAGCTTAGATGCTGAGACAAGATTTGCATCTTCCTGGTAGAAGAAAAGGGGGCCACCCCCCGGAGGTAGGAGAAGGATTGCAGAGAAGAGCTGCCTTCTGTCAACTCATTACCTACATGAGTTACTCATTTTATGCTTCATCTCAGCAGTTTTAAAATCAAAGACTAATTTTCTTCTGCCACCCAAGACTTTCCTATTGATTTTGGTATGAACCTGGGGAAAGGAAACTAATTTAAAATCCACCTTAACCAAGTAAATTAGAAAAGTGAGACTTCTGAGCCAAATGACAGACATTTTTAAAGGCAACATGGAGATTTTGGGATTGGCCGTTATTCTGGTTTATTTATTTTATGGTTTGTCCTGTATTTGCACCAATAATAAAAACTGACCCAAATAACAATTCTCTTTATATAAAAAGGATGAGGCAAGGTATGTATGCCTGGCTTCAGGAAAACCCAGTCCTTTGAACATCTGTATTTAAAGTATTATTGTCATGCAGATAAACTAACTGGTTGAACTGGTACTCTGAATGTGTCCAGTTTACCTCTAAATTAAAAGAATTTTCATTAAATCAAAAAAATAAAATAAATAAAAAATAAAGTATTATTGTCACCATAAGGAACATTTACTTCAGAACACATTTACTTATCTTTTAAGGAAAATTTTAGCTAAACAAGATATGCCTATAGAGTAATTTTGGCCTTACAAATAATTTATTTATCACAGTGCCCTGTGAGAGGTACATGGCTTGGTTTTCCCATTTTATCAACGTGAAAGCTGAGACTCGAGTTCATGTCCCGGCTCTACCATTTAATAGCTCTGTGTACTTGGGAAACTTACTGAACTTCTCTGAATCTCATTTTCCTCACTTGTTAAAGAAGATAACATGCCTACGTCACCAGGTTGGTGTGAGAATCAATGAATGCCTATAACAGATTCTTATTCTATATAATTTTCTTCTCCTTTTTCAAGGGTATACAAAAAGATAGGGCAAAGTTGGTCTAGAACCCAAGTCTAGACTGTCAGTCCTGCCCAGACGCCACCTTGGCGCTTGCTCCCTGCTACCATGGCAGCAGTTTGCCTCCTCCCTGCATGCTTGGCCTGCACCCCTCCCCCCCCCCCGCCGCCACACCAGGTGGATTTGATTTTGTTGTCTGGAGTGACACAGCTAATGAATGGCAGTATGAGCACAGATACCCAGGGCTCCTGGTCTCCTCTTGCTGTCCTGAGACACTGCTCTCTGCAAAGGTAACAGTGTGCTAGAGGATGCTTAGACAAAAACAAATTAATGTGGACTAAATGTGAGAGTCAGGAGGTCATCTGCTTCAGAGATCTGCCAGTAGATGCATCTGTATGAGATAACAAAATTCATTTATTTTGTTGCAAGACAGGATATGATTGCTTTGGCAGTAGCTTACGAATCACGTTTGACTTATGGTCTGATAGCAAATAGCAACCATTTTTCAAGCATGGCTGTGTGCCAGGCATTGTGCTAAATATTTTACTTACATTTCACCAGTTCTTATAACAGCCCCACAGGATAGGCAGCTAGTGTTCCAGTTTTGTAGATGAGAAAACAGGTCCACAGAAAATAGTTTTCCTTAAGTCACGCAAATGGTCAGATACAGAGCCAGGACGCAGAACCAGCATTCCGCCTAGCTCTGCACTCCACCACACTGCTCCTACCAGTCTGAAGTCGTGGGCATAACCTAGGCACGGAGCTTATTCCAAGGAATATGTGGCACAGATAAATCAGATGTGAGCCTGTACCTGTGCTGATGGAGCCCTGGAGGCAGATGGGGAGTTGGGTTCTGCGTGAAGGGAAGGGTCCACAGCCAGTCAAGTCGAATTTTTCTCTGCCAGGCGCTGAAGATGGCTCTCCCCAAAGCAGGGCTCACTTCTTCCTCACTGGGAATGCAGAGGTTTAATTTGTCATTCCTCAGCCCTTCGGGACTCATAGTCCAACGAACAAGGGAGAAAGGTCGACACCCATGTGGGAAGTACTTTGGCAGTAGTATGTTCCAGGTGCCGGGAGAGACAGACATTATTGGCCGGGGAACTCCAGGCAGGTGTAATTTCCTTTGACTGGTCTGGAGGGCAGAGGCCCTGCCATGGAGAGAGGCGGCAAGGGGTGCGGCTGTGGCCAGAGGAGGCCAGACCAGCACTGTCCAGTAGAAATAGGATGTGGACCACATGTATAATTTGAAAATGTTCTAGTGGCCACACTAAAAAGAGAAAAAGGAACAGCTGGAATTAATTTTAATGACATACTTCATTTAACTTAGTATATTCAAAATATTATTTCAACATGTAATCAGTATAAAAGTTACTGATTCTATCCCATTCCTTTTTTTGCACTAAGTCTTTGAAATCTTGTGTGTATTTTATACTGACAGTATCTCCATCCAAACTAGCACATCCGAGGTGCTCTGTAGCCACATGTGACTCTCAGCGCCAGGCTAGAAGGCCCAGGCTCCCTCTCCCTGCCCTTTGGTTTTATCCTGGCAGCAGTGCCCTTATTCAGCTGTGCGTCATCTCTGCCCTATCTGGGCTCTGGGCCCTTGGCCTTTCCTCTTCCTGTCCACACTGGTCACTACCTATCTTTTTAAAGGCTAACTCTGATCCTAGTATTTCTTCTAAAGCCTTCAGCAGCTCTTCTCTATAAAGAATAAGATCCATACCCTACCTCAGCCTTTTCCTCCTGTCACTACACTTCCTAACATTGATACGTTGTTTTAGTGTGTCCAAAGCCTTAATTCTCAGCTCTGTGAAATAGGTAAGCAGAGCCGGTAAATTGTCCACCTTTTACATGGAGAAACTGAGACTCAGAGAATTTAAGAGAGTTTCCTAAGGTCCACCAGGTTGTATGGCAGAACCAGGATGGGAACACACGTCTTGTCAGTTTCATCTCTTCTTTACTTGTCTCGCCTGACCCTCCTCACTGTTCTCCCCTGTGTTGTATTGACAGCCTCACCAGAGTTGCTGTGTCCTCTTCCTCCTTCCGGGCCTCTGCTTACGCTGTGCGCTCCCCCTAGAATGTCCACAGCAGAACTTCCTGTCGGAATTCTGCCCTTCCTCCCAGGCTGGTTAAAGTCGGCCTCTCTTCTGATTCCTTCCTCGGCCACCCCCACTTCGTAGTTACCAACACACTTTAACGTGCATTTTCTTATTAAGTGGATGCTTCACTGCTTTTGAACAGAATTGCATTCTAGAAATCTGGATGATCAAGATTTAAGGCTTTAGGAGCTTAAATAGTTCTTATATCCATCTTACGTCAAGTCCCTGCTGTAAGTCCACGGAGAGGCTAACACTTTCCTACTTCATTTAGTCTTTGTTAAAACTGTGAAATTGTAGATTTGATCCTAACATATGCATTGTGGAGGTCACTTAAAACTCTCTTGATAACTGTATGCTTGTGATATTTTGATGTTTCCTAAGTTCTTTTGCATATATTATGTGATAAATATTTTTCACCACATTTATTGAATACTTTTACTGTGTCCCATGTGTTCTAGAGAATGAGACAAGTTTATTATTAAATGGGGAAAGTAGACATGAAACAATCAAAAAGAGCACCCAACCAGTTACTATTGAGCTAGGCACTGCAGAGAATTTCAGGGGACATCCAGCCTAGGGTGGGTGCCAGAGAAGGTTTCCTTGAGGAAGAGGTGTTTCCACTGAACCAGGGTGCTCTGGCCCAGGCGAGAAACCCTGGGGTTGAAAATGCAGTGAGCAGTGGGGAGTATGGCAAGAGGTGCAGGTTCAGAATAAGCATGAGGCCCTTCCAGGCCATGTGAAAGATTTGGACCGTTACACAAGGACAGTGGGAAACCACTGAAGGGTGGTGTATGTTCTAATTCATTTGTAAAAGATCACTCTGGCTGTGTGTAGAGAAGGGCTGGGGTCCAGAGGAGTGGAAGCTGAGTAGATGAGAAGACAGTTGTAGGTGAGAGATGGTGTTACACTAGCACGTGGCAGGGAGGGGCAGAAATAGGGGGTTCCAGAAGATGGTAGGTAATACCTGGGAAATGGCAGTCGATCAGATTTGAGAGGGAATAGCAAAGACAACTCTTAGGTCTGGCCTACGCAGCTGTGTGGCACTGATTCCTCAGGAGCAGAGCTAGGGGTGGCCTGAGAAGGTCGACTTCAGATTGAACCTTTTAGCTTTGAGGTTTCTCTGAGGGTCATTTGGCCCTCCCAATCACTCTTTGAGGTCATGGTATCATCCACATTTGTGCTGAGGCACTGAGGCTTGAAGAGGGCACCTGACATGCCTAGGACCACATAGCCAGGAGAGGGCTGAGCCTGAGCTTGAGCCCGTAGTTTACTCCTAAAGCCATGCTTTCCAAGCCCCCCCGTGTGGGCTGTATGCCAAGTATTAAATGTTGACCCAAGCTAGCCAAACCTCTGCCTCCCTCCTCCACACACCTGTCTGCTCTGATCGGCAAACATGTCCTCAAATCTCTTGTTCTCTAAGAGACCTTCGTGGAAGTAGAAAGGGGAGCTTTCCTTGCTCTGCCCTGCCTAGAATTAGAACAGGCCAGGAGTCATCCCCAGCTTCCCATTTCTTTTTTTTTTTCCCCCATTTCTTGTTCACTCATTTCTGTCCTGTTCCCCTCCCCCCTGACACCCAGCAGAGGCCACCCAGTGTGGACGTGGCAAAGACTTCAGAAAACACAACAAAGCCATTTGCATCGGACTTTACTCTTTCAGAGGACTTAACAAACATTACCTCTTTGATCCTCCCATCAGCGCTGAAAGAAAGTATGGACACACATACTCCTTTCCCAAAGGAATGGAGTGGGCGCCCGCCATGCACCAGGCATTGTGCTGGAGCTGGGCTGGTGATGTAAAGATGAGTAAGATGCTGCCTTTTTCCCAAGGAGTTTAAGGTCTAATTGGGAAAGCAGATGACAGACTCAGAAGTTAAGGGACTTGTTTTGAGAGTTCCCCAAAGTTATGGTCTCCTGAATAAGGAATCACAAATAAAAATAGATTCCACAGCACATACCTGCTAAAGAGGATCCCAGGTTGGAGACTGGTGATTCATAGGCTGTTTCACAGCTAGTAAATGATCTGATTGAGATGTGAGCCTTTCTGGCTACCCTGCCAGAGACTTTCCCACTCTGTTTGTCAGGGCCCTGGCTTTGCCAACGAAGGAACTGACAACCTGCAGAAGGCAAGTGGGTGGGGGCCCAGGGGCCCACAGAGAGTTGGAGACAGAACTGGGATTAGCACCTGAATTTCCCTGATTGCCAAACCCAGCCCTGTTTTTCAACACTGTCTAAAGTTGTTAACTGCACTCCAGTTCTGACTGAAACTGCTTTTATATGGTCTGTACCCTTTTTTCTTTGTCTTCAAACATGTAAGCTCTTAGGGAGCACTTATGTCATTCTTTCAGCAAGGGTTGTCTGCAAACAGGCGTCTTCCCTTTACTGTAGGGATGTGCAGGTCTAGGAGGCTGTGTTTGCTAGCCTCAGACTCTGGGGAAAATTACACCCAGAGGCAGAAACCTTGGAAAGATAGGGTGCTAGGAGGCTGCTTAAAGCTCCACCCTGGTAGATAAGGGAAACCAGACTGTATAAGATCAGTTCAAGGTTCAGTGAGTATGGACTTTATCTAGCATTAAGGTCCTGGCTAGGTAGCTCTTTGCTGGGCCGTTGGGTTTTAATTCTAGAACTCATGCTTTATCCATTACAGGAAGCAATCACACCTCTACTCTGCTGCTCCTGACTTTGGGAAGGGGCTCAGAAATACTACTTTGCCCAGACTCAAGAGACAGCCTATGTATAGTGTGCTTTTTCATCTCTCTCTATATAATCTATCATGTGTGTTATATATCCTTAAATACATATGTAACATGTATTGTGAATCGTGTATATCATGTGTTATATATTATGTGCATGTGCATGTGAGAATATGTATAATATTTATGTACATCTATTGTGTGTATGAGTATATATGTATGTAAAAAAGAAAATAGGAGAGATGGTCCAGTAGAGACCAGTTAGAGCTACATATGGCCATAGGTCATATAACTTCTTATTTATACACAGCTTAACTCCACTTACTTAACCTCTCTGTTCACTCATCTGAAAATGGGGGTGAGCTACCTATCTCACTAGGCTTTTGCGATGATTAAGTGAGGTACTATTTTGCCAGATGTTGAGCACAGTGCTGGTAGGTGGCAAAGACTTCATAACTATCATCACAGAACAGGGATATTCTATGCCTGTTCCTCATTTACAAATTTGCAGTGGGGCTGGGGAGAAGGTTAAAGAGACCAGGAACTTCTCATTGAGGGGGCTGATACCACCCAGCTTCAGCCAGTTGTCACCAGAAGAGACTGTAAGCCCAGTGATGCCAAAACTCTGCCTTTTCCAAAGAAACCACAGACCTGTGTTTTTTTAATGTGTAATTGCCTGATTTTCAATTTTTAATTAATAATCTTAAAATATATGCACACATTCACACACAAACACACCACAGGCCAACAGAACAGCTATCTGGACTGGTTACCAGTTTTCAGCACTGCTATCTGGAAGGTCACCAGGCATTTCCTTGCTTTATCACGCTCTAGGCTCATGAGGAGGGTGTGTGAGGCAAGCACTTACTGAGTGCCTATTCTATGCCTGGTGCGGCTCAACAGCGGCCGGGGAAGTTCGTGCTGTAAGCTCTGCCCCCTAGCGGAGAGGCAGGACTCAGGCACTAGGTGATCGGGAGTGGTGTGGGAGGGAACGTGTGTCAGAAGGGGGGCCCATTGTGAAGAAAGGGATGAGGAAATGGAAGATTTCTGGGAATTGATACGAAATTACATTGAGGCTATATTAAATGAAAAAAGCAAAAGTAAAAGCTGTAGGATACCACCTGTCATGTAAGCAAGAAAGGAAAATAAGAATATTTATATTTAGGTGTATTTGCTAGTTTTACAAGAAGAAACACAGAAAGGAAACCAAAAACGAACAAAAATGGTTACTTGGGGAGGAGTAGGGGAAGGGGTAAGGACGCTTCTGAATGTACTTTTAAAACTTCATTGTGAGTTATGTTTAACAAAATCAAAAAATTGAACAAGTAAGGCTGAGAAAAGCAAACCCTAAACATGAAATACAAATATAAGAAGAAACCTAAATGCAATTCAAGTTGAAAACCTGTAAAAGAATTAATCTAGAGTCACTTCAACACACAGTACTGACTGGATACCCGTGCCGGGATGTGGTCTGAGGACAGCCGGGACAGGGAATGAGCAAATGGGGTCATTTGAAGAAAGCCAGAAGTCATAGCTTCCAGAAGTTTTCCTTGTTGTCTGGCTTATAGATGAAGTAATGGGGAAGAGAGGAAGAAGAGCATCCCGGAAGGAGGAACCGTGGGCAAAGACAGAAACCAAAAAACCACCACAGGTGAAAGGAAAAAGTAGAGAGCGGTGACAGGAATAGGATGGGGTGCCCATTGAGTCAGGCACAGGGCGTCGATCAGCAGCACCACGCCCGTCTCATTGGCCACACAGCCCCATCTGAGGAGTCCCGCGGACCAGGGAACTCACGCCACAGTGAGGATACTGGGGGCTGTGGGAGACATGGGGGGCGCTGACCACACCAGCAGTACTTGCTGTCCATGCCACAGCTAATAGCCTAGCTTGAAGACAGGGCCACCTCCCCTCCAGGACAATAGGGAAGCTTGGAAAGGTTTTGTTTTGTTTTGTTTTGCTCAGAAACGTTTTAAGCAGCAAAATGACAAGGGTAAATTGTCATCTTAGTAAAATCACTGCTGCATTGAGACCAGTTTAAACCCCTGGGTCTTTCTTAGCACAGTTGTGGTTTTTCTTTTGAACCAACCATGTCCAGTGTCCTGTCTGGTTCATGTCCTGTTTTGCTTTTCTTTCTTCCTCCTTTCCTGCATTGCTTTCTCCTGGGCCCCATGCTCTCTTCTTCCTTGATGCCCTTCTCTGATCCAAAGATCAGCCAGTAAAAAGCAGTCTCACCTGTCCAAGTAAGGGTGTCAGGGTGAGGGGGAAAGAAGACCCCCCTCTTTTAAATTTGTGTTGTAGCATATGTATTTGAGTAGATAGCACCTTTACATGATTCAGAATTTAAAGGGTACAAATGAGAATATAATGAAAAGCTTCTAACTCTATGCCTGTGCCCTACACACCCAGTTTCCTTCCTGTACTCAGAGGCAGTCTATGGTATGATTCTTTTGTGCCCTTCCGGAGATAGTGTAGATATTTTAGGCATATGTAAACAAATAAATAAACAAATAATTTCCTTTTCCTCTCTTTCACCCACTTTTTCCCTTCCACATTATCCTACATCTTGCTTTTTTCACTCCACATGTCCTAGAGACCATCCCTTATGGTACATAAAGAGCTTCCTCGTTCTTTTCTGTGACTGAATAGTGTGTCTTTATATTGATATACTGTAATTTATTTAACCAGTCAGCCACTGGGAACATTTAGACTTAGATTATTCTCAGCATTTTGCCTCTGCAAGCAGTACTTCTGTGAATAACCTTCCACGTAGTCATTCGCTGTGGGTGTGGATAGGAGACTCCCTCCTTGAAAGGGCAGGACTATTCAGAAGGAACTGGCAGCTGGCACACTTCTCCAGAAAGGAGCATAGCAGAGCTTGGAGCTTCTGTTCCTGCAGGGGTCCTGTTAAGGAGAAGTCAAGCAGTAGGTTTGGTAGCCTGCAGTTCCATGACGTTTTAGGGTCTTACTGGTCCTTAAATAAGGTACTTCAGGCTGGCTGTAGGAGTGGGGCTGAATGTGGGGTTGGAATATTACCCCCAAACAGACCAGATTCCTCTTCTCCCCTGGTACCCACAAAATAAATCGAATATGGGGGGGGCTTGGGCCATTGCTGTGCCCCTCCTTTATAGAAAACTGTCAAAGTTGCCAGTTACCCAACAGGTGGGTACCAAATGCCTGGTTACCCTCCCAGAGATGCTGTTTCAGAGAGGGACAAAAAAGCTACGGTGGGAGGCATTGTCTCTGCTGCTGTCACTGTGGTCCTCTGCTGTGTTCATGCAGGCCTCTCTGTTTTTGACCCGCCACATCTTGCCCACCAGTCTCCCCTTCCTTTGCAAATCATCGCCTAAAACTAACCAGCTTTTTGTTTTTTTTCCTGTCTTTTTCTTGCATTCATTTCCTCGGCTGCTCCGTTCTGTTCCATCAGCCCCATTGCAGCCTGGTAAGACCAACAAGCATGTGTAATTGTGCACATCCCGTTCTTGCTGTTGTCTCTTTGTCTCCTGACTCCAGGAAGGGCTGTTGCCCTTCATGCCTCTTGATATTGCCCTGCCAGCCTAGGATCACAGATAGGTGGTATTGCCAGTGGTGTAGACATGGCTGATCTCCCACCAGATTAGTAGGTTACAGGGTGAGAGGGTTGGTCTGACGGTACCCAAGGCTCTGGGCCCCTTTTGACAGCTTCCTCCACTCCGAGGTCCCTCCTGGCCCAGCTCACTGATGTGCTCTTCTTACTCCTCCTCCAGGTTGAGTAGCCTGTCTTTGGGAGATTCGGCACCCGATCGCAAGTCCCCTCCTCACCACCGCCAACCCTCTGACACTTCTGAGACAGCAGGTAACCTTCTCGTTGGGGCATTAACACAGACATACATAGACAGGTCCATATACCCCAGATGTAAAACAACTTAGCTGTTACATTGCACATAATTTGTGCTAGACATTGTGTTATGTGTTTTATATAAATTGCTTCATAGAGTCCTTATGTCAACAGTAGAAAGCAGATTTTGTTATTCCTGTTTTACAGATGAGGAAGCTGAGGCACAGAAGGATTAAAAATCTTGCCCCAGTGCACAGGCTTGTAAGGGACAGAACCAGGAACCCAAAGCCAGTTGGGTTTTACTTCTAGAACTCAAGCTTTATCCATTACAGGAGGCTGTCACACCTGTACACACACATGGTGTCTAGGACACACAGGGATGGAGACAATGGGGAATTACATCTCTCTTTTTTTCCCTGTGTTCTATATATGGATGTACATGTGGAAAAGGGGGTTTTCTTTTGCCTCTTATCCTTCCTTCCCTAGATTTGGTGATCCAGGGTCACCCCATGTGAGTTATCCAGTCGCAGAGTGAACAAGCATTGGGGTGCTACCTGTATTCATTGCACGTAATTTGACAGAAGACTCCCAGCCTCACTTGGCCTTCAGTCCGGGGCTGCTTCTCTCTGATATTTGTCCTCAGCTGGACTCAGCCCTGCCTCTTCTTGGTCAGTCCCACCCAGACAGACCTAAAGAGACAGACATGTACAAGAGAGATAAGACACCTCAGCACCTCGGAGAAGGGTGATTTTGGTATGGATACAAAGTACTTGGTCACCGAGGGAGACACGTCATTGTGATAGTGTGTTTGGACAGGATAAATCTGGGAAACCCGGTTAGTCTGGAAAGACTTTCAGGAGAAGGAAAGCACTGGGCTTTTCAAGGCTGGTCCTGGTTTGTCTGCACTAAGCTTCCAGTGACAGTGCCCACCTAACCCCCTTTCTCTTTCTCTCTCTTACCAGGTCTTGTTCAGCGCTGTGTCATCATCCAAAAGGACCAGCATGGCTTCGGCTTCACAGTCAGCGGGGATCGCATCGTCCTGGTGCAGTCTGTGCGGCCTGGTGAGTGTTGCGTCCTGCCCGCCTGCAGTGGTCCGTTCTTACATTGCAGCCATGCATGGGACAGTACTGCATGCCTTGGAGAGTGGGTGTGTGCTTTCTCTGGAGGCCTGGGAAGCTCTGGGCATGAAAGAATGACTCTAGAACTGATTCCCAGGCGTGTCTGAGCAGGTCTCCACAATGCTTAGCCACTAGGCAGAATTTCTAGGGATCACACTTCACGTTTGCTTCCCCGCTGTAAAGAATAAAAATGGCAGAATAGTCCTCAGGTCATCAGACAAATGCCTGATTGCCCTCCGAGAGAGCCTCGGGCCTTCAAGAGATCCAAAGATGCATGCCATGGAGGAATCAACAACCTGCTTTCTTCCTAACTGTCTTCACATGACCTTGCTCGGTGCTCAGACCGTCTCTATTCTGCAACAGTTGACAGTTTGAGACAGACACACCAGCCCAAAGGGGCATCTGCATTCACGGATACAATTAGTATTAAATAACAAGTCAACAAAAGGTAAATGATGTGTGTTGGACAACACATGGGAAGAAGTGGTGTTTGTCGTAGTTGTAGTTCAACGCATAGTCATTTCCCTTCTGATCAGTTGCAGAGCCTTCTTAGAAGTTCGAGGATTTTAGGAGTAGTCTGAAAAATGGAAATGAAAGCACTTGGGCAGGGTAGGAATCGGTGGGAAAGGGAGTAAAGAGTGGGAGGGTATCATGAGCAGACGATCGAGCGATGGATCATGCATGAAAGAGCTTCAGATGTTTCCAAACACTGTCATATGCTGTGTGGTAGGGTCATTGCCGTGAGGTGGCCCAGGCTGAAGGAGACAGGAAGGAGGTGGGAGTGAGGAGAGTTTAAAACGGGTTCCCCTAAAAAGAGCGAACTTCAGCGTAGCCAGTGCAATTGGGCCTGGTGACATGGAGCATCAGAGATTCGGCTTGAAGAATACAAGGGAAGAGGTAGGAGCAGGCTGGCATATCACACTAAGTACAACGCGAAATGGGAAGAACAGTATACTTTAAGTAGTTCTGGAGAAATATTTGGGAAAGGTTAGAAAGAGAATTTCATACTTAGATGAAAGGGAGTTATGTGGATCATACAGGGATCTTTATAATTACAACTTCTCATGTTTGGGAGTCAACTTTTATTGGTGGTAGGTTTGTCTTTCGTATCCTAGGGTAGAGCTGTGAAAAGATACTTTTATTCTTTGCTTCCTTTATTCGCTCAAGGCTCCTAGACTAGGGTGAGACAGAGCTGGTGGGCTGCCAACACCTGCACTTAGTGTGGTCTGCCTGCTGCAGATGGTAGGAGGGCCCCTCCGTGAGGTGCAGGGTCGGTCTCCTTCACTTTTCCCTCCTTTAGGCCTGAGCAGAGTCAGACCCAGAGAGGAAAGAACAAAGGGTGGCCTGTGGTAAAATAGGAGCTTTGAAAAGTGTGTGTCTGTATGTGTCTTTGGGGAGGAGGGGCGAATGGACTGGCATTGAAATCACGAGAGTGGCAAAGTGGTGCTTACTGTCTTTCCCAGGTATTGGGTTTCTCTAGTTCACTGTTTCTCAGAGAGTGGTCTGTGTTCTGCCACATCGGCGTCACCAGGCCCTAGGACGATTGAAATCCTCATTCCTGAGCCCTACCCTGAAGTACTGAATCACTTCCTGGCAAGGAGGGCAAAAAATACACTCTGTAACACATTCCCCTGGTGACCCTCAGGCTCGCTGAAGCCTGAGAGCTCCTGTTCTGACTCTATTGTGAAGAGTTGATTTTTTTTCTTTGATCACTAAATTATTAGAAGTCATCTCGTGTGTTTTCATACATTCAGGCAGGATCGCACTTTCCTTTCCACCTTTAGTTTCTGGATGACTGTTTAAGAGAAAGTTCCCGGCTATTTGCAAGTGCTTTTCCATAAATAGCATACTTTAGATGAGGGTAGTCTTGAGGCCCAATATTGAAAAGCTGAATTTGAATGTAGTCATCACTGTAATCGCTCTTTTTAGACTAGAGACATCTAGATGTGCCTTGTGGGAGTTGTGTTTTGATCAGATGAATGCAGCTTACAGATTTAATGATCATCTTGGGACAGATTTACAAAAAACATAATTTTTATGCCTCTCATTAACTTGTTTCAGCTTTAGTGGTTCTTATGCTTCCTGGTTATAGATTAAACTGGAACTCTTTAAGTCATTTGAACTGCACAGTGGTCAGAACCACCACAGCCGCCAGCTGAGCGACAGCTAAAAAGGCTGAGAGCGCACTGAGCTCCTCTCGGCCGCCATCAGACGCTCTTAATCTGATCCATTTTACAGGGAGGAACTGCAGGTAGCCTAAAACAACTTTCCAACGGAAAATAAAACAGTTATTATTATCTTTAACGATATGAGTCACCGGAATAGCTTTGTGAACCTCTCAGGGCTTCAGAACCACAGTTTGAAAAGTCTTGTTTTAATCCCTTTCTCCAGTGTCCTCTTAATAATTATTATTATGTTAACAATTATACTTAATACAGTAAACTCATTCTTCCCACTGGATAATTAGCAAGAACTCTGTTTGACCTCAGAACACATCCAGACACATTCAGATAAAGCACACGTACTCTTCCCAGAACCTGGCCCTGCCTCTCTCCCCACTTTGGCCTGGTTGTCAGAAGTCCGGCATGTGAACTAGGCGGAGGAAAGGGCAAGAGACGTGACCTGTGTAAGTTGGGATGTGAGTGAAGCCCACTCTAGCTTAAAACTGATTGTGCCACTGGGGCAGCAAGGATGTACACCCAGCATTTAAGGTACTTACCACAAAGACATGAGAAGAAATTTGGGCGGGGGCAGTGATCCGACCAAAACTCGGGTAGAAATTCAGTGACCTCTGGGAAAGGTTGTTGGGCTCTGCTGACCAGGCTTTCTCCTTACAGGAGGTGCAGCCATGAAAGCCGGTGTGAAAGAGGGCGACCGGATCATCAAAGTGAGTCCCCTTCCCTCTCTACCCCCCCACCCCCAAAGGAGTCGGGACACAGGGTCACTTCAGGCCTCAGCCCATGCTGCACACTTTCATTTTGATATCAGCCATCAGTCAGCCACTGGGTTAGGGGTGGGTACCATGAGCGTGAACACAGAGGTAAAGCGTGGCAGAAAGTGGGGACTAAGATAGCTGGGTCTGCAGTCTGGGCCCTTCTCAATTCTAAAGTAGCCAGGTTTCTAGAGTAGGTTTTATTGTTCCCATTTCACAAATGACAAAAATAAGATGAGAGGGAGAAATTGAGACTAGTGAAGGATTCAACGTGTTTGGATTCTGAGGTTGGTAAGCTAGCCGGTATGCAATGCTGACCTGAGGACATTGCCAGTTCTAAACTGTAATATATCTGCGCTGTTCATTCGGCACCTTCTTCTGCAATACAGAGTCCTAGATGCATTAAGGAAATCTCAGAGGAGGAGACTTCTTAGTCCTCTAGTGAGGAAACACACTGGGTCATTTGACAACTAATAGTTGAAAAAGTATATGCCAAAAAATAAATAAATGAATGAACCAACAGTTGACAGAATGAAGCTGCAGATCTTATCCCTGGAAATGTGTAGGCTAGCTGGGAAGACAGAATGCATATAGCAGGTGTGAGCAGGAACAAATTAATCATGTGAATATGAGTAAACAGGTGACCAGAGGTGGCTAAAGAGCATTGGAAAATGGCTTCCTAAAGGAGTGGCATTTGGAACTTGTAGAAGGATCCCCTAGGTTTCCTTCACCATTGCTCAATGTCATTTGTCCCCCAACAGGTGAATGGCACTATGGTGACCAACAGCTCACACCTGGAGGTGGTAAAGCTTATCAAATGTAAGTTGGAGAGGGCTGACCGCTACAGAAAATGGGGGAGCAGATGGGCTCAGAGGGAGGGGAAAAGAGTGGGCCTGTCAACCCAGGAGCTTCCTTTGTAGATGTATGGGAGGCAGCCTACGTCACGTGTGAGTTTGGCGTGGAATGACCCACTCAGACTGCCATGATTCCCTACTATTTCAAGTGGAGACACTGCTGGTTCTTATCTGACATCTTTGTTTTCACACATATCTTCACACTCCCATTTAGACCATATCCTCCTCAGACCAGGTCTCACTCAAATACCATTTGCCCCCCTCTGCCATCCATGGCCATTCTTCTTCATTTGTTTCCTCTTTTTGGGGAAAAGAAAAATTTCTGTTGGCTGCCAGGTTATCAAACAGAAGCAACAGAGGTGAAGAACAGATTAAAGGGTGCAGGGACTTTGGGGCAGGTGGGAGGCTGGAATCTGCAGGCCTTCTCTGTCAGGCCAGTGCCTTACACCAGCTACAGAGAAAGCAAGGGCAGCCCCTCGGGATTTTTCCCAGCTATTTGTTGGTGGGATTTTGGTGAGGTCTCTGCATGAAGAAAGAGAAGGAAGAGAGACTTGTGTTGATGCAGGATAGGCAGGCAGGGCTTAGAGAAATGTGTGGGCCGTGAGAAATGTGGAGGCCTTTATCTACAGAATTACAAACTTGATGAGAGGAGAAGGGAAAAGAACTATCCCCTGTGTAGCTTGAATGTCTCCTGTCTGGAGCAGAGCCCCTTGAGCAAGCCTCTCTTTGTTTGTCCTCCTCCAGCTGGTGCTTATGTCGCACTGACCCTCCTGGGCTCTTCCCCCTCATCTGTTGGTGTCTCCGGGCTCCAGCAGGACCCAGCCCCAGCAGGGGCCCCCCGAGTCACGCCCGTGCTCCCACCACCACCACCACCTCCTCCAGCTCTGCCACCCCCGCAGCGCATCACGGGGCCCAAACCGCTGCAGGTAATGGCCCTCTTGCTTGCTCTGTTGTCCCTTTGAAGAGTCCCCTGGTGACAGGAAAGCAGGTTAAGTTGAGGTGTGCTGGTAAGCAGAGACAAGCCAAAGAGCTGGATGAAGACCATCCAAAAGGTGAACAAAATGAGGGCCTCATTAAAGGGGTTGTTGCGTGCCTCACGTCCTCCTTCCACGTGAATGCACATGTGTTCTTATCAGATAACAACATGCTGAGTTTCTTAAATGTGTGGAAGATGCTAAGGAGGCCCTCAGAGAGTACTCCTCCCATCCGGGAGAGACCGCACACACCCAGGCATGGACACAGGCGTCTGTTGAAGACTGGGGCCAGGCATCGTTACAAGAGCGTGAAGTGAACCAGGGAGTAAGGGAAAGGCTTCCGGGAGAAAAAGGCTGCTCAGAAGGATGAAATATGGAGCCCAGGCTGTAGGGGAAGAGTCAGGAAAGAACAAAACAAGCAGGGAGAGAACACGGGGGCCAGGGTAAACCTGTGTGAGGCGTTAAAAGAGGACAAATGCAGATAGAAAGCAGGAACAGGATTTTCTGTTTGGAAAGAAGACTGAGCCGGCAAGTCCTGGGAGACTGGAGTGAGCAGTTTGATAGCAGAGGTGATCACAGCCGGGGCTTCTAGGAAGCCGAGGAGTAAAATCCAAATGAGATTGTACGTTTACAGGAGAGGCCCTGAGTGTTAGACAAAGCATACCTTGGACCCAGGTTCCCCTCCCGTCACCTTTCCTGCCAGGCATCAGCAGGTGGAAGAGAATAAGCTGGGTATCTAGTCCCCAACTCTCACTCCTGTCATGTTTTCCATCCTCAGGATCCCGAATTTCAGAAACATGCCACCCAGATCCTTAGGAATATGCTGAGGCAGGAGGAAAAAGAGTTACAGGTAAGGTCACTGCTGAAGGCGGACTGGCCATTGCCTTAGTGAAATAGCACTTGAGCAGAGCAGTCTGCCCGTGTGTGCAACTCAACTTACAGCCATGTCTGGTCACAGGAAGACCTTAAAATAAATACTTGTCATCCTTCAGTAGAACTTGTTACAAAAGCAGAATTTGGCTGACATTGTGAATAGGGTAACAGAACTCATGGTTAATAGATTAGGATAATGAATATGTAGACAAAATACAGTGATGAGACAAGTAAAAGAAAATGAGGGAACATTTGAACTGAGGAAAATCATGTCATTTGGACTTGATCTTGGGGGTTTCTGGGGAAGAGAAAGGAAGAGGGGAGGCTGGAGGGGTGGGTAGGTGAATGCCAGGCCAGGCTGATGGGGGTGGGAGGGTGAGGGGGCTGCTGACAGAGGGGATGCAGAGAGATTTCCAGGCCTGGGGAATGGTGTGCTTAGAGAACAAGATTCCTCTCCTCGGCTAGAGAGGAATAACCAGATTCCTGTAATAGCTGTAACTTACAGCAAGCGCCTCACTCCTTCATTTCAATTCAGCAAATTTCTGTGATTGCCCACTGTATGGAGAGCATTGTTTTTGTTCCTGTGGTGTACAGAGATGAAAAAAAAACTAGAAATTTCTTGCCCTCAATATATTTAAAATCTAATGGGGAAAATTCATATTCCAGTGGTAGAGAGAGTTGAAGGAACAAAGAGGTCACAAAAGAGAACAAAGAGAAGTTAATCATGGGAAATGTGGGGAGAAACTTCACAGAGAGGACTGTACTTCTTCCACTGGGCCTTGAGGAGGGGGATTTCTCTGAGCAGAAGAAACGGCTGGGAATAGTAGTGACTGGGGGCATTCCATAGGTTCGGATAGATCAGTGCTGATATGAAAATACATACACTGGTTTAACAGGCAGTGAGTTCCTACTGTGTGGTAGGTACCATGTGTATGTTCTGGGGGATGGTACTGTTGGCAGAGGGGTAAATGGTGCTGGGGCAAAAGTTGGAATGGTTACAAAGATGAATGAGAGATGAACCTTTCCTTTCAGGAGTTTGTAATCCTGTAGACTATCAATGGATAAAGACACACTACATATAATGAGTATATTATATATCGACAAATGCCATAGAATGATGAGTACAGTGTGATACTGGTATAAGGATAGACCTGCAGATCAATAGAATAGAATTCAGTCCAGAAATTAACCATACATCCCTGGTTAATTGACTTTTGACAAAGGTGTTAAGACAATTCAGTGGAGAAAGAATAGTCTTTTTAACAAATGGTGTTGGGACAACTGGATATCCACATGCAGAGAATGAATTTGGACCCCTACCTTACATAATAAACAAAATATAACTCAAAATGGATCAAAGACTTAAGTAAAAGAACTAACACTATTTTTAAAAACTGTACAACTCTTAGAAGGAAACCTTTGTGACCTTGGACTAGAAAATGGTTTCTTAGCTAGGACACCAAAAGCACAATCAAAAAAAGGTAAATTGGACTTTATCAAAATTAAAAACTTTGTATATCAAAAGACACTATCAAGAAAGTAAAAAGACAGCCCACAGGATGGGAAAAGATATTTGCAGTTCATATACCTGATAAGGGTCCAGTATGAGAATATGTAATGGAGTTTTAAAACTCAACAGTAAAAAGGTGAATAATTCACTTTAAAAGTAGGCAAAGGATTTGAATAGACCATCCAGTAAAGAAGACAAGCAAATGGCCATAGCACATGAAAAGATGCTCGTGATCATTAGTCATTAGGGCAGTGCACATCAGATCACAGCGAGATGACCACTGCATGGCCCCAAGGATGGCTAGAGCCAGAATACCAGAAAATAAGTTGTTGACGAGAATATGGAGAAATCAGAAATACTTATTTGTATTTTGTCTGTGTACTCGCTGTCCTAATCTGTTCCCGCCATTGATGGTGAGAATGTAAAATAGTGCAGTCACTGTGGAAAACAGTTCAGCAGGTCTTCAAAATATTAAACACGGAGAAACAGAGCAGAGATGACCCCTCAGTTCCACTCCTAGGTATATACCCAAGAGAATTGAAAACATAATTTTTTACAAAAACCTGTGCATGAGCATTCATAACAATATTATTCACACTAGCCCAAAGTGGAAACAACCCAACTGTCTATCAGCTGATGAATGGATAAACAAAAGATGGTACATCCATACAGTGGGCTCTTACTCAGCCATGAAAAGGAATGAAGTACTGACACATGCCTCAAATGGAAGAACCCTGGAACATTATGCTAAGTGCAAGAAGCCAGACGCAAAAGACTGCATATTGCATGATTCCCTTGATGTGGAAGTCCAGAATAGGCAAATCCATAAAGACAGAAAGCAAATTAGTGGTTTCCAGGGAGTGGAAGCGGGGAGAAATTGGGAGTGACTGCTTTCTTACTGGGGTGATGCTAACATTCTGGAATGATCAACAACTCTGAATATACTAAAAACCATTGAACAATACACTTTAAAATGGTGAAGTTTATATGAATTATATGTCAACAGTAATTTTTCAAGTATTTCTTTTAAATGCCCAAAAGAAGGAATATTTACACAATAATCAGAAGGCTTCATGAGATAAAGTCTGAGTTGGGCTCCGTCTGCTTCACTCTGGAAAGTGCTTCAGGCCCTGAATACCATGACAAGCTTGACTTTATTCTGAAGACTGTGGGAATTGATCAGAGGATTCTGAGTAGCAGAGCGATCCTCTCTTCAAATCAGTGTTCTCTCGAGAAGTGTGTTAAGTGGAGTGACATAAGGGAACCATCTAGGAGGCTATTGCAGTAGATAAGAAATGATGACACGTTTAACAGGAATGTGGGAGTAAGGGCAGAAGGACAGGGATGGCAATGGAAAGGCATCTTGGAGTAGAATTTACCCCCTTGAGGGGGGAGATGAAGAAGAAAGAGTAAAAGGCAACCCTAAGTTTGGGTGTGGATAGATGTGCATGACCTTGATGGAGTAAGACTGAGGAGAGGGGTGGGATCCAAGGGCAGGAAGAAGGTCTGCTTTGAGTGTACTGACCTTAAGGGGTCTGTGGGACAATCAGATAAAAAAACTGTCCACCAGGCTTGTAGAGATAACAGGGCTACACTTCTGGAGAAGAGGCTCGGTTGAAATAAAGATGGGGGTATCCTCAGCATAAAGGTGGTGGTTGAAACTGGGGACTAGATGACATCACCTGGGGGACTAGTGCAAAGAGGAGAAAGTGGAGGAGGGAATTTGGGAATTCAGGTGCTTCTGTGGCACCTAACATCACACCAGTTGCAGTTGTATTTGTATTTAACGATTTGTCCTTCCCCCCTATGGAAATAAGTTCCTGAAAGGCAAGGACCGTGCTCTTATCTTTCTTTACCTTTGTATATTCCTCCTGCGCAGCTGGCACCTGGCCTGGCATGAGTCCACTCTCTGTGTGTGGGGCTGAGGACTCACCAAGGTTAAGAGAGGAGTCCAGGATAGAGCCGCAGTGGTGGGCAGGGGTGCGAGGAGCCCCAAGACAGTGAGGAGGTCACAGGAGCTCAGTGCTCTGAGAGGAGAGTATTCAGAAGAGGCCTGGAGAGGTGTGGGCTCAGAGGAGCACACTGGGTTTGGCAGTTCGGCCATTGGGCTCTTTGAAGGAGTCCATTTGCGGAAACGGGGAGGAACAGGTCATGCCTGCTGAGGCCTGACTGACAGGCAGCGGCGTCTGGGCCCTAAGTTAGACCCCTGGCTTGAAACACGGGGCTGGAAAAGGGAGGAGGAAAGACTGAGGCAGTGGCTTGAAGAAAATCAGAGCTGGTGGAAAGGGTGTTGGTGCGATGGCTTGCTTCTGTTTTAAGGCAGGAAACCTGAGCCTTTCTGTAAGATAAGGGCAAGCAGCCACTGGGAAGAGTAGACTCTGAAGATGTGTGAGCAGTGCCTAAGAAGGTCCCCAGGCAGCTGGAGGCATTAGCACTATGAAGGATTTAGGCGTGGTTTCTCGAGGACACTGAGGACACTGCCTGTGAGACTAAGGGGAATGTTGAGGTCTTGACAGGCATGCAGAAGAAAAGTAAGTGAGGCATTTGTGAAAACAGGGTTATCAGGCTGTAGCAAGGCCCCAGGTGAGTTTGGAGTGTGTGCACCCCCAACTTTATTTAATTATTTAAGCAGCCAGCTCTGTTGAGCATTTCCTTTCGTAGTAAATAATACTAGCTGCCATGTATTCAGTCATGTGATTATGCAGCAGACGTTCTGCTAAGCACTTCACATACGAAGTCTCATTCAGATCTCACAGCCATCCCAGGAGGCAGTACGGTCATCTCCATTTTATCCATGAGGACATATTAAAGCTTGCCCAGGCTACACAGCTAGTAAGTGAGGGATAGGGAGCAGAATTCAAAGCCAGGCCTCCGACTACAAAGCCCCAGCTGTGTGTGGTACTCCGCTGCATGCTGTAAGGAGGGCTGGATAGGTGGCAGAGGGCTTCCCAGGCAGATGGCTGGGCAGGGGTCCTGGCTGTCCGAGCCTGTGCCTCTTCCTCTGGTGTCCTGTAGGTCTCACTGTGTGTAAGTTCCCGCTTTGGCCCTGTCTGTTTGCTGGTCTGGACAGTCACTTAAGTATGGCCCTTGAGTGGCAGGCAGGGAAGAGCTCCCTGAGAAGGTAGGACCTAAGCCAGGCCTTCATGGGTGTTTCGGATCAGCACAGGCCTTTGTGTCGTGTCTTCTTCAGTTGCCTTGTGTGTTCTATTGATCAGCATTTACGCCTTTCTCTTCTCCTAAATGATGGCAAAATAACGTGCATCTTCTAGAAGGCAGAGATCTCTCCTCTCTCCTCCTTGTTTTGGGATAACTGCCTATTGTCACCGCTGGTGAGTCGTCCATTCTCTACTAACCACCCCTTCTGCCTTTTCCCCTCCCTCCTGTCCTCCTCACCCCCAATCCCCAGCGTATCTGTGAGGCGTATAGCCGGAACCCTGCCAGCTTGCTGGAAGAGCAGATCGAAGGTGCCCGGAGGCGAGTCACTCAGTTACAGCTGAAGATCCAGCAGGAGACTGGAGGCTTAGTGGTGAGTGATGGCAGGCTCAGCTCTAGGACCATGCATGTGGCCTGGGGTAGAATTAGGGAGAAAGCTAGGATAAAAGGCTTCCTGAGTCACACAGGACCCTGAGGTTGAGCTAGTAAGTGTCCATAATTCCCAAAGAAACAGGTCAGCAGTTCTAACTTCTTCAGCAATGAGTGGCTGAGCAGTGTCGTGCCACTGGGATCCCAGAACAAGAAAAAGCCAGTTTCTTGCCCTCCAAGAACTTACAATTGCAATGGAGAGAAATAAATGTGAAATAAATCAGACAGTTTGTATTTAGCCTCCTAATGGTCCATCCCCTTCTGGGTAGTGTCCTCCTAGCTGGTGTGTATTCCTGTAGCTGTTTTACTCAGTATTCATCTGATAGCTTTTCTGCCACCTGCCCCTCTGGTACCAGGTCTTCTCAGAGAACACAGGTACTTTCTCAAGTCAGCTGGACTGAAGGATCCCCAGTGAGTTGAGAAGGAGCTATAGCAGCAGATAAGCATGCTTGGTGGGAAATCCCGGAGAGGAGGTCATCTGTTGCAATGAGGTCTTCACTGTTAGGGTCTTAGTTCCTCCATCAGGCCTCAGTGCCTTGGGTGAATAAGAAGTAACTCTCTAGAAACCTTATGGTCTCCAAGAATAATACTTGCCAAAGCCAATAGAAATTATTTGAGGATTATCTATTTTCTTTTTTAGATCATCCTGATCAAACATGTCTGGGAAACACAGGCTAATCAGATTTAAACTTTTATATTCTGAAAACTTCCCAGTGTCACATGGTTGATAAGAACTCAGGTTCTAGACTTAGAACGTCTGGGTTCACATCCCAGCTCCAGTGCTCCCCAGCTTTGAGACTCTTGGGCAGGTTACTTAATGCTTGGGTGCCTCAGTGTCCTCATTTATAAAATGGAGATGGTGGCAGGATCTGCCTGGCAGGGTTACTGTTGGGGGTGAAGTGCGCCTTCCGCACAGGGGCCAGGGCCCGTTTGCTGCTGCTTCACTTGGCATCCGTGTGCTTATGTTGGGAGGTGGTGAGTCTGAAACAGCCTAGGATCTGAAGGTCAGGGTGGCAACCTGGCTTTATAGTTCACCTGCTGTGTAGCTTGGGCAAGTTGCTTAAGATTTCTGGGCTTCAGTTCCTTCTTTATAACATGGAATACTATCCCTGCCTCCGAGTGTTGAAAGGCTAATGAGATGCAGAAGAGGGTGCCTCATGAACAAACAGGAAAGCATGGCCAACATAATGCCCTCCACAGGGCTGCTCAGCCAGCGCAGGCCAGCGCCTGTCAGTCCTCTTCAGAGATCCGGAGAGGTGGGCCTTTCATCTCCTCCCTCAGTTACCTGCTTGAGCTTTTTGTACTCCTGATAGGTCCTTTGCAGCCCAACAAACGTGATAAACCAAGTGAGCTTGGGAGTTTTTCTAGTGGTAGAGCGCCATTTCCACCATTAGGGGTCACCATCGTCCTCAAACTACAGATGTGACAGGAGCTCTTCAAGCTGGGCGTTTTTAAGGCCGTGGAGCAGAAGTCATTAATTGTAGGCAAGATATTGTCTGCTGAGACTAAGAGAAGGGTTGACTGGAGGAAGGAAATGGAGAGAGGTTCACAGAACCTGCCCACTCTCTGGACCTTTCTCTTTTAGGACATTCTTCCACTCTATGGCAACAGCAGCCAGAGATCATCAGAAGGTGAGTCCCCAACAGCCCTTCTCTGGCATATTTCTAGTCCAAGTTTCTCATCTCCCCTCCCCATAAGGCAGATTCAGGGAAAGAAAATAGCCCCTGTCCTCTGGGAAGTAGACCAATGAGAGAAAGCAGTACCAGTGCACGGGGAACTTGGATGCAGCCTACCTAGTAGAGGGGAGGGTGGAAGCAGCACCACTGGAGGGCGCTGGAAGGCTGATGGGCCAGGCGGCAGCTCACCTCATGGCACCTGGCTTGTGGGAGCTTGGGTGCTGCTGGAAGTGGAAGGGAGCCAGGAGTGGTTTGGGGGTGAGTAGAAGACTGAGACTCGTGAGGTAGAGCTATGGAGTCATTTCAGGAGGTGACACAGCCTGGGCACAGGTGCTAGGGCTAAGAGAAAGCTGGGTGTAGACAGGTGACCCAAGGGGTCACGAGATGCAAAAGCCAAAGGGAAGCTGGGAACGAGAGGAAGGTGGCAGCTCCGCCTTCCTGCCCCATGTTCAGGCTCCCAGAAGAAATAAAGGTTCTTTCCCCCAGCCTACAGCTCCCTTCTTACTGTGTAAACTGTTCTCTTCTCAGGCCGACTCTCTCTGGATTCTCAGGAGGGGGACAGCGGCTTAGACTCGGGGACAGAACGCTTTCCTTCTATCAGTGAGGTGTGTGGCTGCAGGGCGAGCCCTGCTTAAAGCTATACATTCAGTGTGCCTTCTCTCTAAAGGTTCTGCTGCCCACTGGTCACACCAAGGCCCCTGCTTGTTGTCTGTGGACCTCTCCTATAGTTCCAGTTCCTAGGATTTTAGTTACTGTTCTAGGTTCCAAAGAAAAGAGGGTTTCAAATGCATCCTACAGGCAAAGTCATCAAATCTGGCTTCTGTTTCATCAGTCAACTCTGTTACATAAAGAGTAGGGTGGAGAGAAATGTCATTAACTGTAGCAAGCCTTTGAGTGTAAGGGAGGAGAGACATAAATCATCTAAAACAGCGACTTAACCAAAAACAAATTTCTACCTAACCACGAATAACATCATCTTAGGTTAATAGAATCAACCCAGCCCAGTCAGAAGTGGCAATCTCTCTCCCCTTGTCACAGATCTTGTACTTGAATAGCTCGTCTTTTCTGGAGTGGTCAAAAGAAATTTAGGTTTTGGCCTCAAAGGTTATCATCCAGGTATTCTCGGTTTACATGTTTAAACTGCAAATAAAAACTTGCAATATAAAAATAAGCGTGAATGGAAGAAGTAGTAATGATGTTAGCAAAATATTTACTTAGCCAGGTTAATGAAATATGTGAATAAGAAGTTGAAAATATGTTTAAAACCTAATTTTAGCTAATAGTTGGAATTTTATTTCCTTACTTCTGTTTATTTGTGGCAAGATGATGGATGTCTTTGAAGGGATCAGTATGTGGGGAAGATAACCAAGAAGGAAGAAGAGGGTTCTCAGTAATCTACAGCTGACCTTATTCCAAGGGCCCCACATCTGGGAGACAACATGGCGTAGTGATGAGACTGCCTGGGTCAAATCCAGGGAATACCATGTTACTAGCTCTTTGACCTTTATCAAGTCTTAATTTCTTTGTGTGAAAAGTGGAGGAATGAGGATATCTACCTCAGAAGGCTACTAGTGTGAGCATTAGATGAGGTAATATGTAAGCATGGGCTTAGTATAAAGCCCGGCCTAGAGTAAGTACTGAATTTGTACTCGCTGATAAGTTCCGTAGTCACCACCAAATGAGCTGAGCGCTGAGGGTCTTCTGGACCAGCATCCTTCTCACAGAACTCTCTGCTCTTCTAGTCTGTGATCAATCGGAACTCAGTACTCTCAGACCCTGGGTTAGACAGTCCCCGAACCTCCCCCGTGATCATGGCTAGGATGGCCCAACACCACAGGCGGCAGGGCTCCGACACAGCAGCCCCCTCCACCAGCGACCAGGTGAGTGGGCCGGGACCACTTTGCACGTTTCCTTTCCCTTTTTTCAGAGCTGGGTAGCCAGTACATGGTCTGGATAGTCAGACTAAACCTCTTTTTTGTGGTAGACACTTACCTAGAGAACACGAGAAAGAACGTTGTATAAACAGTGTGTGGAAGTAAGGCTGTCTCAGTGCTATGTGAAGAGTCAGTAGGTAGGGAAGTGATATCTAAGGACCAGGTAGCTGATCTTTTTCATGTCTGTATACAATAGGAAATATATTTGTTCAGTTTTTCTCCAGGACACTGATTTTCAGTTTTCTCTGTCTTTAGCAAAGTCCTTTTCTTAAACAAACTGTTACTTTCTTGCACCCTAACAGAAAAATTCAGCTACCCTGGGACCTTCCGGTCAAATTCCCCTGCTTTCAGGCACTTCCTGGGAGCCCTAAGTGCTTCACAACCTGATTTGGAAACCACTGCTTTCAAGGGTAGAACTAGGTCCAGGGCAGATTTCAGGAAGAAAGATTGGCTCAACGCAAAAAGCTTGCAAAGAATCTGGGTTGCCTGACAGCCAGGGAATTGCCTGTCATTGTTCAGGCAGAAGCTGGGTCACTACCTGTTCGAGACACTCGGAAGAGATCTCCTAGTTTTGTAAAACACTAGTTCTTAAAATTGATCTGCTACCACCATAGTGGTTTTTTTTTCCATATTCTCATACCAACTGGATAATGTTACTTAATATTTTTCTTTAAGCTAACTCACTTTTTCAAATTTAAATTTGTTTTGAAAGGAAAGCCAGAATCACATACTATTTGATGCCCTAGTTTTACCTGTAGGATGGTCTGGTTACTTTTAGTTCTTAGGTACAGGCGGGGAAATGGATCTTACGTGTTAAAATGCCTAGTGCCCCACCAGCTGCTGCGCTAGACCCTTTAGAAAAAGAATCTCATTTACTTCTCACCAGTAGGAAAGGAGATAGGCATTAGCACCATCGTTTGGTAAGTAAGAAATCAGGCAAAGACAAGCTAAAGGACCATTCAAGGACTTGGCTTGTAAAAGGCAGCATCAGACTGAAACTTTGTTTTCCGGAGCGCCCACGCAGGCCTGCTCCTCTCCGGGCCACTCTCTGACTCCCTCCCTCTCCCCTCCCTTGGTAGCACTGCTGGACCACAGATTGCTGAGGGTCCACGTCCTGTTCTTAAGGGAGGCTCTCCTTTAGCTAGCTAATATGGGCAGGTGTGGGGTAACTGGTGGTGGGGTCCTTTTTTCCTTATCTGAATGTGTTCCTCTCCTTAAAAGTGTTTAAACTGCTATTTTGGAGTGATTAGAGCAAATGTAATCCCAGTTTGTTATTAATAATCCATGTTAGTGAGAGCATAGGGGGAAACCTGCGCTCTCCATACAACTGTCAGCAGCAGGGGGGTGGAATCAGGGGGGACTCCCTTTCTGTTACATAAATCTGCATTGTTCAATTTTTTTTTTTGTAATAAGCGTATTCATAGCTCTTGTAAATCAAAAAACTATGTATTTGTAAAGACTTTAAAAACCAAATCCTCCCCCTAAACAAGCAAAAAACTAATGCTTTCAGGCTTTACCACAGAGCCCAGCAGAGCCAGAAGTGGTCATCCAACACCCCCTGGGAGTTCTGGACCTTGAGGATTCAGAAACCAGGGTCTTATGGGAGAGGAAGGTACTCAGGATGTGGGTGGTAAATACAGGCAGAGCACATCCGGCCTGACTGTGTGACCTTCCATGTGCCAGTCCATATCTCTGGGCCTCACTTTCTTCACTTAAAATGAGTGCTAGCCTCTGATCTCTGAGATACCTGCTGGGTCTCTCGTGTTCTATGACTCAGTCATTCTGGGCATAGAGTCTATAAATATCCAGGAGAATGAAAATGAGGAGTATCAGGGCAAAACAGTTAGGGTAAGCCCCCTGAGAAAGTGGGTGAGGAGGGTATCCTAGGCCTGAGTAAGCTAGATGGGTTCCAGAGCAGAGCCCTTTTGGGGAGTCACTGGAAATGAGATAAAAACTGAGTGAGAAACAAAGTTGGTAGAGTGGCTTTGGAAGCTCAAGGAATCTTCAGGAGGAAAGGCTTGTCCAGTGACACATCAGCACAGTAGGTGCCTATGAAATCTCTTATCATACTTAATATTGATAGCATACCGATTAGGGTTGGGTTTTATTAAAACTGGAAGAAGAGGGAAAGAAAGAAAAGCCAAGCTAAGAAGTTTGGATCTTAGACAGGTGGTGGGAATCCACCATAGATCCTTGAGCAGGCAAAGGCACTGATGAAAATGGTGTTGGAGAAAGATCCACTCCATCCACTTTGGCTCAAGGAGGTAGAGATGGGTTGTTCACCGGTGCACCACGCAGTGGTGGACGCTACGCCTGGGAGCTGCGATGGGGTGGCTGTTTAGAACAGTAAAGCCCCCAGCCCAGCAGTCCAGTCCAGCGGGAGTCCTGGGTCCTCATTTGGATGGCTGACACTCCCTCCCCAGGTCTTTCGCAAACAGGAAGGGCACTTTCTTGACTTCCCATCTTCGTGTGCACGTGACCAGGCTGCTCTGCGCCTGCTCTGCCCCACCCAGAAGCAGTTGACTTCCTGCAAGTGCAAATCATTTTTTCTGTTCTGAGATTTGGGGGTGGGAGTGAGATGCCAGCGTTTGCCAGGCCTGTATGGCTTCCCTTGTCAGAGCTGTGCTGTGACTAGACGCACTTCCTCGAGGGGCTTGCATCCCCTGACCTCCAACCTGTCATCACTGCTGCTTGACTCTCTCCCCCAGGGTGTGGACCAAAGCTCAAAGCCTTTGATTATTGGCCCAGAGGAAGATTATGACCCGGGTTATTTCAACAATGAGGTAACGGCTTCCTGGCTTTCTCCTTTCATCACTCTTACTGTGCCAGCTGCTCTGGACTAGCAGCAGCTGTGAGGGAGGACGGGGAGGGCGCCAGGGCGCCCAGGCCTGGAGGGCGGGCACAGGCCATGCTGCTGTGCGCTGCCTCTGCGCCCCCCAGCCGTCATCCATCTGCCTTCCAGAGCGACGTCATATTCCAGGACCTTGAGAAACTCAAGTCACGGCCGGCTCATCTGGGGGTTTTCCTGCGTTACCTCTTCTCTCAGGCAGACCCCAGCCCACTGGTAAGTCAGAAGTATCGGTCTTGCTCGAGGGCCTGCTTGTGCCTAGCAGAGAGAGTCTCTGGCCTGTCTCTGCTCTCTAGGTGTCCTAAGTCAGTGGGCACTGACAGGCATCCTAAGGGCAAAGACAGAACAGAAGAGAAGATGCAACTTAGGCAGAAGGGATGTCCTACTGTGGCTGCGTGGACAGCATAGGGAGGAGAGGAAAACTATCACTCTTGGTCCACTTGGAGAAGGTGGTCTTTCTGGAGACTTTGAATGAAGGCAGATGCAGATGGCCTGGGAGCTGCGGAAGCAGCTCTTGTGGATGTGTGGTGTCACTACAAGAAAGCCTGGCAGAGGGGCAAGGCAGTAAAGGCCCTGGATCTTGGAAGGTGATGACAAGGATTGTGAGGAGTGGAGGCGGAGTGCCTGGGTGCCAGGCTTAGAGCCAGCAGCCTTACCAGTTTCTCATTCTGCTCAGCTGCTTAGAAAGGAAGGGAAACGAAGGAGAGAGGTGGAGATTGTGACCTTCAGAATAAACTTCCTGCCCAAGGCATGGACTCCTGGGGGTCCACTCTTAAATGCCAGAATCAGCGTCCACTTGCTGAGCAGGCATTCCGGGAGCACTGTGTGCCGCCCCAAGTGCTCATGTCTCAGCGCCCCTGCATGCGGACCAGGCACTTCAGAAAGCAAGATAGAACAATGTACAAACAAGTGCAAGACAAAATCTCGAGTGCAGAGAGGATGTGGCGTTGAGGAGGGACTGTGTCGGGGGTACGGGGGTGCAGTTGGGGACTGTTGTCTGTCAGGTTTCTGGAGCACTCAAAGCCAGGGTTGCTCAGCCTCAGCCCCGGGGGCGTGTAGAGCGCTAGAATTCTGTGCCAGGGGCGCCGCCCTGTGCACCAGAGCATGTTCAGCCGCATCATTGGACTGCAGGCTCACTAGATACCTACAGCGCCTCTCCAGCTGCAGCCATCAAAAATGGCTCCAGGCATGGCCAGTTATCTCCCCAGGGGGCAAAACCACTCCTGGTGGAGGGCCACCACTGTAACCCGCTTTCTCTCTCCTCCTAGCTTTTTTACCTGTGCGCAGAAGTTTATCAGCAGACGAACCCCAAGGAGTCCCGGAGCTTGGGAAAAGACATCTGGAACATTTTCCTAGAGAAAAATGCAGTAAGGCCCTCATGGATAGGATTACACGTTTATTACACTCCTTGGACCACCCGAGGGTGGAGGAAAGACTAACGAAAATCTTCAGGCCTGTTGGAGACAGGTTCTCAGAGTGAAGTCTGGGCAGAGAGCTTAGGATTCCTGGATTCTGTTCTGAGCTCTGCTCTCTTAGATGAATGTCCTCTCTGTTCCACACGTAGGAAGGTAGTGTACACAACGCCTCTCTCCGCAGTGTTTGGAGAAAGACAGAGCTTGCACCACATTCTAATTACTCTCCCCTGGATCAGAACCCTGCGTCCCCCAGCCCTCGGTGCTCTGCACCTCCTGGGATAAAGACAGAGAGGCCCGGAGACATCAGATGATCAAGATCAGTGAGCCAAGAGGAGAACCCAGGTTCCTGGAGCTCAGCCTGACCTGCTGTCACTGCCCAAGGGCAGGGTTTGGAGGGAGGAGACCCGGGGTATCCGGAGAGGACGAGCAGTCCACTCCACACTGGATGTGGCTCCCCAGCGTGTGTCAGGGATCCCACTGGTCACAGGACCTCTGCCTGCGGAGGACTGTTCCCATTTTAGACTTTCTAATCTGATCAACTAATTCCAAAGGGACTTATTCTTCTGGCAGTAGGTACTGGGACTATGATATGAGATTGGGAAATAACTGTCTCTCCTCAAGATTCTTACATTTGTCCCCTGTCTTAAGTAAGGAGGCTGGAGCTGTGGTGGTTCAACATTGGCTGTTAAGGGACCCCCACCAGCAGCCAGCAGGAGCCAGACATTGCTCACTTGGTGACATAAAGCCGGTTTTCCCTTGGAAGTGAAGGAGAGGGGAGGTCCACCAAATAGCCTAATAAACATTTCTCGCTTGCTGCTGAAGTAGCACCAGTCTACTTTTTGAAACATCTCCATTTCATACACCCTGATATCTCTGACATAAAGTGGGAAAACTGCACATGCCGTTGTCAGAATATAGTCCCAGCTTGCCCTTGCCTCAGATTCCATTTCTCAAAAACCCCAACCTGGGGTCCAGGTATTCAGGTTGGAGAGAGGAGAGAGGAGGGTGTGGGAGATGTAGGGAAAAAGGGGAGAAGGAGGTAGTGTCCAGAACCCTCCTCGGCCCTGCAGGGTGTCTGTCACCTCCCTGCAGCGTGTGAGCCTCACCACTTCCACCCACTCTTCTGTTTTTTAGCCACTGAGAGTGAAGGTCCCAGAGATGCTGCAGGCTGAAATTGGTAAGTTGGCTCATTGGTCAGTGAGTCTCGTCCTGGGCTCCCCAGAGGCTCCAGAACACAGAGGGGACATGGTCTTTGTTCTTGGGACGCTGTCTCCTAATAGGGGAATATGGGGCTGGTTCTGGAACTCCTCATGGTAGCTATGGGCAAGCACAGACAGGACGGGCCCTGCCTGGGGGCTTACTGCCCAGGGGAGCTTGTCACAGGAAGACACTGGCTCGGGAGACCTGGGCTTCTTCCTCCCAACCTGCCACGGATCCTCTCTGGGCCTCCATTGGTTCATTTGTACAAAGCGGGAATTAGACTCAGCGAGGGATTCCTCAGCCTGATCAAGCATCAGAAACCGCTGGTGAACTCTCTACAGACAGCAGGGCCTCCCCCCATCCCACCTGCAGAGTCAGGATCTCCTGAGGGTTTTTGTTCTGTTCCTCTTAAGTTCCTTAACCAAGACCAGTAGTGGGCCCAGAGTGAGGACCCAGTTAGCTAGGGGGCTGCTCCACTCCCTTCTCACTCTCGAGTCCTGAATGGAAGAGCTGAGGACAGGCATATACAGAGGAAGACTCACAGGCAGCTTCTAGAGGATAGAAGTCTAAACTGCCTTTGGGGAGAAGTGATTACAGATGTGGCCGACAGGGAGGAAAGCTTATGGGCACGGGCCAGAGGGTGAACAGAGCTTCCCTAAAAGCAAAGGCAAGGGAACAGCCTCTCCCAGGGACTTGGCCTCAGCTGAGTGAAGCTAGATGAGGGCCAGGAGAGACACCTTCCGGGGTCTGGTGGGAGTGGGGGCTTCATGTGACGTGCTTGCCTCTTGCAGCCTTGTGAGCCAGCCCTGGGGCAGTAGGAGAATGACAGGCTTGAATTCGGTGTCAGAGGGCAGGGTGTGAACACCCTGGTGGGGGGGCTTTAGTGTTCTAACTAGTGGTGTGTAGAACATCTAGTTTTTGTCCTCCCTTGAGACGGCGTCAGGACTCCAGTCATGAGTTCAGGAGTGACCTGCCAGGCACAGGCCCGCACTTGCTTCAGCTAACGGGAAAGCAGAAAGCCAGCATCCCCTTCCAGGGCCACAGGGATGCCCAGCAGACACCACCTCCTCCTCCCCAACACCCCTCCCATTTCTGTCTTCGGGCTCCCACCACAGACTTGCGCCTGCGAGCCGGTGAGGACATCCGTGGTGTTCTCAGTGACGCTCAGGAGGCAGCCATGCCGGAGATCCAGGAGCAGATTCACGACTACAGGTGCCCCACCCCCGCCCTTTGCTTTCCCCTCATCACGTATGCGTGTTTACCTCACACCTTCTGGGTATCTGCCGAGTACTTGTGCACATTTACTTTTTTTTCCATGTCTCTGGCTTAGAACAAAGCGCACTCTGGGGCTGGGCAGCCTGTATGGGGAGAATGACCTGCTGGACCTGGATGGGGACCCTGTCCGAGAGCGCCAAGTGGCTGAGAAGCAGCTGGCTGCCCTAGGAGACATTCTGTGAGTCTCCAGTTCCACTCCCACCCCTGAACCTACTCAGCAGGCGGAGTGGTCTGTGGGTCTCTTTCCTGCTCTCTCCCCCTCTCTGCTGCTCGCCTGGTGCTCCATCCCCTGGAAGGTGGGGTGAGTCCCACCCTCGTGCTGCCTCTCAGGCTGAGGGCTGCCTGGACGTCAGGGTAGCTGCAGAGCCTGGGACCCTGACATAACTTGGTGGTTATGGCAAACCACAGGCTCCGGGATCGCGGTGAGCTTTCGGCTTTCTTCTCCTCACCCCGTCTTCCTGCCTCCTCCCTTCCTGCCCCTAAGACGTGTCTGACACTGGGCATGGGAGCCACGCTGGGAGTCTGTGTGGGCGCAGCTCCTTCAGCGGCAGATGGAACTGGCTTAGAGGAAAGCCAACCATTTTTAAGTAGTCACATCAGAAGACTAACCTTACTAAACTTACTGAAGAGCTTCTGGCACCGCGGCCATGGTTGCTCCTTTCCAGCCCCACTTCCTGAAGTGTCGCAGGACCTGCGATGACCATGTGGGGACACTTCCAGGCTCAGAGGGGGATTTTCACCCAGCGCTGCGCCTCCACTCAGTGTGTCTGTTGTATGACCCAGTTAAGCCGTTTCATCTGTCTTGGTGTCACCTATCAAGTGGCAAAAGTTGGACTAGATGATGTCCGTAGTCTCCTCTAACACTAATATTTCCATTCAGCGAATATTTATAGAGCCCTACTGTGTGCTGAGTAGTATTCTAGGTTCCTGGGATACATTAGTAAACAAAAAAAACAGTTCTTGTGAAACTTCAATTACAGTGGGAGGAGAAAGCAATGTATGGTAAATAAGCAAATGCTGCAGTATGTTAGAAATAATAAGTGCCGGGGTGGGGGTTAGGAAATAGAGCCGGCTGAGGGGGTCAGGAACACCAGAGCCCGAGGTTGGCAGAGGAAAGTGGGGGAGGAACCCCTGCAGACATCTGGGAAGGGCCCCCCGGGCGGGACCAGCAGCCCTAGCAAAGGGAATGTGCTTGGTACACTTGGGCAGCAGCGGGAGACCAGTGACCAGAGCAGACCGAGGAAATGCTGGAGTCACAGAGGGGTCATAGGGGCCGGCACACTAAGCCTGTGGCCAGTGTCAGGACACTGGGCTTTGCTCTCGGGGTGGGGAACACGCGGGCCTGTGAGGGACTCGATTGTGGGTGGAGGGTGGGGAGCGAGGGAGGGTTCCAGACAGCGGTCAGCTAAGAATTCACGGAATAGGGACTTGGAAGAGAGCAGTGGCAATGGAGGTGGGGAAAGAGGTCAGTTCTAGGTATATTTTGGCAGCGAAGCAAATAGGAATATTTCCTTAAAATTAATTATGGGGTGTGAGAGAAAGAAAAATGGAATACTCCACAGTTGTTCACCTAAACTTCTAAAGGGACTAAGGTGCCATTGATTATGAGGTGGGGGGGGTGACCCTGTGTGGAGCAGTTCTGTGGTAGAAAATTTGGGGCTCAGTTTTGGACCTGGTCCATCCAAGACCTTTTTTAGACCTCAAACTGGAGGTTTGAGTAGGCCACTGCATACCTGAATCTGGTGTTTGATAAGAGCTGTGGGCTGGAGATGAAATTATTTGAATTCACAGAGGATGGGCTTATTCTTTGAAAACAACCTTCTGACCTTCATCCAAGCCCTGAATCTTTCTGGGCCTTTGTGTCCTAGTAGTCACGTGGCAGTAATCACCCTGACCACTCCAGAGATGGAGGCAAAACCTGACTGAGCCTTTTCTGAGATCGTAGACATCAGAGAATTGTATGGAATGATTATTGACAGCATAGATACCCCACTTAAAATGGTTTCTATTTAAAGCAGTGAAGCTTTGGTCTCATTAAATGATGGATATAATACCTACTCATGGGTTATTCTGAGAATTAGATGTGTGAGCACAAGTAAATAGAACAGTGCCTGGCCTGTAGTGAGCGCTCACACGTCAGCTGCTACTCTAACCATTTACCTCCCTGGAATAGGTTTCTCTGAATCGGAGCTCTAAGTGCCGCCTCTGCTCCCACCTTCTTGCCTCTCAGGTTGGTTGTCAGCCAACCCTCTAATTAGTTCTCAGGGCACAGGGACAAGCCTCTGCCTCCATAATAACTTAAGCTAGAACAGATACCAAGCAAGAGGCTGTACTTGCCACACACCTCTTCCTTTTAGCTAGACAGACACTGTCGTCAGCCTCATTGTAACTCTGTGCTGGGAATGAGAACTCTCACCTCCTGAGCCCCAAGCTGGCTGCAGAGCTGGGACCGAGAGCCTAGGCTGACCTCCTGTCACACTCTCCAGCAGCCCCGCTTCCTCCAGGAGGGAACTCGCACCCTCCCAGCGTCTGCACAAGCGGACAGGCCTCCGCCTTTGTGGTCTGTGTCATCTGCTCTTTCTTCTGTTCCAGGTCCAAATATGAGGAAGACAGAAGGTGAGTCAGTCTGGGGTTTCAAGTTGGGAAGGAGCGGGCTTGAGCTACGGGGCTTTCCGTCTTCGCCAGTCACGGGAGTCCCTAGCATTGGAGGAGGGCGGGCTGTCCCAGTCACATTCCTAGGGGTCTGGGTACCCATGACACCACATGTCATGAGTCCAGGCCCCTGATGCCTGGCTCGCCACCTGGGACGGGGGTCTGCTGCTCAGTGGGAAGATACCAAGTTGCTGTCACTCCCAGTCTTCCCACACCTGGCCGCCTCTTCTCCCACATTAGCCATGTCTCCCCACTTCTTTCTCTTAATCACCTAAAGACAAAGTGGTGAGAGAACCATCCTGTGTTAGCAGCACCCACAGGGAAGAACAGGAGCACAGCACATTTCCTCTCTCGGCACATATTAATTCTTTTGCAGCCTATCTGTGTATCCTTTGTTTCTCAGCAGCCAGTGTCAACACGAGTACACAGTCCTTGGGCATGCCCACAGTTAATAAGGGAGAGAAGACAAGGTTAGAAGCCTGCCTAAGAGAGGAAAGCCAGGGCTGAAGCATTTGCTGCAGTGAATCCACAAAGTGGGTAGTGTGTCTGCAGAATTGAGAGCCAAGTACCTTCTTAAACACAGAGCTCTGGACAGTTTCATTTGTGGCACTTGGAAGCTACCCGACAGCTCCCTTTCACCTCCTTTCTTTGTCGTTGGGGGCGGAAGGGTGGCGAGGGCAGTATACCTCTGCAGAGGCAGGGTGGTGTCTCTCCCCTTGCCTGTCCCCCACCTCCACAGATGCCTAGAGCATTAGCTGGGGGCTCAGGTCGTCCTCCAGGCCTACCCATGAGTTGTCTGCTTATATTTTAGGGAACTGACAGGTCTTTCCACTGACCTCAGTCCCTCATCAGGAAGAGTTCTGCTTAGGGAAGGAATAATTTCTCCTGGGAGTCATGCCAGCCAGAACTTGTAGCCAGCTTCTGCCTGCTGTCCCATTTGAGTCTATCAGGCCCCTCTCTGAATACCCTAAGCCGCTAACTATCCCTCCGTCCCTCCACTGGGCAGTGGAGAGGAGATGTTTGGAGCAGGGCTCCGGCGCTCCCCACTGCCAGCATGGGCGACCGGCGCTTTCTGATGCTTCACGCCCAGTTCCTCCCCGCAGTGCCCCCATGGACTTTGCCCTCAGTACCTACGTGAGCCACGCTGGGATCCGTCTGCGAGAGGCACGGCCTTCCAACACAGCTGAAAAGGCCCCGTCTGCTCCTGACAAGGACAAGTGGCTGCCCTTCTTCCCGAAGACCAAGAAGGTGACCACACTGCCCTAGAAAGTGTCTGCTCTGCGCTGAGGCAAACTAGGAAGGCTACTCTGCGGTTACCTAGTTCACCCCACCGCCTTTGGGTGTGGAGTCACCTAGAAGCCCCAGACCAGAGCAGCTCTCTCCCTCCCTCCAGACCCAGGCCAGAAGCCTATGGGCCAGTTTAGGTATAAGCATGAGGCTGCTTTCCAGTTATTTCTTGGGGGCCAGTCTTGGGGGCCGTGGAGAGAGTGGCAGAATGATTAGTAGCCAGGCGTGGGTATTGGACCCTCCCCAAACCCTGGTGTCTGTTGTCTCCACAGAGCAGCAATTCTAAGAAAGAGAAGGATGCCTTGGAGGACAAGAAGCGAAACCCCATCCTCAAATACATTGGGAAGCCCAAAAGCTCTTCCCAGAGCAGTGAGTATTCCGGGGGGCACCAGCCTTGGACATGGACCTCAGCCTCTCCACTGACCAGTATGCTGGCAGAGGGTCTTCCTGTGTTTCTGGAATCCAGAGGCCCAAACTCACAGGCTGCAGCTTCCTCTCGGCACTGCCATGTCCTCTCCTTGCCACACCCAGGGCAGTCTCCTTGACGTACGGGGGCTGCTTCGGAGCTGCCGCTCCTGGGTCCTAACTGGGAATTGAGAGCCGCCTGTCGCTACTGAACAGCCGTGCAGAGGGATATTTCCCCCTTCACAGGATCGCTTTGTTGACAGTATATGCCCCCTTCGCCTTCACAGGGTGCTCCTGAGGTCCTATGTGTTAGGGGCGATTATGGGCCCTCGACAGGGCGTTGAGTTACTATTAAGCAGAACTAGGTGGACAGGGGGCAGGTTTGGGACCCAGAGGTTCATTCCCCTCACGCCATCTGTAAAGCCCAAAACTCAGTCGGTGCGGTCACGGATCTCTTCCCAGCCATGTGTCATTTGTCTAGAAATTGCTGCTGGCCCAGTCAGTGCCTTAAGACCCCTGTGCTGGTCTTGGGAATCGGTGAAGGGCTGTGAGCTAAGTCTGCTGCCTCTCTGGAAACTGCTGCTCGGGGACGTGGGGAGGGAGGGGTGCTTGTAGGTCAGACCTGGGTTTTGCCACCTTTTCATTTTCCAGCTTAATGTAATTTTTATTTTGACTCTGAGACATTAATTTGACTTTTCATGGTTTACTTTTGTTTTTGTTTGTTTTCTTTTAGCATTTCATATTCCCTTGTCCCCTGTGGAAGGTAAAAGGACCATTTTCTTTGGGTTTTTCTTTGCATTAGCGCTGAGTTTCCATTTCCCAAATCCTGTCTTCCCTTCACGTTGTCCGCCTCTTCATCTCCTCCCATGCTGCCCCTTCCCTCCCTCCCTTTCTGCACCCATTTCTCTTATATGTGTCTCCTGCTGCTCAAGCTGCCCACCCCCACCTGGGCACGAGACTGCCTGCCTAACCCAGGGTTCCAGAGCCGGGACCCCTGCCCCAGGAGGAGCTCCTCCTGGCAGCACAGCGGGGCCAGCCTCCGAGGCCCTCCCGCCACAGCCCAAGGCCTTCCTTTCCATCGCCCCTCCATGGCCCCAGCTCCAAAAGTCCAGGGCTCCTTATATGTGAGGGAAACCCTCACACACCAAAATGTCCTGCATACGTTCCTCAAATTTTTGTTTTCAATTGAATTAATAATAAAAATCCCTAGTTTTAAAGGTTATGTGGGGTGTCCTTAGTAAATAATAGGTCTCTGGCAGTTTTTCTTTGGGGCACTTTAATTTCTGTCATTTACTTTGCCTAAGCCCTTCAGTGTAGCACCTCCATCCTGTTTGACTCTTAGCTGCAGTGGTTAAAAAGGACAACCCTAAATATATATTTGTTACAGCACCTAGTATCTTCTAGAATCTGTGGATTAAAATATATATAAAATACACATTAACCCAAAGAAGCTTAGAACCTAGAACTGGAAGAGTTCATTTCCCATCAGTGAGGTCCATATGCATACAATTAAGTGATTTAATATTTTCTAGGTTCTACAGTAAATCTTTGGAGAGAGAGAGAGCAGTGGGATGCAATCAGGAAATTATTTGCTAGAATTCATTTTTTATGTCAAATGACAAAAATAGTGATCTGCCAAATTATTTCAAAATTTGGTAAATTCCTAGACTCCTTGTGATATTTTAAACAATAAAAATGAGGGATATATTGAAAACCCAGGCCTCTTAGCATACCCCACCTCCTTGCCCCCACTGCTTGCTTTGTGTCACTGAGGGGACGGGAGCACCCAGGGTGGCATTGCTGATCCCAAGGGCAGGATAAGGATGCTGGGTATCCACCATCCCTTTGAGTCAGAACTCTTCCCATTGTAGTTTCATGATTGGGTTTGGTGTCCTCAAGCTCCCAGGACATCAGGCAAATCTGTATCAGCTAAAGACCAGACACCCACCGCAGCCAGAAAGCCTCAGGGCTGAGCATTCCGCCATTCAGGCCCATCAGCTATTGTTCCTGTCAATTAGGGAACATAACATATCTGATTGTCAGTAACATGATGTACTTTTATTTTGTTTCATCAGCACTCAGGGAATGGGGGAGGAAGAGCCAAGGCTACCAGCTCTGCTTTTTTAAAAAATATGTTCCTTTCTACCTGTCTTTTCCCATTCCTCTGGGTTATTCAGTTGTGCCAGATCTCAGGGCCACACCTGTTTCTTATGATGGCTAGCAAGTAACCATATCCCAGAAACAATGGGGCATTTTCCAAGTGGCCCATGCAGAGGGAACAGTGCACTCAGCTTGGTGGCTTTCTGAGACAGGATGTCCCCAGGCTCCCACATCATCAGCCAGCAGGGGCTGTGGCTGCTCATGGACACTGGCCCCTTCAGTAACCCCACATTCAGTCTGGGACAGGCAGACCTGGCTCTGAACTCCAAGATGGGAGACATGGTAACACCCCTACTCCTGACACACATGTACACACACACAGCCACCTGTTAGGCAGTTTCAGTTAAATTTTACTCTAGCCACTTGCCTAAAGGCTATGAAGTTGTAAGCTTCTAAGAGACCAGCTAAATGGTTTTCTGTTTCCTCTAGCTTGGAACTTTCCTTAAGAAATTGAGGTTAGCTACAGATGGAGATTTGTGAGTTTATATATGTAGATACTGGAATCTCTGAAGCCGGGTGGGACCCTGGTTAATGTGGCCCGGAGGTCAGGGCCTAGCCCCGTTGGGTACTTATCTTGAGGCAAGGTAAATCCTAGTTACCCGTCCTGTTGTCTCGGGCAAAGCAGCATTTCAAGCCCAGTTCCTGATGAGCTGAGCTCTCTGACCTTGAAGATGAGAGCCAGTGGACTCCTGAGTGGGAGTTCCCTTCCCCACATCACATCTGCCTTTTACTCTCTCACCTGCCCTTTTCACTTTAGACAAGAACAGCCATCTTTTGTTTTAGCATTGAAAGGGGGCTGGAATTTGAATGAGAGAGAGAGTGACATCTCTCCTCTGTTCCTACCACCTCCCACCACCACTGAGAATAGGGGCATCTGATTCTTCAGTGATGGAGACCAGAGGCAGGGGTGGAAGCAGAAAGAACAGAAAGGAGAGTCAAAGGAAAACAGAAAATACTGAGCTATAAAAGGAATACAAATTGGAAAATGATACAATGTGGCAACCTGAGCAAATGACATGTAGATGTGTTTTTGGTAATCCTGGCTATTTTTGTGACCTGTATGTGGCTCTTAGGAAAAACCTTGTTGTGATTCTCAAGTGTAAGAGTCATAGTAATAAAGACTGTGAGAGCCAGAAGAAATATCCATCGCAAATGTCCTTCCAGGCCCCTCTCATTTTGCATATGAGAAGAGGGCAGACCTGGGAAGGTGGAGTGGCTGCCAGGCCACACTGGGGATTAGCGGGTGAGCCAGGACTAGGCCCATGTCTCCTGATTCTCAGCCCCATGCTCTTCCCATCCATGCTTGCTCATTGCTCTGTCTTCTGGGCTAGAGGGGAATGAGGGCCCCGAGACCCTGTCCCTGAACAGAAAACAGAGTATCCTTCATTACCTTTCTGCTTCTAGTTAAACCAGGCAATGTGAGGAACATCATTCAGCACTTTGAGAACAACCAGCAGTATGATGCCCCGGAGCCTGGGACACAGCGACTCTCAACGGGAAGCTTTCCTGAGGACCTGCTGGAGAGTGACAGGTAGCAGTGGCTGGATGGGGCAGAAGGTGGCACAGGTGGAGTTTGGAGCTAGGGTTTAATTCCAGCTCCTTTACCCCGTCCACTAGACAATTAGGCTCCCATATAGAACTCACTGCCCCTCCCCCAACCTTCCCACCTGGATAGCATCAGAAGACAACATATTATGTGCTGGTGATCAGGCCGGCTGAAGAGACAGCAGGGCCTCTGACCTTCCTGCCCAGGAACCACATGCCTTTAAAATTTCCTTTGGCTTCAACCCTCTCACTACTCAGTAGCCTCCATCCTAAGAATGAGCTCAATTATTATGAAGCACCTAATTAGACTCCCTAATGACAAGGCTAGAAAGGACTATAGAGGGGTGGAAGGAAGTCTGGGGAAAGAGGAGGTCAGGTCAGGCAAGAGCCTCTGCCGCCCATGAAGAAGAGCTAGAGTGAGGTTCTGGGCATGTAAGCTGGGCGTCAGATGTCTGTCAGCAAAGAGATGCAAAGTTCAGGGATTCAGAGCAAACTGCTCTTCCCCTTTCAGGAAACAAAAGGAGAATTGAAGCTGTGGCATCTCTCATGCTCCATCTTTGGTCAAGTTCTAACGATAACCCTTCTCTCGTATTAACTTGTTCTTGACTGTGACTTGACAACAATCAAGTCATGTCTGAAATTCTACAGCCAACACTGAAAGTGAATTGTCATAGTCGGAAATATCCTTGCACATTCCTTAAGTCACCCTTGAAGTATAGTAAATGTGGTCTTGTGTGTACAAAAGTAATTCTCACACACACTCATCACATCTGCGACTACTGTGCTGGGCTTTGGCAGGCACAGAAGCAAGTCAGTATTTAGCAGCCTGGATAGTTGAGCCATTTTACCTCTGAAATACCTAGATTCAAACTCTTTAAGTCAAACATTCTTGCTTGTAGGCAAGATTACTCTTTTCTATTTATATGAAGCCTTTATAAGCTCAATATGTGTTAAATGATTTTGCTATGGTGAGAATTAACAAAGGTTTAGGAAAAATAAAGGTTAGATCTGTGCTGGGGTAAGAGGCTGAATTCTTATATGACTGGATAAATTAAATGTGCATTTATATTGTGATTGCTGGGGTAGACCTGATCTTACAGATGCATGAAATATGTGAGTGTAAGATATAATAACAAAATTTTGTAAAAATATTTGAGACCATTTGCAAACTTGTATTCTTGGAGTTGCTAGGGAATTTTGCCCTAAGACATTCACTAGGATCCTAAATATTCTCTGCAGAAGCCTTTGGATTTGATGGTGATAAGCTTGCTGGCAATTCTAGAAGAAATAGAATTAGCAGCACAGTGGGTCAGAGGTTGTTGAAGTGACTTAACAGGTGCAAGAAGCCCCCCATCCTAGACAGCAGCACTCCAGGAATCTGGAGCCAGCCGGGGGTCACGTGCCCCGCTTCCTGATGGGACTGTTCCTCACTTTCTGGCACTTGAAAGAAGGTGCTTCCCTGCAGCTCCAGTGACCTCGCTGGGTGAGGTTTGTCGTGGCCCTCAAGTGACACATTGTGGGGCACTGGTGTAAACAGTGGAGTTAGACTGGGTTGGAATTATTCTGACAAGCATCAGGGGAGTGTTCAGTGGGGGATCAGCCGCCAGTATGGTTTCTAAGCCCCAGGCCCCCAGGAGGAGCTCCACTTGGGTCCTCTGGCAGTTCGGAGAGACTTGATGAATAGAGGCCGTTTGGCTCCTGCACCACAGCAGCCTGCTGTGCTGAGCTCGCCAGACCTGCCAGGCCTTCTGTGGTCCTGGAGACACCGCAGGATGAAGATTAGTAGTAATGTCAGCAAAGAACCGTCCAGCAGAGCCATCCTGGGGCAGTGAGGGGTCAGAGATGCCAGCTCTCTCAGAGCTGATGCACTGCAGGACTCAAGAAGGAACAGCCCCCAGTCACCAGCATCTCCTCAAGCCTCAGAGACACTCCGGCTGAGTACGCATGGCAGCCAGGGAGCAGGGTCCCTCCAGTCAGCACACAGACCCTGTAAGCACCTTCCCAAGCCGGTCTGCTCTCAAGAGGGGAGATGGAAGCTTAGGAAGGAAGCTGTCAAGAATGGAAGAAATCCACATCGCAACTGGAGGAGTGGGAAGCCAACAGCAGGTGGAATTGTCTGGTGGTCAGTGTGGAGAATGTACAATAAGCGTGTGAAGATAGTGTCTGTTCTTCCCGCAGTAAGAACTTGTAAAAGGGAACATTGACTTCAAGCAGAGTCCTGGGTGGGAGCTGACCTGTTCCAAAGCAGAGGGCAAGATGGGCTGGCCATGGGATGGCCCAGGGACAGAGAGGGCGGGACCTGGGAGTCCCTGATAAAGGACTCTGGTGTCCACAGCTTTCCTGACAGGAGATTAGGGTCTTTGGCATCTGGACACATGACGAGTCTAATTCTGTTAGCCCCAGATTTCACCTTCCTGTTAGGATCCCTGCCTGAGTGGTCACAGGAAGATTACAGGCCCTGTGCATCAAGCCAGGCTAAGGAGAGGAGTTTTATAGAGCAGCTGCAGTGCCGTCCTCAGTGGGGGTTGGGCAGCAGGTAAGAGCTGGCCAGGGCACAAGATCCCACGGTCTCGTGCCCTTTCTCCCCAGCTCACGCTCAGAGATCCGCCTGGGCCGTTCTGAGAGCCTGAAGGGCCGGGAGGAGATGAAGCGGTCTCGGAAGGTGGAGAACGTGCCCCGCTCTCGCAGTGACGTTGACATGGATGCCGCTGCCGAGGCCGCCCGTCTCCACCAGTCAGCCTCCTCCTCTGCCTCCAGCCTCTCCACCAGGTAGGCAGGGCACAGGTGCTCAGCCACTGGTATCTTCAGGACGGGCAGGGCAAAGGGTTGCTGAGAACTGACATTCTTTCCCCAGGTCTCTTGAGAACCCAACCCCTCCCTTCACCCCCAAAATGGGCCGCAGGTGAGTGATGGGTGCTGTAGCATCTCTGTTTGGTGTCCCAGCCATGCTCAGCCGTTCCTCCACCCTGAGTGGCTAGGTGGGTGGGTGTCTCCTCTCTGTGGCCGGCTGCCTTCCATGGGCACAGGGCAGGCAGGCTGGGCTGGAGAGGGAGGGCCAAACCCTGTGTGTGAGTTCTTCCTCTGCGAGACACTGAGCTACCCACTTTCCCCCAGGAGCATTGAGTCCCCCAGCTTGGGGTTCTGCACAGATGCCCTCCTCCCTCACCTCCTAGAGGATGATCTGGGCCAGCTGTCTGACCTGGAACCTGAGCCAGATGCGCAAAACTGGCAGCATACTGTGGGCAAGGATGTGGTGGCTGGGCTCAGCCAGAGGGAGATTGACCGGCAGGAGGTCATCAACGGTGAGAAACGGGCCCCACCTCCCCGTCTGCACTCCGGCACGGGTGGCAGCAGGCACCGAGCACCTGCAATGTGAAGGCCAGCAATGATAGGGTGGGCTCGGGCCAGAGCCAGGTCCGTGTGGCTGTGCCTGCAAAGGCCGCCTCAGTTCTGGCCTCTGGTGGGGACAGAAAAGTTGATGAGCAATCTGAAACCAGAACTTGGTTCCCCCAAAAGTCAAGCACTTGGGGGGCCATGATAGTGACTCTAGATGTCTGCTGATCTGTTTCTCCCTGTCTTCCGACCCTTCCGTGTCATGACCCCATTCAGAACTGTTTGTGACAGAAGCTTCCCACCTGCGCACACTCCGGGTCCTAGACCTGATCTTCTACCAGCGCATGAAGAAGGAGAACCTGATGCCCCGGGAGGAGCTGGCCCGGCTCTTCCCCAACCTGCCAGAACTCATAGAGATCCACAGTGAGTAGTCCGTCCTGCCCGTCCTGCCTGTCTGCCATCCACCTGCCCCGCTCCCATCCTGCCCTGGCCAGCCTTCAGGCTTCTGCTGGGTTTTGCCCACATGCCCACTCTCCCCACATAGATAAGCCTCACCAGTCCTCTTTGCTGAGAAAACTTCATATACAACCTGAAACCAGCAGTCTCATTCCCCCAGAAGTAAAGTGGCTTCCAGACCCTTCCCCGCGGCCCTGCTCCCAAAGACCCCTATCTGGCAGGGCAGCTCAGCCCTGGGTGGTTCTTTTTCTTCTCTCTCGCCCACCCCAGATTCCTGGTGTGAAGCCATGAAGAGGCTCCGGGAGGAGGGCCCCATCATCACAGACATCAGTGGCCTCATGCTGGCTCGGGTAAGGCTGCGAAGCTCTCTAAGGCTGGAGGAGGCAGGGCTCGCGGCCCGTGGCTGGAGGCTGGGCGTGGTGGGGGTTCGGGCAGGGCTGTGATACTGGTGGCCTCCGTTCTGCCTCTCAGTTTGACGGCCCTGCCCGGGAGGAGCTCCAGCAGGTGGCCGCTCAGTTCTGCTCCTACCAGTCCGTAGCCCTGGAGCTGATCAAGACGAAGCAGCGCAAAGAGAGCCGGTTCCAGCTCTTCATGCAGGTGTGCCCGCGGCCCTCCCTCCTCGCCACCGGAGGTGGGCCCGTCCAGTTATCTCTGATCTGAGGCAGAAAAGTTAACGAGGGTCGCCAAGGATCTGAAGACCCTCCTGGCCCCCAGCTCCCAGGACCCCAGCCTCTTCTGTCCGCCAGGGAGGACACCCCAGCAACTCCCTGCCCCCGTCCACACCGTCCTCCACGCCGCCTCTGCAGAAACACTCTCAAGGCAGAGACCACTGCTCACTGAAACGAACACTGAGTTCGCAACCAGAAGGCCCAGCTCACCTGCCCACACCTATGTGCACTTAGAGGGGCCTGTTCCCTTGTCTATAAAGCAGGAATAAAACCTGCTCCACGTAGCTTGTTTGAATCATATACCTTCCTTGGGCTGTTGCCTCCCTGCCCCAACCAGTCTTTCCCTAAGTATTTAAGGAGGAAGCTGCCACAACTGCTTCTGAGTTACTGTCTACGATTAGGACCTATTTGGCATTTACACTCCTATCCGGGTCCTGGGCCCATAAACCAGCTCCTAACCACAGGCTGCCCTCTGTGCCTCCTTCCATCTAGGAGGCTGAAAGCCACCCTCAGTGCCGGCGACTGCAGCTTAGAGACCTCATCATCTCCGAGATGCAGCGGCTCACCAAGTACCCATTGCTGCTGGAGAACATCATCAAGCACACAGAGGGTAGGGCTTGACGAAGCACTGGCACCAGGGCACCGCAGCCCTGCTTCCGACCCTCGTTCTGGCACTGACTTGCTTTGTCACTGTAGCCAGTCGCTTGACCTTTCTGGCCTTCAGGGTCTTCGTGCTTGCCTTATGTCATGGTTAGTCTCAAAGAAGACAATGATTGTAAATGTGCTTTGGAAAAAATAAGGTTCTCAGCAACGGGAGGAGGTAAGGGCTGCTTCTAGCCTGTGCAAATCAAAGGAAAATATCTAGTTGGGCAGAGGCTGGCACATGGAGGGCACCTTGGCTCCTCGGACAACTGTAGTCCCACACCAGGGGCATGGATTTTATTTTAGCCCCTGTCACCTCCACTGCTGGATGCCTCTGTGCAGAACACAAAAGGTCCAACCCTATGTGGTAACTCTAGAGGAATAAGGGGCCAAGCTGAGTGAGAGTCCAGCTCCAGGTTGTCGCTGTCCCAGGATTCTGAGCATCCTTCACCACCCTTGGGTCGGAAGCGTTGGGAGTCTGGGTGTAGAAGCATGAAGAACCGCAGCCCGGCTCTAGAGGCTCAGTCACGGCCATCAGCACAGTTTCCAGTCCTGTCCCCCCACCTCCGTAGAGCCGGTTGTGGTCTAAGCAGGAATTCCCAAGAGCTATGAGTGTCTTCAAAGCAATGGTCTAAAAACCTGAGGCCCTCAGTGAAAGTTACCCTTGTACTGGAAAGTAAACAAGTCTTAAGGTTTGCAGCAGGCCAGGTAATAGTGAACTCTGAGAGACTTCTCAGGCAGAGCCCCTAACCACCCGTTGCCCCAATTGGCAGGTGGCACCACTGAGCACGAGAAGCTGTGCCAGGCCCGGGACCAGTGCCGGGAAATTCTGAAGTACGTGAATGAAGCCGTGAAGCAGACAGAGAACCGGCACCGTCTGGAGGGCTACCAGAAACGCCTGGATACCACCTCCCTGGAGAGGGCCAGCAATCCTCTGGCAGCAGAGTTCAAGGTAGGAGGCAGGGGCTGCGGCAGAGAGAGCCCCCCAAATACATTTTTCTTAGGAGCAGAGCTGTCGGGACCTAGAGAGTCTTAGAGGTAGAGATCTAGGCCTGCCTGTGGTAGGATGGCATGGCGGGGCCCTGGGATACATGCACCCCATGACCATGGTCACTTGGCCCTTGAGAGGTAAGAGCAGACAGCCCGCCAGTAAAGACTAGATGTTAGAACTCAGCCTGGGAGTGCCGGGAGAGGGACTTAGAACTTGAGGTAAAGGGGAACATCATTTGGGAGGAAGTAAAGCTGAAGGGATGGGCAGGTAAAGCAGAGATTTTCTTAGGATGGTAGATGGCAGGTGGTGAGGGGTCGATGAGAGATCCAAGCCAGAGCCATTGGGATATCCCCCAGCACAGCACGGGGCACGTGACCGCAGTTTCACTTGTCTGTGTCCCCACGAGTGTGAGCACAAGGACCCTTCTTGTTCAGTGATTCCCAGCACCTCCGCATGATGTCTGACATGTAGTTCCCTCAAATACTTGTTGAATGAAGGTGTCTCCTAAACAGAGCCTGGATCTTACAACCAGAAAGATGATCCATGAGGGGCCGCTGACCTGGAGGATCAGCAAGGATAAGACCTTGGGTACGTGCCAGGGGGCTTGGGCCTAGAGAGAATGTGTGGTGGGCTGGGTGGCCCCAGGCTCTTCTCTCTCTGGAGCATAAACCCTGAAACCTGGTGCTTCAAGGGCAGTGCGGTACCCGGAGGCAGCGTGAAACCCAAGCGGGATGAGAGCTCAGATTCCAGCTCAATGTGGGGCCAGAGCACCGGACCCAGGGCTTCCTAGACCCTGGGCGGACGTTGGAGAGCTTCTGGTCCCCAGGTGGGGATGAGGGATGAGCAGGCGACAGGGACCCCTCACAGCCACCACACCCCTGCAGACCTGCTCGTGCTGCTGCTGGAGGACCTCCTGGTGCTGCTGCAGAAACAGGACGAGAAGCTGCTGCTCAAGTGCCACAGCAAGACAGCTGTGGGCTCCTCGGACAGCAAGCAGACCTTCAGCCCCGTGCTCAAGCTCAACGCCGTGCTCGTCCGCTCCGTGGCCACAGGTGCCCGCGAGGAGACTGCCACTGTCACTAGTGTGCCTGTGTTCCTTTCCTCCCCTGGACCCAGCTGAGCAGGATGCAGTCCACAGTGGGGAGTGTGGCGGGGAGGGTGGGGACCGAGATGAGAGCCTGGAGCAGGCCAGTGGGCTGTGGGCTCCTGGGATAGGCTGAGGATGCCCGAGCGGGCAGCAGTAGGGCAGGCCTCCCTGCTGCAAGTGACGGGTGGGCTGGTTGCAGAAGACAGGCGCCCACCGCACACAGCTATTTTGGTGAGAAGCAGCATGCGCGTGAGCAAGGGCACTGGGGCAGGCGTCAGGCCACCTCCTCCTCTGGGCTCGCCCTCCACCTACCTCTAGAGAGAAGGGATGAGGGTGTGAAGGTGTCTCATTCCCTCAGCACCTGACACATGTCAGCCCTAACTGTTAGCAGAGCAGAAGGGTAGCTGGAGAGGACAGGAGGGGTTCCAGAATTGCCTCTCCCATTTGTAAGTGGGTCCTGAGTGGTTCTGATGACCCAGATCTGTCTTGTGCTGCCTTCTGCATCTGTGTCAAGGGTCAGGGCTTTGAGCCCGCACCCTGTCGCCCTGGCCCAGGCTGCAGTCACGCCTCTGCCACCCCCCGTGCAGACCCTCTGCCTTCCTTTCCTCACACAGATAAGCGGGCCTTCTTCATCATCTGCACCTCCGAGCTGGGCCCGCCCCAGATCTATGAGCTGGTGGCATTGACGTCATCAGACAAGAACACGTGAGAATTGGTTGAGGGGTCACATGTAGCTACCATCCCATGGGCCCAGGGTGGTGTGCATGAGGACACTGAACAGTGAGGCCAGGGCAGGCAGAGGCCGGGGTATTGGACAGGGAAGGGGGAGTTGGGATGGATGTGGAGTAGCTCACAGGGCCACCATCCCTGCCCCTGAGCAGGTCTTTGAGGGAAGAGGGAGCTCACAGCCATCCATTGCTGCTTGCCTTTGTCTGGTGTGGTTCCCTTCCCCTTGGGATCTTCTTCCCTTTCCCCATCAAGCGTTTTAAATTCATGCGTTTTCAGATGTCTGCCCCCCACCCACCCCCTGTCCCCACCCGTGGCCAGCCCGAGGTGGCATGGCACAGACAGAGGAAGTGGGTGGAGTCAGACGGTTTCTGTTGTCATCTGTAAAATGTGGATAATGCTACTGGAGTTATTTTAAGAGAAAACAGATATCTGATGCTTACCACAGAGTATGAGAGGGTTCGTGTCCAGTAATTGGTGGCTGTGAATCCCATAACTCCAGAGAAGCAGCCAGTCAGGACTGTGAGGGGAGGTGGGAACCGCCAGGCACAGAGTGGCTGGGGCAGGGCTTGGAGAAGGGCCCTGGGCGAAACCCTGGAGCAGCAGTGTCAGCGCAGGAGGTGCTGTGTGCCCAGTCATGATCTCACCGCCAGTCCTCTCTGCTCCTTCCGAGCAACAGATGGATGGAGCTCTTAGAAGAGGCGGTGCGCAAGGCCACCCGGCACCCTGGAGCCGCCCCAACACCTGTCCTTCCCACACCCCCAGGCCCCCAGGAGCCGGCCCGCCAGAGCCCCACACCCAGCAGGTGCTTAGCCTTCCAGGCCCCCTCGCCATCCGGATCCAGGCCACTGGTCGCTGCTTCTAAGCCCTTCCCCCTGGGGGTGGGCAGCCCCAGCAGACAAGTTAGCAGGCAGACGGGGAACATGCCCCCTCACCTGTGCCATCTGCCCCTGTCTGCTTGCCCTCTGCCGGCCCTGCACCTGGCTATAAAGGAGACTGCCTGCAGTGGGGCGGGGGTGTGGAATCGGCACCGGGGCAAGCTGGGCCAGCACCGTCCTCCTCACCAGGGTGCCAGCCAGATGGCAGGTTCTTAAACTACCACCCCCCTTCTTGGACCCTCCTCCTTCATTGCCCACTCTAACTCAGGAGGCCAGCATGGAGTTCCATGGCATCTCACCCTTGCTTGTTTCTTCCCCCAGGGTAGGACTGGATGACTCAGAAGTGTTCCGGAGTGAACCAGAACCTGGGGAGCTACCTGGAGGTCAGTCCCTTGAACTGTCATTGTGGGAATCCAGCCCCTTTGTTGTGTAGGCCAGGGAGGGAGATGGGGTCGCCCACTGAGTGTGAGGGAGAGACCCATCAAGGCCAGAGGCATATGGTTTGGTAAGAACAGAGAACAGGGTGAGGACAAAGAGTCTGCCAAGAGGAAGAACAGACTCGAGAGGTGCAGACCTTAACAGTTCACCTCATTCAGACCCTGGCTCTCTGGGCCACAGGCAGTTAGCAATGGAGGAAGAGGGACAGTCGGTTAAAGTCCAGGGGCCCCAGCTTCCTCCAGCCAAGAGTCCCTGTGGGGAATGAGGTGTCCTCAAGCCTGGGAACAGGAGTTGTGGTCGGGGCTGGAGCCCAAAGGGCTTACAGTTGCTGCCGTGGGGTGGGCAGGGACGACCAGGCCCCGAGCAGAATTATCATGGGGAGTTGCATATAAAGTGACTTAGGGCCTTGGCTCGGAGAGTAATCCCCCTGGCTGAGTCCCTCCCTACTTCCTTCTGCTGGGGATGCTTTTCCTTTGCGGAATGCCTCCCTGGGGCCTGGTTTCACACTGAGTCCCCATACACCCCATACTCTGTTCTCTTTTGTCTTCTTCCCTGTAGCACTCCTCACCTTTTGATTCGTTTAGAACATTGACTTATCTCTTTGTTTCTCTTGTCCCTCCACTAGAACCTAAGCTCCATGCAGGAAGGGATCTGTTGTATTTACTGATGTATGCCAAGGGCTTGGGACAGTGCCTAGCCGTGACAGGCGCTCTGCGACATTTGCAGAGCCAATCAGCAGTGTGCCCAGCCCCTTGAGTCCAAACCTGAGCATGGGGTCAGCCCGCACGCGCCCTCCTCTTTCCTGCCTTGTAGCATTCTCTCCTCCCAAATAGGCCCTGGGCCCCAGCAGAGGGGCAGAGGGAAGCCCCCGGCCCTGCTAGAGGACCCCAAGCAGGAGGGCAACATAGAGGAAGGGGGGCTGGGCGCCCCACCTCACCCCTCTGCGTCCCTGGATGGCGAGAACAGGGGCAGCAGGACAAGGGACCCCATCATCCTGCCCCTCCCAGGCCCCCTCTTCGTGGAAGGACTCGCCAGTGCAGCCCTAGAAGATGGTGAGTGCCTCGTGGGCCCTGCCATCAGCCCCTGGACCCCAGTAGCACGGCCAGTGTTGAGCTGTGGCAGACATCTCCACCCTCTACCTGTTGGAAGGCTCTCTCCCCAGTTGTGCTTGAGGAGAGAGAGATGCGGAGAGACAAGTGTGACTGCCCGTCTCCCCACTCCCTCCCACCCCACCCCGCAGTTGGCTGGCTAGAGCCCTCCAGCTCAGCCTGGGACCCAGGCAGGTTCTCCAAGTTGGGAGACGGGAGGCGAACAGCAGCCCTCCTGCACCTCTGGGCTCTCCCAGCGCTGGCGCAGTGTGCAGCCCTGTGCCGGGGAAGCCATCGCTCCGTTTCCCCCCCAGTGGAGAACCTGCGGCACCTGATCCTGTGGAGCCTGCTGCCAGGCCACCCTGTGGGACCCCCCGCTGCCAGGGAGCCCGAGGACGACCTGACACCCACGCCTTCTGTCGTCAGCATCACCTCTCACCCCTGGGATCCAGGCTCCCCAGGGCAGGCTCCCCCTTGGGGGGAAGGGGACAACACCCAGCTCCCAGGGCCAGAGCCGGGCCAGCCAGAGCAGGAGGACATGGCTCTCAGTTCTCTGGAACACCTGCCCCCAAGGGCCAGAAATTCTGGGATCTGGGAGTCTCCTGAGCTGGACAGGAATCCTGAGGGAGAACCTTCAAGCACAGAGGCAGCAGGAAGTTACAAAGTTGTAAGAAAAGGTAAAATAAGTTGGGGTGTCCAGTGGGGAGACAAACACCCAATTTCACTAGGGTAGAGGCAAGGATCCCTTGACCCCTGTATCCTAGAAAGTGTGTGTGCAGAGACTTGCACCGATCCTGAGAGGAGACGAGTTGGTATCACGCAGCGGCTTCAGCGGTGGACAGCAGAGGTTCAGAGCTCCAGCCCCATCACTTAATACCTGTGCGGCCTTAGACAGAACTCTGAGTCATCTCTGAACTTCATTCAGTATTATGGGGATATTGCCTACTGTCTGGCACAAATCAACTATTCAATAAAATTTTCTGCTAGTGTTCGTCACTCATAGGAAAAGATGTGGCTCTTCTCAGGAGCCTCAGGCTTGGAAAGACAAGGGCCAGTGCTTGCAGCCCTTCACTCCAGCTACAGGACAAGGGGCTGTAGGGACAAGGCTGGGAAAGCACGCAGAGAGTGAGGGCTGTGGCTGGCAAGTAGGTGGGGGGATCCCCAGCTCTTGGGGGCCATGGATGGCTGTAAGACAAGAAAAACCAAGGCCGGCTAGGATGGGGGCTTGTGTGGCCAGAGAGTGAGCCCAAGGGAGGGCGTCCAGGTGCTGCGGGGTGAGCTGGAGAAGGCTGTCCGAGAAGCACTGTGGGGAGGTGAACTGGCGCCCCAGGGCACCCCCTTTCTTTCCAAGAGCAGTTCTCAGTCCATCTGCCCAAGGTGCCCCCTCTCCTGGGTTTCTGGGAACTGACCTTCCTTCTCTCCCCTTCGGTGAACTGGTGGAAAGGCTCTCTGCAGCTCCCTGGGGTGCAGTCATGGATGATCCCGTGTTCACTTTGTTCTTCCTTTTCTTTTTCTCCACCCACTGCCCCACTGCTTTCTGCCTCTCCGTCCCCCTCTCTCCCTGCCCTCTCCGTCTCTCTCGGTCTCCGCTGTCCCTGGTGCTGGTGGTGGTGCAGCTGCGGTGGCAGGCAGCGAGGCTGTCCCTGCACGGCCGGAGAGTGGCCAGCCAGAGCCCGAGCCGCCTGACGTGGGCGGCGGAGCAGAGGCCACGGGTAATGACCTCCCCCTGGAGCCAGAGACAGGCCAGGGCTGGAGCAGGGGCCTGTGGGAGCAGAGCTGGGCTTTGGGAGCCCTGCCTGCGGTCTCACGGACACACACACCCGTACGTACTCACTCCACAGCCCGGACTGGGCACAGAGGAGCAGGTGGGCCTAAAGATGGGAGTAGACCCCATGCCATCCGCTGTTGAGAGCTGCGCAGGCCCTTTTCAGAGCCATAGGACTCAGTCAAAAGGTGGGGCGGGTGCCCAGAACCCCATGTCCTCAGCCAGACATTCTGAGCCACCACTTCTCACATGCCAGCATCACTGGAAATAGGCTTACGTGGGCACCCAGGTTCCCCATGTTTACCTATGCTTGCCACCCCGTCAGGGACCTCCCATGTCCTTCCTGCACTGTCCCCGTCCCCCCGATGAGCTGAGGCATCCCTAGGATCACGGTAGGGATGGCAGCTGGGGCAGGGGTGTGAAGCTCAGCAGCAGAACTCGAGGTGGGCAGGGTCAAGGAGGCCACTACCTGCTCCTTCTCAGAAGTGACCAGAACCAGCCCACGGCCTCTTCACCTTTCCTTCAAGGAATAGGAGCCACTAGCCTGCTTCCCGGGTGTCACGTGACACCATGCCACGTCTCCCTTCCCTTCCACGGCTGAGCACCCTCCCCGCTCCGAGCCAAGCTGAGCGGAACTGCCATCTAGAGGGCGCTCTGCAGGAGGAGGGCTTTCAGGAGACTGGCGGGCGGTGTGAGGCCAGCATGCACTGAGCTCCTCTGCAGGACGGCTTCCCTGGCCCCGTCAGTTGGCATGGGGAACACCGAGGGGGCAGATGACAGCTTAGACTTGCTCTGTATTTCCTCCTAATCTCTTTCTCTTGCCATGGGAACAGGGAACTGTTTTTATGTCAGCATGCCAGCAGGACCCCTGGACTCAAGCACTGACCCCTCGGGAGTGCCCACCAGCCCTTCCCAGCCTGACACCCTCCCTACCTGGCAGACAGAGCCTCAGCCCCAGCTTCAGGGAGGCAGTGAAGATCAAAGGCCCCCCAGCCGCTTGCCCCCGCGGCTGGCCCTCAGGGATGTGGGCGTGATCTTCCGCACCATTGAGCAGCTCACCCTCAAGCTCAACAGGCTGAAGGTGAGGGGAACGTGGCTGCCTGAGGCCAGCCCCCGATGGGTGCCGCACCCTGTGGGAGCCCTAGAGCTTGGCCAGGCCCGAGGCCTCGGCCCATCCAGCCACCCGCAGGCACCGAGCTATCCCCCAAGCCCAGCGTGATAAGGGTGTGGCCCAGTCCCAGAGGCCTGAAGAACAGAGCCGACATTCCCTGCAACTCTTCCAGGACATGGAGCTGGCCCACCGAGAGCTGCTCAGGTCCCTCGGGGAGGAGTCATCTGGTGGCCCCACGCCTGTGGGCAGTTTCCACACACAGGCGGCTACGTGGACCGACAGCTCCCAGTCACCTCCGGCTAGGGAGCCCCTGGCCTCTGACCCCAGAGACAGCCAGGAACTGGGGTTCTGCCATGAGGATGGTGAGTGATTCCTTCTTTGAACCCATCTCAGGGAAAGGCCTCCAGCCAGCGAGGAAACATCACCACAGTGTGAGAAGAGAAGAGGTTTTGAGAAGGGGTCTCATTTCCCCCTTGAGTATAATTAATTCACTCCTTCAGCTTCTGAAAGGAGTCTTTTCAGGGAAACCCCACAGCAGCTCCCCTCTGGGTTTCGGGAAACTTAGAATTGAAACCTTTCTTTCCTTGGGCTGAGATAACTGAACCACGGGGAGCCCAGCCCCACTTCCAAAGCCTATTTTAGTGAATGGTTCAGAACCAGACCAAGTGGGCTGGGCACATGGCCGGGTTCTCATTCAAGGAGACAAAAGTACAGCCCCTTCCAGGCCCTTCTTGCAGATGGCTGGCCCCAGAGGAGCTGCTCTCGTGAGCGTGAGCACGTTCCAGGAGAGACAGGAGAGGGAGGGTCATCTGAGAGGCCAGCTCCTCACTGTCTTTCATCCCTGCATCCTCCACAGGCTCCAGCATCCTCCCGGAAGACGGCATGGCAGATGGGGCCACTTCTCCAGGACCGTAGCTGTCCAAACCACCAAGTCCTCTGTGTGCCCCTTCCTCTGGGGACTGGCCCAAGGCAGGGGGCACAGGGGAAGACTCCCCGCTATGGGAGAGGCAGTGGAGGAGCTGGATCCAGCTGAGACCCCGGGCGGAAAGACCCGCATGTTGCTTGATCTGCTCAGATTGGAGTCAAGTTCCAGTGTCTTTTCCCCTCCCTTCCGCCCACCCATCCTGAGCATGCTGACCGCATCTGAAAGGCCGCTCGCCCCGCGTATGCGTGCCCGCCTGGGGGTGTGGGTGCCCTCAGACACACAGGTGAAAGGCGGCTTCCATGTAAATGCACTTTCTTCCTCCCCTTCCCTTCTCCACAGGACTCATGGCCAAGGTGGGCTGCCTCCACCTCTTCTCTGTCACTTTGGTTTCCTATAAATATGTATGTATTATATGTGCATCTTTGGTATTGTAAATAACTTTGCCCTTTTTTCTGTTCCTGGGGTGCTGGAGGCAGGTACGAGGGACTGCTAAGGGAAGAGGAGGTGCACTGTATCTCCTAGTTAGCAGCCCAGCGTGGGGACCAGGGCCCGAGGGCCTGGGTGGGAAGGTCTCCCGGCTTCCAGCCCACTGCCTGGGCTCTGGGGCTTGGGGCTGAGCCGCTCCCTCCCTCCTAGGACTCGTCATCTTCTGGGGACCTTCTTACCTCACTGCGCCCCCCTTCTCCACCCTTTCCCTGTAGAAAACCAGTGTATCAGGTACAGAGGAAACCTGGGCCCCAGAGGTGGGGTGTAGGGAGCTGAATGCTGGAGTCCCTGAACTGACCCAGGACTATACCCAGGGCCACCGCAGCACTGGCCTGTTACCATGGCCGCTCCACTCCCCCACTGACTAATAGAATATACACACTGTGCTAGGTGTATATATACATATATATATATAAATATATATATAATATATAAAATACAGATATGGAAATGACTGTTTTGCTGTTAAAATAATGTATACTCTTATTTTCTTCCTTTCATGGTTAAGATTTTTTTTTTTAAGAAAAGTTAAATATTCTTCAACTGTGGTGATGTGTGTGTGATTCTTGGAACTGCTGTTATAAAAGATACTGTGGCTGTTCCCTAGGAGGCCAGTTAGAATAGGACAGGGAACAGAAGGAAGCCCTCTCCCACCGGCGTCAAGCCCCCAAGCCCAGGCATGCCTCATGCTCTCCCAGAGCTTCCGACGTGTGCTCATTGAACTGCAGTCGGGTGTGCCATTACACAGCCCATGGCCAAGACATGGAAGGACACTGAATTCAACAGTTTACACACACACACACATACAATACAAAGGAGCAGGGGACCCAGCATCAAGAGACCTCATGAGCGGCCCTCCTTCAGCTTCAGGACTTTAAAGGCACGACCTGAGGAGGAGGGTCATCTCAGAGGCCTGGCCAGTCCCTCGCCATCCATCATCAGCCCTCCTCACCCTCCTGCAGGCTCTGCACCCCCTGGAAGCTGGCCCAGCAGACGCAGACACGCCCCCAGGACTGTGGCCTGCCAAACCTCCTCCTTCTTTGCTTTCACTGTTGAACCAAGGGACAAATTCTTCCAGCCCCAACTCCTCTTCTCCCTCCTAAACCTAGTGTAATGCTAAGTGCTGGCCTCAGAGCTTGTAGTCCAGCCGGGTGTCAGAACTAATACACAAGTCGTTGGTGATAAAGTATGGGAACGACAAGGGATAACGGGAGAAGCTGAGGTGACTGATCCTTGCTCAGCTCTGTAGTGTGCTCAGTGTTGGGAATTCAAAGAACAGAAGCTCAGCAGCCAGCTGCCGAGACGCTGAGCAGCTATCCAGGCAGGCAGCGGCAGAGAGGCCCAGGAGAGCCGCTGAGCTTCGCTGAGAAGGCAGTTCAGGGCAGGGGAGCTTGTCAAGGCAACGGAGGGAAGGAGGGGCTGAGACCAGGTTAAATGGGCCCAGAGGGGAAGAAGGGACACTTTCCTGGAAGCTCCTGTCGAGTGGACATTGCTCCCCAGAAGCCGGCCTGGACCCTCTAGGCACTGTCAGTTGGTTATCTCAGGGGACGTGAGGACTCAGGGCCCCAGCCCTCCGGACCCCTTGGGCCCCACAGCGGCTGGTATGCCTGGTTCCTGATGGATGGCGTCTGCAGCAGCGTTACCAGGATCCATGCTTAGTGCTTGGCCTGCGCTATATAGGTGCAGAGAGACTTAGCGCCCTCTCCAGAGTAGCCCCCCCAACTCCATACATTTTCTTAAGTTGAAATGTGTATATTCTTTGCCTCTTCTGCAAACCAAACAGCTTGGCAACAGTGAGAAGCAGACAGGGTGGGGGCAGCGCATGCTCCATCCCTCTACTGGACCCACTCCTCTTCCACTCTGCACATGTCAGTTACTAGTCCTAAGTCTTTCCCTTCTGCCTCTGAGACCAAAGGTTGCCTGAAAACCTCAGTGTCCTCTAGGGAACACAGGGAGAGAATGACGCTGGCCTAGCAAGCAACTATTCCCAGCAGGACCATAAAGCCGTTTAGCCGTTTCTGGACATGTAACAAACAGACTCAGAGTCCAAATGTTCTAAGCAGTTCTGGAATAGTTTTCAGACAACCTCAAGGAAAAAAGTACAGCAATTGGATTTGTGAATGATCTGAGATCTCCCCCAGGGAGTCAGCCCACCTGCGGAGAGGCTTCTGTGGCCCCGAGCCTCCAGGAAGGAGGGAGGGGTGGGCTAGGTGGAGGGAGCCAGGGCCGCCTCCTCCCTTGGCTTGGCCTTACTGATGGGGTCCCTTGGCCGCATCAGCTCCTGGATCATGGCGTATGCAGGACATCGTGGGAAGAAGCAGTTTTTCTGAAGGAGGAAACGGAAGGCTGACAGCTGACAGAGGAATGAAGATTAGTCCTCTGGGAGAAGAGGATTTCCTGCGACAAGGTGGGTTAGGGCCTGGGGGTCCTGGAGGAAAAGCAGGGTCTGACTGCTGGTCTGGTAGCAAGAGACAGAGGCATGTGATAAAGGAGACAGGAAGACAACAGGCTGCCTCGGAAATGGGGAGCCCCAGAAGCTGCCTGTGGGTACTCACCGCCAGGGACAGCCACAGCAGCCCCACGGGGCCCTTGGACGCGCTCTTGGCTTGGGCAGACTGTGCCTGGTACTGCACTGCAGCCAGGAAGCCCTCCAGCCCCACCTCTGTGATCTGGTTTCCTGGGGGAAGGAGTGGCCCGGGTGCCTCTTACCGCCAGCCCAGTTCGGCAACCCGCACCGTCTGGCCAACCCACCCTGGCTCCCTAGCCCAGGCCCCGCCCTGGCCCTGGCCCTGCACCCCAGCTCCCCTCCACTTCCCTGCTGCCTCCTCTTGACTGCCCGCAGCCTCTGTATTCTCCTACCCCCATTTCTCCCTTGAACTCCCTCTTTACTCTTATTGCCCGACTCAGGGCCTGGCTCCCCCTTGCCCCAAAGCCCCATTATGAAGTACATCTGGGGGAGACCCAGGCCCTGCTCTGTGGAGCGGGAGGTGGGGGCCCTCATGGCAGCGCGGAGCCCCAGCAGCCTTGTGGTGGGCGGGCAGGGGTCCTGGCAAACATACGGAGGAGGCTGAGGTGCAAGAGGACCTTGTTCCCCCGCATGAAAACTTTCCCATCCCGGTGCTCCACCGGCTCCAGGAGAGGATTGACCATCTCAGTAGTCTCAGCTACCAGCTGCTAAAGCAGAATAAAGAGCGGCAGAGGAGGGGGGAGCTGGTGAACAGGCCATTCATTCTTCATTCAACATACATGTTTTGAGGGCTGGCAATAGTCCCAAGTTTTGTCCTACGTGCTGGGGATGCAAAGATAAATGAGCCCATACTGGAAAAGCAACTTGGGGGAAGCTGCAAAAGTAGCTCCGTGTGGTGTGACAGCTGGCAGAGCTAAGTCCAGTGTACCTCAGACGGCACAGAGGAGGGACACCTAGCCCAGTCTCTGGAGCCAGGACCAGTCTCCTGGAGGAGGTGGCCTGAGCTGAAGTTCAAGCAGTATGTGGTCATTGTCAGAGGGAGGCGAGGGGAAAGGTCTAAAGTGTGGGCTTCTCATAAGTGAGGAAAGGTGGAAGGGGGCCTCTTCAAGCTGGAAGGGGAGGGCGGGCATGGAGCTCTACTACCCCCCAGGCTGCGGTTGGGGGAGGGGGGCTAAGCGTGGTCAGAGCAAAACAAAACAGGATGAAGTGACAGCAGCAGAGCAGGGCTGTGGCTACACTCCCGGAGGGGCCTGGGTGAGGGCTCCTGGGGGGACACACTCCCCACCCACTTCTCCCAGCCTACCTCTGACTCCAGGAAGTTGCTGCGCTTCTCTTTGATCCCAGTCTTGGGCCCTTTCCCCTTGGTTGGTTTCTGCTCAGGGATGGCTACCTCTGGAGCGGGCAGGGGAGTCGGCATGCCCAGTGCAGACCTCTGATAGCACCCGGGCTCCCCAGAGAAAATGGGCTGGGGTGAGGGAGGAGACTCCACAACATTCAGGTTGGGGTGCGATAGAAACAGAGCAGAAGGGGCCCCCAGCTAGATGGGTGGGCTCCTTTCTGAGGACAAGATCACGGGGACCAGCCCAGGGAAACAAGGTGTGGAGTGGGGGGGGTCAGGACACAGTGCTGGACAGCGCTTTCGGGAGAGGTAAGGCCCAGAGAGGAGCATGACTGAAGGCCAGCTCATGCAGGCACGTGGAGGCTGAGAAGAGGCCTGCACCCCAGGCAGTGTGCCCCCTTCCCCCGCACCAGGACAGGGCCGCAGGTGGGCGCTAGTACTTACTCCCCTTGCCTGCCTTGAAGTCGTCTTTTTTAAGGGTTCCTTGTGTAGGCAACTGCCCAGAGCCTGACTTCTCCTCTTTCTTCACTACTTCCTGTGGAGGAGGGAAGAAGAGAAGTGGAGGCCCTTCCTCCAGGGGGACAGAGCGTGGGTGCGGGAAGGGGCCAGTTAGGACCCGTGCCTGAGGTGGGCCTTCAAAGGCCGCCTTCCCCTCACTGCACCTGTGCCCCGGACAGCTGCTCACTGTCCCTCCAGGGCCCCGCACACCTACCCCTGACTTCTCCTTTTTCCTGCCCAGGCCCTTAGGGGTCTTCGCCATCTGCGTCTTGTCTGTCTTGTCCACCAGTGAAACACTGCTGAGCCCTCCTGTCTGGTTCTTCTCACGGTCTGTTTTGGAGTCCCCATATCGAGAGGTGGAAGGCTGTGCTCGCGAATGGGAAGGGATGAGGAGGAAGCCAGCAACCCCTCCTCCAGGCGGCATGAGGAGAGGCCTCACGCCTGCGTGGCAGTGGGCTGGCAGCAGTGCTAAAATGATTTGTTTGGGGCTGCTCTGGAGTTGGGGGGTGCTGTTGGGGAGAAATGGCAGAGGGACTTGGGGATGAACTGGGGCTGGGGAGGTGGGGACTCAGATTCTCAGATTGGGGAATCTATAGTGGCTAACTTTTAGGGAACTAAGTGACCAACACTGCTCCATTACATGAATGACCTCGTTTAATCCTCTCAACAATACTATGAGGCAGGTCCAGTTGTCCCCACTTTGCAGATGAGGACACTGAGACCAGAGAGGTTGAGTAACATGCCAAGGTCACAAGCTGTCATGTGGAGGAGCTGGATTTCAAGTCTGGACGGTGGAAATCTAGTCCTTTTTCTTAACCAATTACTCTACTGCCCATGGAGTGGTTCTGCGGATAGAGCCAAACGTTTGGTAGATCTGTGCAAAGGTCGGAAATAAAGCCAGTTAGGACAAAGGAAGAGAGGACGGACTAGTAGGAGGCCAGCTTCGGAAAAGCCGCTGACCTAGGGAGTGGCTCCTCACCGATCGCGAGCGCTCCTGCATCCCCTTCTCCAGCAGGAGGCGCCGGCGCTCCACCACCTCAGGGTGCGTCAACTCGAAGGGGCGCAGCACCTGCGGCGAGGCAGCACCTCGCGATCAGAAGCCCCTGGAGCCGGAGTCGCTCACCGGCCCTGCCCGGTCGGCACACCCACCTCGGCCAGCTTCAGGGCGCCCTTGTCCCGGATGCGGTTGTGCGCCAGGGACAGCCAGAGCAGGGAGCGGTTCAGCCGGAGGCCCTGAGGAGCAGGAAGGGGTGCGTGAGCCGTCTGCCCCCGGCCGCCGGGCTGTGGGCCTCTGCCCCGCGCACGCACGTCGGCGATGTAGCCGGCGCCCTCGTCCCCGATGTGGTTGAAGCCCAGGTTGAGCGAGACCAGGGTGCGGTTGCAGCTGTGCAGTGTGGACAGAGCCTGGCCCAGGAGCTGCGCCCCATGGTCGTCTATGTTGTTGTTCCGCAGAGACAAGTGCGCGATCCTGGGCAGCGGGAGGGGGGGGGGAGAAGGACGGTCACCGAGAACACGTGGGCCGGGCGTTGGGCAGAATCTTGGGGAGCGTGCGGGTGTGAGGAGGGCAGGAGTTGAAGGACTTGGGGGAGGTGCTGGAGGGGCAAGAGAGCGGGGACTAGGAATGGGGGACAGGCCCAGGGACAGGAGTCTCACGTGCTCTCCAGTGCCATGAGCTTGTGATAGGACTGCTCCGGCAGCGGGTTCCCCTCCAGAGACACCTTCCTGAGGTGGGGGGACATCTGAGAGCCGGAGGCACCACGAGGCGAGGGAAGGGTGAGGGAAGGGAACGACAAAGAGGAAGTGCGGGTCTCCCCCCACCACTATAGGAAATCACACGGGACAGTTCTCCAGACTAAAGCCCAGAAGTGTGGCCACGTGAAGGGGTCACTCCCCAGCGTTAGTGACCTGCAGTAAGATGGCTTCTAAGACGATCCCCGCTTCCTGTATGTGGGCCGTTGTGTAATGCTCTCCCCTTGAGTGTGGCTCGACCACCTGACCCAACTTGTGATCAGTGAAATATGGCAGGGGGACAGCCATCACTTCCAAGGTGCGGTCACAAAAGCACTGGCTTCCACCTTGCGGCTCGCAGGCACTCTCAGATCACCAACTGCCACGGGTGAGGGCGCCCGGACCACCTTCGGAGGGACTCCCTTGCGGAGGCATCACAGCCCCTAGAGGGCCACCTGAGCGAGCTTGGAAGCAGATGCCCAGCGCCGGTGGAGATGGCTGCAGTCCTGGGCAACAGCTTTAATGCCACGTCACCAGGACCCTGAGCCAGAGGTACCCAGCAAACCTACACCCAGACTTACCCATGGAAACAGAGAGGTCATTTGTTACACGGTAGGTAACTAACACATGACCCTGCCCCAAGGCAACTCCTGTCAATAGTACTGAGAGAACGGAGGTCCTTTTCCAAATAACAACAAAAATCGGACTAGTGGCTAGAAATTTCTCTATTGAAAAAATTTCTCCCATGATTTATTATCATTGCTCCATCTTTCAATCTGGCTAATCTTTCATCTAAACTTGATTACTTTCTACTTTAAATATTTTTATTATGTTGCTCCGACTTTTACATACGAAAATGAATTCTAGTTATTTTTCTGTTGGCTACATCGTGCCTAATTTCCATTAGGGAATAAAATACGTGTTTTTTGGTGGTCTATACAAAGAGCGCCGGGGACCCCCAGTTGAAGAAGACAATCTCTGCCCTCAAGAAGTATCCATCGCATCCACAGGGGGAGGGTGGCCAAGCCAGGATGTAGCCCTGAGGGTGAGCCCCCTGAAGCAGAAGCCAGGGGTGCTGGAGGAGCGCTTTAGACCGCAAGCCACATCTCTGCTTCACACCTTGCTTCTGCTTCCTTCTCTACAGGAATGCCCTTTTCCAATTTCCTGCCTGGCCCCCTCCTGTTCCTCCTTGAGACTCAGCACCACCTCCTCCAGGCAGCCCTCCATGTCTCCCTGCCCCACACCCATGAGATGGGGTGGCATCCTTCTCTGCCCTCAACTCCCTCCCCCACCATTCTTCCACCACCACAGTTCCCCCACTGCCCTGTGGTCTGTTCCTACATCCTCTCTCTTCCTCACCAGACTTCCAGTTCCTGGGCACAGGCAAATCCTGGGGCAAAACCTCCGGGGAGAGGGCAGAGGTGGTGGGACTTGGAGAGGAGAGGGATGCCCCAGAGGTCAGACTCTTTAGGCATGGGTGCAAGCAGAACAGGAGAGCAGGCTTCTTGTCAGAGAGGAGCTTCAAAACCCAACACACCTGCGCCCTGTTTCCACTGAGATGCCAGCCCCCGCCCACGGCAGCTGGGATTTGCCACTCCCCTCCGCAAACTGCTGCCCTCTGACCACCCACCCAGCCAGGCTACCCAGACACTGGGGGCCTCCCGTTTGCCCCTTCCCTTCGCTGACCTGAGTGTGGGTGAGCAGAGCGGCAGGAGGGCGATGAAGGTGGTCAGGGTCTTATCCGTCAGCCCCACCTTCCACAAGCTGGAGTTGGGAAGTGGAGAAACACAGCTGGAGCTCACCTCCGCCCCACCACCCCGCGCTCCGGCCACACCCTTCCTCATCCCCCGCCCCCCATCTTCCCACGTCCCCAGCGTCTTCCCGGCCTCTCGGGTTCTCAGTTCCGAGCCATCAAGAGCCCCGCCCCCACGGTGGTCTCACCCCGCCCCGCGGCCCCTCACTTGATAGCCTGCAGCTGGCTCAGCGGGGGCAGACATTTAGAGAAGATACCCAGGATCCGCTCCTCCACCCTCCACCCTGTGGAAGGAAGATGTGGAAGGGGCCTCAGGCCCGGGGGCTCAGCGGGACGGTGGGGAGAGGGGCGGGTGGGGGAGGCTCACCGCGGATGTAGATCTCCTTCACCGACTTTTCGTCGGACTCCAGCTCCACCTGGATGGTGGGCTGGAAGAACACGTATTTGCTCTCCAGGCTGTTAAGGCTGCAGGACGCCGACAGCCGCTGATCGTCTGAAAGGCAGGGGTGCCGGGAGACAGGGTGAGGAGGGAGGGGACAGGACACGGCCTTCGGGTGCTGAAGTATTCGGCAACTGTGGGAGGCGCTAGCCTGCGGCCGCTGCTTCTTGCGCCGCTCCAGGGTGGGCCAGGGTTTGGAAGGGAAGAAGGGAGACCCCTCGCCTCCCCGCCTGCCCTGCGCCCCCGCGACTCGGCGCACCGTGCCTTCGGAGGCTGTGGATGGACGAGGTGGCCCCCGGCTCGCACCGCAGGGGCTCCACTGTCACTCACCTAGGGTGGGTTTTTCCGAGATCGAGGCGGAGGAGACGATGGTCGGATGCGGGCGAGGCCGGATGACAACTTTGGGGAAGTCCGTGTAGCCGGACCGCGTGCAGAGCTCGGCGAAGTCAGTGTCCAGGAGCCCGGTGCACTGGTACTCCTCTGCGGGGCGGGGAGGAGTGACGGGGCGGTGCCGAGCCGCGAGCTGTAGCGCCATGCCGCCACTCGGGGGCAGCACAGGCCGCAGGACGCCGCGCCGGGCCCGGCGCCCGCCCGCACTGACGCCTGGCACCGCGTTCCCACGCTCACCCGCAGCCTCAGCGGAGGCAGGGGCCCTTCTCCCGGGCGGGCATCCTTACAGCCATTTAAATTGTAAGATGCGTTGAAACAGTGGGAAATCAAGACCTGGGAGAAAGGGGACTAAAGGGCGTAGAATGTAGACAACCGGGATGCCGCTTTTAAGTACTGGCTCTTCCACCCATCCCACGGGTGAAGCCCGCTTCTACTCCGACTCTCCCAGCCCAGGACGGAAGAGGAGGTCCCGGGGGAAGGAGGGAGGTCCGCCTCCCACTGGGTGTCCTCAGCCCAGCCTCCTCCCGTGACCATTCCTTGATGAGGCTGTTCACAGTCACACCGAGAAAGAAGCCCGGCCTGACGTGAGCAAAGGAAGGAACCCAGGCGTACCTCTCTACACCCACTCCACTCATGTACACCGAGGCCCAGCAGGCTTTTATTTATTTAGTAGGCGTTTAGACTGCACTTACCTCTGTGCCACACTGTTCTCAGTGCTTTAGAAATATTAACTCATCCAAGAGTTTCATTAATTCAGGCAGATGCCCACCACATCCCATACTGACAGCATTGCTAAACTGAGGTGTCTGAGTCCCCAGAGACCCCTGCTCTTTCTTGCTCCCCCGTGGGCATTCCAGGAAGCAATGATTCCTGGAGATGGGGACGGGTGTCCCTGGTGAATGGGAGAAACTAGAGGTAGAAGGGCTGGCTTACTGCCAGCCTGCTCTGCCAAATGCTGGGCAGCCTGAAGGCCCCAGAGCAACATCAGCCCGGCCACAGGCAGCAAGTGCTGCAGAGGTGCCCCGGGAGAACTCCCACAGCTCACAGCAGGCAGCCTGCCCCGAGAGTGTGGAGGAGCTGTGCTCAGCATGTTGGGGGTTCCTGGCAAAGGGGTGAGAGGCACATTCCCATGTACCCAGCCATCAAGGGGACACAGACCCACAAGAAACGTTAGCTGAATAGACAAGGCTAACCCCCCCCCCCCCCCATGGCTGACTCCTGCACAATGCCTGCTTTCCTGGCTGTTCCCTCTGCTGGGAGAGCTGTCCACCCTTCCTTGCTTCACTCATACTACCTTTCTCTACAAGGGAGATTCTCAAACTTTAATATGTCTCTAAGAATGAGCAGGAGGGCCTGTTAAATGTTTCCTGGACCCCATCCACAGAGGTTCTGATTCCATAGGCTGGGTGGAGTCCACGAATTTGCATTTCTAACAGGTTCACAGATGGTGCCAAAGCTTCTGGTCCAAGAACAGCTCTTGAGAACCGCTGCTCTAGAGCAGTGCTGCCCAACAGAACTTAACTGGTGATGGAAATGTTCTATATACATGCTTCAGTTAGGAGTCACCTAGTGGACAGTACAGCTAGCTCTAAAGGGACATTGCTCCCCTCGTCCTCCCCTCCCACACCCCTTCCTCATGCTCACTAATGAGCTTGCCTCCTAGCTTCTTAAGTAACAGAAGCCACCAGGTGGGGTTTTCTCTAAATCTACAAACCTTCATACATCTGCTGACACTCTGCCCATTGGAGCCCTACATCCCCCATTGCTACAGCACACAGTGGCCCTCTAGACACCCTGCCCTCCGTGTTCTCCTGTCCACAGTCCCTGCACAGCTGTCACTCCCATTCTCTCCTACCTCTCTGCAGAGGCTGACCAGGCATCCCTGCCCATTCCTGTTCTTCAGAGATCTCTAAGGCTGGGTCCTGAACCCTCTCCCCTTCTCTGGTTACACTCCCTCCCTCCCTAAGGGAATCATTCCCAGCGCTTCAATACCCCTGAACATCAGCAGCCCCCAAAGTCACATCTCCAGCTTGACCTCTCCTCAGCGCTCCAGACTCATGTGTCCAGCTGCCCGACTGACATCTCTTCTATGTTCATCAGGCTTTCCTATCTCCGTAAATGTACCTCAGCCCGCCCGTTACCCCACCCAGAAACCTAGGACTCATTCTTACTACATTCGTCCTCACTTTCTACCCCACCTAATACTTTACCAGTTCTTACTACATCCACCTCTGAAGTGTTTTTCAAGAAGCCTAACCCATTCTCCCTCACCACCCTGTTCCGACTCCACTATCCCTCACCTGGACTGTTGAAATGCCCCTGCCTCCATTTTCCATACAGCAGCCAGAGTGATATGTGTGTGTGGTGGGGTGTGGGGGGGTATGTAACTGGGTGCCTATCTGTTGGAGATTCTGTCCTGTCTTGTCTCTCCTTCTGGAAAATGCTCTTTCTCCGGCTCTTGCAGCACCCTCCCCCCAGCTACCAGCACCTGATAAAGATCTGACAAGCAGAGCGTTTCCCCCAAGTTGCTTCACCGCGAGACCAGGGACAGCAAGTTCCTCTCCCTCTTTGACAGCAAAGCTGGTGGGTTTGAATTAAGATGCTTCCAAAAAATCCCCGTGTGGATGCTTAGTTTGGGCGGGTTAGTTCACTTGTACCATCAAGAGCCACACTCCTGCTTCTACTCTTTCAGTGGATTTCTTTTCCCAGAGAATGCAGATTCTGCGGGTGGTCTGTGTCCATCTCATTCTCACTGTATCGAACCTGGCTATAGGGCACGCATCCAGAAAGTAACTGTTGAATAAATGAGTATCTATGAAACTCAACTCAAAGTTACGTCCTGGTAGTCCCCCTTTCCTCATCACTCCCTGGGCCTCCTCTCAATATATATTTTACCACATCTTCTTGTATTTGTCAGCATCCCAAACCAGAGGAGGTGGGGGGGGGGCGTCTTTAAGATCAAGTTCAACTCAAACATCTGCCAAGCTGAGTTTCAGGAACTCTGATGGGAGAAATCATTCATATCCCAAGATGGAGCAGGGAGCTTGGCACACAGTGGGTGCACAATGTATGCTTGATGAGTGAACAAATGAATTTGCAGTTTACAAAATACTTTCTCACTATGAACCCCCCTGTTCCTCACAACAGTAAGAAGGGCAGGACTCACATCTCCATACTACAGAGAAGAAACATGCCTAAGGCCACAGGCCTTGATAATGGTTAATAATAAAATGGTAATAATGGTTACCACTTATAACATTCTTACCAGGTGCCAGGTAACTAGATGTCTCCCATCACTTACCGAATTTCAGTGGGTTTCTACATAACACTCCTTAGCACCAGAAACTCTATTGAATTTCCTGGCTCTGTCCTGCCGCCGGAGCTTATTTCTGCACAGCCAGTACAGTGCCTGGCACAACCACCACGCCCCACGCAACCTGGCTTCCCAAGCAAGGAGCAGCCGGGGGAGCGCGCGGAGCTACAGCCTTGAGGCCTGGCCGCCCAACCCCGCTGCCAGCGTACCAGGGTTTTTGGGCTCCTCCGCGCCTACCGGCGTCAGGACGGGTGCCGCTTTCTCCTTGGCCGCACGATCGCCCTTCTTGGCTACTATGCCAGACCACTTCTGGGTCCCGGGACGCGGGGCCCTGGGGGAGGCCCCCGGCGCGCTCCCCTCGCCCGACATGCTGGGGCCGATCCAGCGACTCTGGGAGCCCCCAGCGGGGCTAGGAGGCAGGACGAGACTCTGTGGGGCCCGTCCTGCGGGTGGCCGAATCAGGGATGTCTGTTCCGAGACCACCGCGCCGCCCAGCCCGCAGTGGCGACGCCTCCGCGTCCCTCTCCACGACAACCTCGCGAGGTGGGCGGGCTCGCGGGAAAGCGGCAACCGCAGAGCGCGCGAGGGGCCGACAGGGGGCGTCGCTGCGTCAGCTCGGAGGAGGGGCGGGGCCAGGGCAAGACCGACCAGACGGCGCGAGGTGGCACCGCAGACCCTGTGAAAGGCGGAGGGCCCGGACGGGGCGGGCAAGGAGCCATCCAGTCACCCCGAAAACTGAACCCAGGAGAGTGGGAACCTCGCCCGGCCTCTTAGGGATCGCGGCAGTCGGAGGAATCTGGGAGGGGAACTCGGGTTGGGGCAGATGCGCTCTGCGGGGTCCGCCCTCCTATCCCGTGAGGAGAGGGCTCCTGATGGAAAAAGCCCAGAGAGACCCATCGGGTCCGCTTGGCACTGCGATTCTATTCTCGCCCGCATCTATTTAGCCTCCTGGAGGTCTGGACACTTAGTTCATCAGCTAATGAGTTAATGAGGCGGGTCACACTTCCTAGAAATCTTGGATTCAGAGTCCCTGGATTCATAGTCTAGGCCATATCAGTTCCTCCGTGGGGGTAGGGGCGGCGGGGAGGACGCTGGCCCTGTCTGAGTATACTCTCTCCTGTCCGCCTTCCTGCTCCAGCCTCCGCACCCCACTCGGTCCTGGTCCCCAGGTACCACTCCCAGCAAGCACTTCCCGGCTTTGAGCCTTTGTGTTGTTCCCCTGTAAAAATGCCACCCTTTGGGGAAGGCTCAGACCTATGCCGTTTATTCACTCTCAGAGCCTGCAATTTGCCCATCTAAGCACTTCCTGATACTTTTAATTCATTCAGCCACTCAGCTTTTGGGGAAACATTTATTGAGTGCTTAACTAGGTACCAAGGAACCAATGTTGAACATAACACAGGATTACTGCCTTCAGGGAACTTACAGTCTGTGGAGGAGGCAGGGACTAATCAAATAATACATAAAGAAACATCACATTACAGAGGTGCCTGGCACCCCACAGGCCTTCTGCAAGTAACTGATGAATAATGCAGCTATGCTCAGTGCCATGGAACAGAGGCGCTTTCTTGAGGAGGGGATGCAAAGGACAAGCAGGAGTCAGCAGGTGAGGTGAGGAGGAAGAGCATTCCAGATGTGCAAAGGCCCTGTGGTAGGAAGATGTGGCTGAAAGGAGGAGGGCCTAGGGGCCAGTGTGATGGGGGCAGAGTGACAAGGAACACAACTCAAGGTGAGGCTGAAGAGATAGGCCAGACCAGCAGAACCGCTGACAGTTCTGACTCTGGCCCATGACCCATAGGGCATGAAGACTGTCAGGCAGGTGTAACCTAACAAGCTTGCGTTTTGAACAGTTGGTTGTAGGGGGTACTGAGGGAATCCAGGGACACCAGGAAAGCTTTTGCTAGAGTAAATTGGGTTTGGGCTGCCTCTTGACTAAATAGTGAGTGCCCTCGGACAGGACCTATGCCTGGTGGTACCCCTTTGAAACCACATACACACACACACACACACACACACACACACACACTGCTCAGCCTGGGCGTGCACAGAAAGGGTACCCAATATACATTTTTTTACATAAATTTACAGAGTTATCCAGCAACATTCACCCCACCAGTTTATGTACACCAGGCCCTGGAGGCCTTGGGAGCAGTGGGTTAGGGAAGGGGAACACAGTCTTCCTGCTGACCAGTGTCCTCCATGATGGAACCTGGGAGCCAGGTTCCCATCTCTCCATTCACTTCCTCTGTTAAATGTTCATTGCCTGCCGGTCCTCTTCCTGCTCCTGGCAGGGTACAACAGGCTCCGTCCCCAGCCTTGGGCAGCAAAGAACAGACATGCTGACCTCTGTACACCATCTTGACCCCTCAACGATCCTGGCGCCTAAGTGGGGGTGATGGGGGATGCCGTACTGGAGGCAAGTCATAGTGTCCAGGGATGTGGCTGTTCTTGGGTGAGTCGTAGTGGCCAGGGGGCAGGCCCAGTGGCAGGGGTGGCTGGGAGCCCACGGAGTCTCGGTCTGGAGACAGAGAGGGGATAGGCTGAGGGGGATGTGGCTCCTCCCCTTCTCACCATGCTCCCTCCCCTCTTCAGCTTCTTCTGCCAAAGACAAACGGATGGATGGTGTCTGGATATGGGCCACTTTGGGCAGCTACTCAGCTGCCCGTGGGGGAGGCCACCTCACAGGTTATGAGGACAATTTGTCACCTGCCTTGTCCCCCACTTTTCTGGACACCAACTCCGCAGCTTGTGTGCTGCACAAACATCATCTTAAATCCTCAGCCCTGTGAGGCGGGCACCACAATTCAGGCTCTAAGAGGCAACGTGACTTCCCAAACCTCGTCCGCAGCAGGAGCCCAAGTCTGACCCCAAAGGCCTTGCTCCTGCAGCCACATCACGCCGCCTCCATCCTCTCCCTCGGTCCCTTCTCTCTACCTCCCTTGTCCCAGCCTTCTCTAGCCCCTGCCCCGGTAGAGGAGGGCTCACCATGTGTCAGAGGGCTAGGCTGCTCATAGGTGCCACTGTCTCTCTGTGGCTGGAGGTGTCGCCGTCTCTGGCTGTCCTGGAGCTGAAGAGGCTGCCTGGGGGGAGATCCTGAAGGAGGGCCTTTCATCTCCACGTAGCTACTCTCCCGCGGGTCCCCTAGGAGGCTGGGCAGGTCACGGATGGTGGCATAGGGGTTTTCACTGCTCAGGGAAGCCGTGCTAGCCCCTAGCCCCTCCTCAGAGATGGGCCCTAAGGAGAGGGGAAAGAAATCAGCCCCTGCAGAGACACTGACTCCTCAACCCCAGTTCAGCCCCCTCCCTGGCTCCCGTGCCCATACCTTTACTATAGAATGGACCCACGCCGTTACTATTGCTGTAGCTACAGCTGTAGCTTCGGTCTAAGCGGCTGCTACCTGAGGAGGAGAAGGCAAGCACGTCAGACCCGAGCCCCTCTCCAGGCTCCCACTTCCTGTAGAACCAGGGCCTAGAAGCCCCTTCTGCAGTCACACACAGTCAGCTGGAGCAGGCTGCTGGGCTGCACACATCTACCCTCACCGGAGGCCTTGGCCTCCAGGCTCCTACCCCTGCCCAGAGGCCCCGGGGCAGCCTCCCGGCTGTGCTTCCAGTCAGCAGGCAGCGTTGCATGGTTATCATGCCCATGGGCTCCACCTGGCCGCTCAGGAGTCTGGAGGCTGGCAAACAGCTGACTGCCTGGAACCTGTCAGGGGAGGCGTACGACAGGGAGAGTAACATGCAAGGACGGAGCTTTCCAGAGACGTAGGTGTTCACCCAGCCCCCCAGAGTGCATCCCCTGCCCCAGCACTGACCTTGTTAGGGGGCGGGGGTTTAGGTGAACACTGTGACAGGGTGTGGTAGCTGGGGTTGGAGTAGTAGTGACTGTAGCTCGGAGGGACATCTGCATGAACAGACACAGACGCAGGATGACCTGCCTGGTCAGAGACAGGCCCAGGCCCAAGAGAGGGCTTCTGTCCCGGAGACCCATAGTTGGCCTCTCTGACCTTCCTTCCTCCCTCCATCTCTCCACTTCTCATCTCCCAAGTCCAGGGAGGCACCCAGAAGTCCCTCCCCCATCTGCTTGGACTGTGAACCAGCCACACCTGCGTCCCCCCTGCCCACCCAGGCCAGCTCACCTGGCATGACATACTCAGAGCCGTCCAGTCGCCCGCTGCTATAGGCCACTGCCAGGTGTGGGTGCTCCTTGCCTTTTCGCCAATGGCGGCAGCCAATGAACACAGCCACCAGGGCCACCACCAGGGCCCCCAGCACTGCAATGCCGATCACTGCTCCCGGCGAGCTATAGGCCACTGGAGAGCTAGGCATCATGGTGAAGGGCTCCTGGCTTCCTGGGGGGTGGGTGGTCACTCAGGATGGCGTCTTGGCTCTGCTGGGGAGCTTGGGGTGCATGCGTTGGAGAGGCCCCAGTAGGCAGGCACAGTGGTACAAGGGGTCTAGTTCCTGCCAGAGGCCCAGGCAGGAACCTACCAGTGTCCTGGTTCAGTGGGGACAGTGGAGGCCTACAGGAGAACTCACCAATCCTGCAGGGGGCACCACTGTGCCCTGGGGGACACACACAGGCCCCGGTCTCCGGGTGGCACTTCTCTCCAGGACCACACTGGCATGGCTGGGAGCAGTTGGCACCGAACAACCCTGGAGAGCAGCCTGGGAGAGAGCCAAGGAGGCAGGCTGAGATCAGAGGGACCAGAGAACAGCAGTCTCCTCCTTGGGCTGGGGCTGCCTTGGCGCTGGGGCATGGGGTGCCCCTTCTGTTAGTACCTTCCAAGCAGAAGTGTCCAGTCCAGCCTGGGGGGCAGAAACAGCTCCCATCCTGGGGGTGGCAGGTCCCACCGTGGCGACACTGGCAGGGCTGGGAGCAGTTAACTCCCCAGTGTCCTAGAGGGCATGCTGCAGGAAACAAGGTGCCTGTCTGGGGTGCAGGGCCAGCCCCCAGTGGATGAATCCTCAGCCCCCAGCATCACTGAAATCTTGCACTCAGCTTTGGTTCCCCAGGGACAGCAAGACTTTGAGCCATATCTACACACTGATGACTCACAAATGCTTATCTGCAGCCCCGTCTCTCCCCTTAACTCCAGATCCATGTGCCCAACCACCTACTCAAAATCTGCACTTGGCTATCTTATAGAGGTTTCAAAATAACAGCCAGACAACTAAAGGCTTCCAAACTACCCTGCGTTGCTTAGCTCTGGACTTAAAAAAAAAAGTCTATACATTTAATGCATAATTTTTATGTAACTGACACTAGCAAATAATCTTTTTTCCTAGGGAAAAACTCTTCAAGCTCACATCCTTCCATCCTGCCTGTTGGGTGAGCTTATGTCCAAAGTACTCAAAGGTTTAACAGCTTCTCATTTCCCCCTTTTCAAAATCTGCTTTGCTCCATTTTTTTTGGACTAATCTTTTCCATGATGTTCTTCATGTATTTGTGTGGGAAAGAAGCCACATATAAATAAATAAATATAAATTCAAAAATAGCAAAAGAAAAAAAAACAACATGTTCAAAACTAAGTGCATGATTTCCCCCAGCCCTGTACAAAGGCTGCTCTTCTCACACCTCCACCAAGGAAGGGCACGGGATCCTGACCCATTCATTGCTGTAGCCTGAGCACCTAGAACACTACCCCGCATGTAGGTGATGCCAGTAAACAACTTTTTATATTGTGTACACAAGTGACTGAATCAAAGTGGGTCCAGAGGCTTTATGCTTTAAACAGGGGAACAGAAGCCTCTGGCCCTCAACCCACCCTCTCAGCATACACATGCGCTCAGATACATAAGGCACCACGTACGCTGGGAGCAGTCAGGGCCTTTCCAGCCAGCCAGGCAGTAGCAGGTCCCATCCGAAGGGTGGCAGGAGGAGTGGTTTGCACACTTGCAGGGCATACAGCGTTTGCCATAGCGGCCGGGCTGACAGGCTGGGAGAAAGGGGTCATGGTGATGGGCGCAGGGGCCAACCCTCTGTCAGCCCTGACCCCACTCTCCCTCCCTCCTTCCCACAGTAGTAAGTGGCCCAAAGATTGGAGTCCAGAGAAGAGACCAAGGTGGGTAGGGGCATCTGATATCTGACATTGCACCACGTCCTGCTGCTGGCAGGCAGGGGCAGGACAGGGAGCCTCACGTCTCTGGCAGAAGGGGCCTCGGAATCCAGGTGCACACACACAGTGGCCATTCTCCCGGATGCAGGTGCCCCCATTCTTGCAGGTACAGGTGTTGCTGCAGTTGGCTCCCCAGAAGCCCTCAGCGCAGGGCAGGTGGCAGCGGGTGCCTGTGAGAGAGCAGGATAGGGTAAGCCTGGCCTCGGCCCCCTTTCATAGGGGCTCTTCGGCACACATTTCCTGTGGGTTGCACCCCAGCCCACAGGAGGCCTGGGGCCTGGACACCCAAAATGCTCACCTGTCCAGCCAGCCTGGCACTGGCAGTGTCCATGAAAAGGGTCACAGCCATCAGAGTGGTCACAGTCACAGCGACTGGCACAGCCTTCACCAAATTGCCCATTCTTAGGGAGGGAGCAGAGGAGAGGTCAGGCCAGTCAGCTAGGGGGCACCATGCACTCCCCTCCCCGACTCAGGCAGCACTTACCGGGCAGGGGAGCTGGCAGTGAGCCCCATGCCACCCAGGGGTGCAGGAACAGGCTCCCGTTTGTGGGCTGCAGGCTGCCTCATGGGCACACTGGCAACTGGCATTGCAACCAAAGCCCCAGGTTCCAGGCAGGCAGGGCACAGAGCAGTTACCACGCTGCCAACCTAGAAGAGGGGCCTTGCAGGTGGCCATGGGGACCCAGCTCCCCTCCTGAGCAAGCGCGCACTGGGCACGGGCCAGCTGTGCCGGGCTCTGTGCTATGAGCTAGGGGTGGACGTGCGAGTGCTTGCGGCCCCGTACAGGAGACAAGCATGTACACGGTTAGATGTGGGACAGAAAGCTACATGACTACTGGTGACGAGCCACCCCTCCTGGGCCCACATCTTCTGCAAATGAAGAGGGTTGGCAGCAAAGCCCAGTGCTTACAGAGGCCCCTCAGGTAGCTAAACGAATCATCCAGCTCATGTGTAAGACAATAGGGAGGAGTGGGGCCTGGAGACTGTAGGTTTGTTAAATACACTAGAGAACTGGCCGAACACATCTGCGTCAGAATCCAGCCTAAAGTGTGCCACCGTGCCACCCCTGGTGGATCTCAGAGGACCTTCCTGGTGCTTTGTGTGGCTCTGTATGATTGAAGAAGAAGAATGTACACCAGTGAGGTGCCTTCTGGCCTAGGCCTTTAAGCACGAGTAGGGTTTTTTGTGGTTGAAGAAAAGCAAAGTGGATATTCCAGGAAGTAGCCTGGCTACTTTCCCACCGTCCAGCTGCTGTCCAGTGGCTCCGCCCTTACCCTGCAGCCTCTCCCCTGCCTTTGACCTGCCCCTACCCTTGGCCCCGCCCTTCTACCCGTGGCCCCGCCCCCACCCCTACCTTCCTTGCAGACGCAGGTGCCGTCGATGGGCGAGCAGGCAATGGCATTTTCGCAGGAGCAGCGTGCGGAGCAGTTAACTCCGTAAGAGTCAGGGGGGCAGAGGCTAGCGCAGTGTGGGCCCTGAAAGTGGCGGACGGGCTAGTGAGCGGTGGGCAGGCACCTGGGCCTCTCCCGAGTCTTCCCCGCGACGGGGCGCGCCTCACCGTGTAGCCGGGCGCGCACCGGCAGAGGCCGCTGTCCGGCTGGCAGACGCCGCCGTGCAGGCAAAGGCAGTGCTCCTGGCAGCCCGGCCCGTGCGTGTCCTGCGGGCAGCTCTCGTTGCAGTGAAGGCCCGCCCAGCCCGGTAGGCACGAGCACTCACCACTCATCGGGTGGCAGCTGCGGGCGGAGGCGGGGGCGCGGCACGGTCTGAGCCGGGGGTTCGAGGACCGACACCCCAGCCCCTCTGCGTTGTGGGAGCCCGGCATCGCCGAATAACAGGGCCATCTCCGTGCTGTTCCGCGAGTGCCCCCACCCCTGTCCCCGAGGCCCTGCCCTTTCTCCTCCTGTGACATCTGTTGCCCCTCTTTGGATTTGCCCCTGGCGCTGTTCATGACTCCAGCGCCTCCAGCACCGAAGGCCTCTCCCATTGGCCTCCAGAGCCCCTGACCACAATGTCCTGCGGCCCACCTGAGGCTGTGCTCCGGGTCGCAGGTGCAGGGCACCTGGCAGCTGAGGCCGTAGAGGCCGACGGGACAGAGGCGCTCAGCACAGCGGTCCCCAGTGAAGCCGTGTTCACACAGACACGCGCCGTTGGCCGGGAAGCAGCGGGCGCCGGGGGCGCAGTCGCACGTCTCAGCACAGTCCTGCCCGAAGTAGCCCACGGGGCACTCCTCACGGCACCTGGGCACCTGGCTGAGTGAGCCTGGCGGCTCCCCAACCTCCTGACCCACACCCCACCACTCCTGCCCTCACCAAGGCCGCTCACCGGTCCCCAGTATAGCCTGGGGCACAGCGACACTGCCCAGTGAATCGGTCGCAGAGGCCGCCATTGTGACAGCGACATTCCTGGGAGCAATTGGGTCCATGGAAGCCTTCCCGGCAGGGCAGGGAGCAGATGGTGCCCTGTTGGGGGTGGGAGGTCGACAGAGACCCAGTGGCTCTCCCCTCCCATGGCCACAGGACCCCTTGATCCCCCATACCCAGAGCCCTCAAACCCCTCCAGGGCCGGAGGAGCACATGCCCTCACACATGCTCTTAAGAGCCCTGTAGAGAACCACCTGTGGAATTCTCCCGGGACTCCCACCCCATACACACAGGCCACACCCTTCATACCATCCAGCCAGGGGGGCAGCTGCAGGAGCCCTGGTGGGCTTGGAAAACACCTCCGTTGTGGCAAGGATAGGTGTTGGGGCAGGAGAAGCCAACATTGCCCTGGAGACAGGACACCTCACAGCTGCTGGACAGAGAGGTGAGGTTGGTGTGTATACAAGCAGTACACCTCCCCCTCCGCACCCCCTCCAACCCCCTCCACCTGCCCTCCCGAGCCCCCTTTGCCTCCTGGGCGGCTCAACTGCACCCAGGCCCTCCCCAGGAGGAAGGCCTGACCTCAGAGCTCAGGGAGTCACCCCCACCGTTCCCTGCTGAGGACTACAGGAGTCGGAAAGCAAAGCTTCCTGAGACTGGAAATGGCAGAGACATCCAGCAACATCAGGTCGGGTGGAGAGAGCGGGCCCCAAGCCCCCTCAGCTCCACCTCCACCCTTTGCTCATTCTGTTGCCGCTGGGGGAACCCTTTCTCCTACTGTAGTTTTTCTACCCTGGAGGGCTCAATTCCTGGGGCCCCTCTGTGAAGCTGGATCCTCCATCTCCACGTCGGTGCACCTCTCCCTTCTGCCACTCCCCAGGCTCTCCCTGCACCCAGCCTTGGCAACAGGGCTCCCTAGGTCCCTGTCTCAGCCCCACTTTACAGTATGAATTCACACATTTGCTAGCTCAGTCATTCCACAGCAACCCTTCTAGCTGGACAATAGTGTTCCAACCTCAAGCAGGAAACCAGCTCGGGAGGAGCCAATGATCTGCTCAAGGTCACGCAGCAAGTGGCAGAGCTGGGACTAGGATCTCAGCCTCTCCACTCTGTCCTCATGTTTAGGACCCTGTCTGAGTCCCCTCGTGTCCCCATGAATGCCCATGTGACCCCATAACACACCTGGGCCCAGTTCTCTCTGGGCTGCAGAAGCAGGCCCCAGTCTGGGGGTCACAGGGTGCTCCGTGGCACTGGCAGCGGAACTGGCAGGCAGGACCATAGCGGCCGGGGGAGCAGGGCTGAAGGCAGTGTGGGGGCTGCAGGCCAGAGGGGCAGGAACATGCTCCACTCTTGGGGTCACAGGAGCTGCTGTTGCCACAGCCGCAGGGCTTGTCACACTGTGGTCCCCACACTCCGGGGGCACATGCTGTGGGATGAGGAGGATGGAAGGGGTCACCAGAGGCCTCACCCTTCCCGAGCCTCCAGTTAGTCCCTGCCTCTACCACACACACCCCCATGCCAGGCTCCGGTCTAGCCCTGTGGCACATCTCTGGAAAAGGCAGCTGGCTGCATACGGCTCTCGTGGGTAATTGCCCTGGGGCCCTGTGCACCTGTGCCCTGGTAGGGAGGGTCTGGCTAAGGGTGTCTGAAGCCAGCAGCCACTTACCACTAGAACAGTCGTCACCTCGCCAGTCTGGCGCACACTGGCACTGACTGGGTGCCACACAGCGACCATGGACACACTCCTGGGCACAAAGCGCTGGGGCAGAGATAGGGGAGTGAGCAGGTGCTTCCAACCCTGCCTCGACCCACTTTTAGCCCCTGAAGCCTAACCCCGTCTGCCTCCTACACCGGAGACCTGGAGTTCTCCAAGCAGCAATTCTGCCTCTAAGATGCAGAAAGACAGAGGAACAGCAACTCAGGTGAGAACTTGACAAGACCTCAGGATTCTGGGCTCCCCAGAGCTTTCTGTGAAATTCTCGAAGCCCCTTGTGGGGGAAAGGAAGGGGGTGTTCCTCAAATAAAGACTAGACATGGATGCTGTCCGGAGAGAGGGCAGAGGTCAGAGTGGGGCAGGATGGGCCGGAGTCTGCAGGGGCTGGTGATGGGCCAGGGCTGAGGGAAGGGGAGAGAGGCAGAGGAGGCTCCAGTCTGGGGGTTCAGGGTGCTGGGGGGAGGAGGGCAGGAGAGCTGGACGATGACAAGACAGGGACAGGAAGAGACAGAGACAGACCCAGGCACCAAGCCCCCGACACACAGCGGCAGAAAGACACAGGCGAGCCCAGAGACAGAAAGAGAGTCTGGACAGACAGAGGTGCTGAGGGACCTGGAGAGAGGGCTTGGGAGAAACACAGGGTCAACCAGAGACTGAGGCCTCGGCAGCACCTATTTTTCCTAGGGACAAGGCCAGGTGAGTGGAAGAGAACCCAGAAGGGCAGAGGAGTACCCGCACCCTGGCGGGGTCAGCGAAGGACCAAAAAGGTGGGCCAGGTCCCTCCCATTCCGCAGCCCCACCGTCCGCCTCCCCGGGCTGCCCAGGACTCACGGACACAGGCCCCGCTGCTCTCATAGAAACCCCGACAGCACTGCAGGCGCCGGCGGTGCGCAGTCTTCACCACCTGGCGGTACACGGTCCTGTAGACAACCCTGCAGGGGAGGGAGACAAGCAGGTGGCCCGGGTCCTCCCTGCCGAGGCTCCCGCTGTCCACTTTCCCCACAGTGCAGCCCTGGGGAGGGGTGGGGGGCGCTGCCCTGCCTCTAGGCTGGGGGACCATAGAAAGAGCATTCCCCCTTGCCCCTCACCCAACCACACCCACACACACGGGGCAGCACAGGACACACCCAGACACACAGCCCACACCCCACGCCCTGGGTGCCTTGAGGCCAGCCAGATGTGTCCTCTAAACTCTAGGGTCTAAGGAGAATGAGGGCATGGAGGGTGGGGGGCGGGGGGGGGCCCGAGGTGGCCGCACACGCAGCCTATCTGCCATCTGCCATAGAGGGGGACAGGTACTCACGTGGGCTGGGGGCAGGTGCGGGGGCTCTCCCAGGGCCGGTCACAGGGCTCTGAGGGGAGCAGGCTGAAGGGGTGGGAATGGGACTCCTTGGTGGTGGTGGTGAAGCTGCAAGACAGGAACAGTCAGGTGTCCAGGGTGGGAAGAGGCAGAGCTGGCATGGGGTGCCTCAGGAAGCAGGGGGGGAGGCCGTGGCCACAGGGGCGAGTCACCACCCCAACACGTGGGCTTGCTGCCCCAAGCCTAAGACATGCCCCTCCCACCCTGCCCAATCAATCTGGAACATTCCTGGGGCACCCCCCCCCATCAGAGCCCCTTTCTCACTGTAAAGGACCAGAGCCTTTCATCTCCCCCACCCCTTTACAGAGATTGAGCTAGAATGACTTCTGGGCCACTCTGGTGGAGATGGGTTGAAGCATTTTTGGCCAAATGCTGCCCTGCGTCTTGTTCCCCAGCCCTGATCCCTGAGCCCCCCCAGGCAGCCCCTCGGCTTGCTCCACAGTGCATGGCTCCCACCCTGTGTTCTGTCCTGCAGCCAGCCTCCCACAGGGACCGAGGGACAGGGGTAAAGAGAGGACAGGGTTGGAGTCAGGGTGGAGATTGAGACAACGTCAGAAACGGGGATGGAGTCAGAGGCACCCCTCAAGGGGAGAAGAGAGAGAATCAGAAACAGGAGGGAGGAGGGCCTGGGGAGAGGGGCAGAGGCAAGGGAAAGAAGGGGGAGGACCCCAGAGGGAAAATGGGGAGCTTGGAGCTCTCGAGGTGCGGGGGCCTCTCACCTTTCCCAGAAGCTGCAGGTGTTGGGGTCACTGGGGCTGAGGGTGCCAGCCAGCCTCAGGCTCAGAGGCAGGAGCAGAAGGGAGCACAGAGGAGGTGACATTGCAGAGGCTGGCAACAGGGCCGGGCGGGGAGCAGCAGAGGGCCAGGTGTCTGAAGAGACAGAGTGGGTGTGCAGAAGAGAGGAGGCTGCTGCCTCACGTCCTCTGGCCCCACGCTGCCCGGGCTCCAGCTCGCCCAGGCCTGATTCCTGACTAGGAGGCGCACTGCCATGCCTCTGAGCCTTTCTCACACTGTCTCCTTGCCTGGAATTCCTCCCTCCATCCTTCAGCTTGAGTAGTCGTCTTTCAAGGTCTAGCCCAAGTGCCCTCCCTCCTTCTCTGCTCTGCTCCCCAACCCCCACTGGCAGACTACCCTCTCCCATCCCATCTGGGGCCCCCGGCACCAGTCACCCCCGCACACTTCTAGTGCCTCCTCCCAGCCATGACCTCTACAAGCGGGACTTGTGTTTTCTATCTCTGCACCCCAGCACCCAGCCCAGCTCCTGCCCAGGGCACTTTGATATTTGTACTGGGTGAAACTGGAACCCATAAGGGGAAGTTGTAAGAGAATCCAATGTGGGCTCATTGGAGGAAGAACTTCTAACAGTCCAAGCAGGTCAGTAATGGAATCAGTGACCTCGGGTGGTGAGTTCCCCATCACCGGATGTATGCAGGCAGAAGCCAAAGTCACCCTGATGCGGCGGGGGGCTTCTGCTTTATGGGGTGGGAGTAGGGCTGGGTCCAGGAGACCTTGAAGGAGGCCCCTCCCAACCTCTGGCGTGCAGGACCCAGCTCACTCAGGCTCCCCATTCGCCTTGCTGGGGCATCTTTGCACACTGCTTCCCAACTCCTTGTTAAATGAGGTCACATTAGTAGCTTGAAATCAGGCAGTGAGGATTACACCATGGAAATCGGCAAACACCACAAACCAGGGCCAACGCCCTCCCTCCTCCACATTGGCCAGCGCATCACTGACCCAACCCGAGGTGCAATCCGCCAGGGGGTCCCCAACCTGGCCCCCGATTTCCCCTGCCTCCCTCTGGCCCCCCATCAGCCATCTGGAAATGAAGTCCTCTCCAGCTCCTCCACCCCTGACCTCACCCAGTGGGTAGGAAGCGGGTCAGGACCTCAGATGGGTCTCTTCTCGCTCCTGAGCCCCTCGAGTTCCTGCCCTGGTGGCCGGCTTGGCTTCGGTGTTCAGTGCTCTACAAGCCTGCCCTGGCTCCCTGCTCTACGCCTCCCTGAGGCGCCCACATCTGCTTACAATTTTCCTGAGAAAAGAGAAAGGTCGTGGTTGCTGCCCCCTTCCCCCCCTGAGTATCCCTGGAATGCCTGCTGCCTGGCCCACCCCATGCCCCCCACCCACACACTCCCAGTGTCCCCACAGCCCCTCTCCCTCCAGGTCGGGAGTGAGAGATATGCTTCCTGACTTAACCCCATCCCACCCGCTGCCTTCTGCCCACCAGCAATCCCTCCACTACTCAGCGTGCTCTCAGCGGCAGGGCTGCCCACCTCTCCTCCCCATTTCCTCCCCACTGCAAATCTCTGCCCCTCGGCCATGCAGAGCAGCCAGGTTCCCCCACAACTTTGGCCTGTTGCCTCCATCGGAGCTCCCCTGGGAGCCTCCTCTGTGCTCCCCCATCCTCAGTCCCTGTGACTCACCAGGCTTCTATGGCACCCTGGGCCTCGGAAACTCAGGTGAGCCGGGCACAGGACCATGTGACCAGGCCTCGGAGCCTGGGGGGCCAGAGAGCGTCCTGGGGGATCCCAGAGCTCAGGATATGGAGCGTGCAAACAGGAAACAGAGCCCAGCTAGAATGTGTGGGTGTGGGGGAGGGAAGCAGGCAGTGCCATCATGGGCGGGGTGTGGGGTGGCTCTGTCCTCCACCACCCTCAACTCAATGTGGCATGTCGGGGGGGGGGGAGCAGGCAGGGCCGGAAGCCTCTTTCCAGGGGCTTGTGACCTGAGCTGAGCATGGTGGCCCTCTCTGAGCCGGTGAGCAGGAGACTCAGCCTGTCCTCAGGAGCCAGGCCACAGGAGTGTCCTTCCTGTGTTCCTGAAGTCTGTCCAGCACACCCCCCACCCAGAGCATCTCCCACACATCTCCCTCCCCCTCCCAAACAGAGTCCACTCCTTTTCCCAACATCCCCAAACGCCCTCTGCCCCTGCCCTGCTCTGCCATCCTTCCCAAGCGCTGCGCCCACCTCCAGGCTCACCCTGTCTGCTCGCAGCTGACCTTCTCCCCACTTTCCCTTGAGTGTACATGGGCAGCCAGAGACACGGGCAAGACCCTCAGCCTGCCACACATCTCCCCCTTTTCATCCCTCACTCCTCTCCCTGCTTCCCTCTCCCTGGACCCCCTGCTGTGGCCCAGACTTGGGGCCCCTGTCTGGATCCAGGATCATCAAACTTGTCCCTGAATGAGCCACATCTCCAGCCACACAGGGACCCCCCAGGGACCCCACCCCTGCCTGGATCTGTAGCTCAGGGCTGCAGTGAGGAAGAGTCCTCCAAAAGCTGGGGCACAGAGAGGAGAGGCCTGTGGCGGCCAGCCCCCTCCTTCATATCAGCCCCACGCACCAGTCGCCTCCAACTTCTAAAGGAAATGGCTCACCTGGGGGATTTGACAGGGGCCTGGAGGTGGGCGGAGGAGCCTGAGGAGGGCTTGACCCTAACCCCAGGGTGTTGACTAGTAACCAGAGATCAGCTGGCTGGAGGGGTGCGGAGACTGTGTTTTCCCAAAGGGCCTCAGGGTAGGACTGGAGTGCAGAGGAGGCCTCAGCAAGCCAGGGTGGGGTCTGGGAGATCAGTAGGTGGTCCACAGGGAGGGGAGAGATGGGATGGGGATCCTGGCAGGGAGCGGAGGGTTTGGCCTGACCAGCCGCAGAACCCTGAGGAGGAAACCCAGCCAGACCAGGAGCTCATAGCCCAACCTGGACCCCCAGACTTGTTCTCAACCCACCCCGGTGCCCCACAATTCGCTCACAGAGGGATTCCCGCCATCTTCCCCTTCTCCTTCTTCCCCTACAGATGCTCTCTCCCTTTCCCCTACTTAGCCCCCTTCCTCCACTGCACCTCTGGACTGAGTGACCCAGACACCTTTGCTTGGGACCAGGATGATAAGGTCTCCCCATGTATCATTTACTGTGTTGAGAAAGGCTGAGTGCTGAGTGATTATGTAGATCATCTCGTTTAAAGCTTACATCAGTCTGCTGGGGTAGGTATTATTCATTTCACAGATGCAGAAACAGGCACAGAGAGGGAAAGTCACCTGCCCAGGACCACCCAGCCAGTAGTATCACAGCTGGAATCCAAACCCAGAATGCTGGCCAAGGCCTCCCACTGGCTCCAGTCTTTCCTGGGCCCAGGCAGGAATCCCAAGAGCCTTGCATCTCCTTCTAATAGCCTCAATTATGGGGAAGAGGGGAGCCTGGCAGGGGACCAGCCAGGATGAGAGGATGGGGTGGGGGGGCTGCTCCAAGAACATGATCAGAGGCGTGGGAACTGGGATGTGTTTACAGTCAAGAATGAGCTGACACTTCTCTCTCCTCCACCTCGAGATGCAAAGCAACTGGGCTCCCAGCCAGGCCCTGTGTCCCGGTCCGCCTGCCTGGCCCCCTGCAGCCCTGCCCTCCCAGCCTGCAAGCTCCCACAGGGCCTAACCCAGTTCCCCTCCCCTGCTCTTCTGCTCAGCCTGGTTCCTTCTGCTGGGGAGCCTCCCTACCCTCCTAGGACGGAAATGAGTCTGGGGCCTCTGGGATGGGTACAGAGCTCCTAGTGGGCAGAGCTGATCCTTTTCTATAAAAGGCAGAGGGCAAGAGTGGGGCTGATGGACGTTAAGACAGCAAGAGGGCCTTCCCCACTACTCCATCCAGCTCCCCTTTTCTGGGAGGTGGTGTAGCAAATGGTACCCTCTGAGCTCTGCATCCCCTCCCACCCCTGTTCAAACCTGGGTGTGAATCCCGCTTCTCAGTTCCCACATCTATAAAATGGGGATGGTAATAGTAATTCTCCTTGTAGGGTTGTGTGTAGATCAATACATGAGTTGTTATAGATCAAGGGCTTAGAGCCCTCCCACAATACACTCCATGGGCACTGGCTGCCTCCAGGACAGCGTCCTCGCTCCCACTCCTGCACCCAGCAGGTCCCCTCCCACTCGCCTTGGCACCCGCAGACCCTTTGGGTATTAATTCCAGGAAAAGCTGTTTCTTATTTTTTTCTGAAGAACCCCCAGGATGATCCGGGAACGGGGCCTTAGATGCTGACAGAGAGAAGGAATTGGGAGTGGGAGGGCGCCAGGGCCCCCTGAGAATCTGATCCCCCAGAACCACGGGCTGCCCGCCAGGCACATCTTCAAGCCAGCGGCAGTTGACGAAGCAAGATGCCTGGATGCGGCTCCCCCAGCCCTCAGCCTGAGCACCCACTCCAGCTCCCTGCCTGGCCCCACGGGCTCCCCTCTCATCTCATTCTCTTCCTCTGTCACCTCCCCTCTTCCCATGGAGGAGCCTAAGGTTCTAGTACTTACAAGCCATGTGCCCTCAGGCATGTTACTTGTGCCCTGAGAGCCTCCATTTCCTCATCTGTGAAATGAGAGATACCACCCCCCATATCCCAAGGTTCCATGAGGGCTGGAACTGCTGGTTCCAGTGACCACCCAGGAACAGAGCCTCAGACCAGAGGCCCCTCAGTGGACGTGCGCTGTTGCAGGAACAGCCCCCCAAGTTCCACGCTCTCCGCCTCTTTCTGCCTTCTGTCTGTTCTTCATCACAAATTCTCTTTCTGCCTCTTTTTTTCTTCCTCCATCAGTTTCTTGGGCTCTGTCTTTCTGCCTCTCCTTCCTTTCCTGTATCAAGGCTGCCATGTACAGTTGTGCTGTATATTCACTGCACTAGGGAATCAGTGTTCAGGTGTGGGGTGGAAGCTGAACTCCAGCCTCCAGCCACTCACCAAGCCATGTCTCTCTCCCCGTCTCTGTCTGTGCCCTTTCCCAGCCCATCTCTGCTGTGGAGACAGGATCGTTTAGTCCTCCCCACTCAGAAGTGAGATTCCAGTGGGAAGAACCCCCTGTTCCCACACAGGGCTGCCTCTGACCCAGCCGCACCAGCAGCCTAGTGAACACGAGAGCATGCCACTCCGAACACATGTGCATGCTTGCACACGCAAGCACAGAGCCCCTCCTACATCCAGCCAAGCCAGGCCTTCGGCACGCCAGGCATGTCTGCCGGATGGAGGGACAGGAAGCCTGCGTGTGTGCCAGAGGCTGGGCGGGAAGGGGCAGGGGTGAGGGGCCTGCCTTCTGTTCTCTGTGGCTCAGGAAACAGAAGCTAGAGGGTCCTCAGCCGACCTGTTTACTCATCAGGAAATAGAGAAACTGCAGGGATTCTGATTCACCAAACATGTATTGCGTGCCTCCTGGAGGTTGGCGCCAGGGCCAGCTCCGACCCCCACCACCCCACCACCTGCTAGTTACTGTCACCCTGTTTCATAGGCGAGACCATGGAGGGGCTCAGGTTAAATGACTTGCCTGAGAGCTGACTGGCCATCAGAGACAACAGTAGGATTCAAATCTGCTTCAAAGGACAAAGCAATGGGTGGGGGGTGACCCCTGGAGTGACACAGGCCAGAGCAGCTCCCTCTCTGGCCCACCCTTGTTCACCAATACCCTCAGAAAGCACAGCTCTGCTCTGGCCACTGTGCCTCTCTAATGCCCTCTGTGGCTCCCTACACCAAGGAAAGGGCACCCAGAAGCCAGGCCGGCCAGGTACCCAGCCTGCCCCTGTGCTCCCACCACACTGAACAACCTACTGCCCCGTCATGCCTCCCACTGCACAGCCAGCTCTGGACTGTGCAGGTCCTGCACATCCTTCAAGGCCAGCTTCTTCCAGGAAGCCCTCTCGGGGGCTCCAGGCCTCCCCCACTGCTCCCTGCACTCAGGGCTTCCTGCAGGCTCTTAGCAAAGGAGCCCGAGTTGTTCTCCAATTCTGCCCTGGGGCCTCCTCCAAACCAGACATGGATTAACACTTTCCCAGGCCCCAGCCAGTCTTGGCCCCACTGTCCCTTTTCTGGGGACGTGTGGGAGGAACCCAGGCCAATCTAGGAGTTCACGACCCCTTGAGCACCTCATGTCTGCTGGTCCAACCAGGTGATGGGCACCCCATCTGTGATTGCTTGTTTGTGACTCTGGTTTCCCCGCCGGGCTTATTCCCTCCAATCTTACTCCTCGCTGAGGAGGCAGTAGTGGGCTGGCTGGACCCCAGACGCTCCCTCACAACTCCCAAGCCTCGGTCATCACGTTTAATTAAGGTCTGTCTTCCCCACTGGAATGGAGCTCCCTGGGGTCAGAGCACTTCTCTGCCTTCCTCACCCTGTGTCCTCAGGCCTGGGCACCACCTATGTGCCCACTCCCAGGATGCCTGGCACCCGGTGGGCAGTTAACAGTCATGTGGAGTGGACGGACTCATCAGTCCTGAAATCCTTTCCTGCTCCAGGAAGCCTGGACCTTACCCTGTGGGGGATGGGGGTGAGGGAGAGAAGTTTAGAGGTTGTAGCTTCTCCCTGGCTCACCAGACAGCAGAGCGGGGTCCTCCTTTGGCCCCCAAGACACAGCCTGGGCAAGACATGGAAGGTGGAGTTCAGGAAGACCTTCCAGCGTCACAAAGTGAAAGGCGGCCCCAGACGTGCCCTCCTGACCTCCGGCAGGAATTCCTCAGGGCTGCCCTCCAAGTTCCTAGGATGATTCAGGGTGTGCTAGGCACTGAGCCACCTGGTGAGGAGGGGGTGTGCCTCCAGCCCGGCAACAACGTCCCTTTCCATCCACACACCTCCTCTGAAATAGAGAGACTGGGCCCCAGATGCCACCACATGGGGGTGAGGTAAGAGGCAGAGGGAGGAGAGGGGACCCAGGAAGCCCCAGGGCCCCAGGGCTCACCCACATGCTGTTGCTCTCCAAGCACCCATCTCACCCTGTGTGGGAGCTGTAATACCTAAATGTATACAGGGGACTAGATCTTTCTTTTCATTCTCTCAGCAATTCCAGAAAGTAGGTTCTATTACACCTCTCATTTTGCAGATGAAGAAACAGTCCAGAGAGGTTAAGGGATCTGCCCTGGGTCACACAGCCAGCCAAGGGCAGCGTGGGGATTTGGACTAGGTCTACCCAGCTCCAGCGCCTGCGCTGCCTCTTTTGGTCCTTCTACCCCTATGGTTTCTCTTGGTCTTCTGACTGTCTCTGCTTGTCTCCACCTCCCTCTTGTTTTCTCTAGGTCTGTGCTCTGTTTTTCTAAGTCCGCCTCCCCTACCGCCCTCTCCCGGGCCTCAGTAGCAGGAGTCTCTATGCCTTGTTTGCATCTGTCAGTCTGTCTCTTTCCATATTTATGTCTCTCTGTATCTCCGTCACTGTCTTTCTCTCTCCTTCCCTATCTTCTCTCCCTCCTTCTGCTGGCTTCTCCCCCATAGGTTTCCTGCCAGAAGTGCTGCCAACACCCTTCCCAAAGGGAGGAGTGGCCCTAGGGCCCCTCCTGTGTCCCCAGAGGCCTCTTTCTCAAGGCTTCCAAGGCCACTCACAGGAGAAGCTGGGGAGCACCACGGGGAGGCCCGCCTGGCTCCAGCGCCCCTCCCCAGCAGCGTGTGTGTTGGGGGGGAGGCAGACAGCGGCGCCGTGACCTCTGCCTCTCTCTGGGTTTCTGATTGGTGGATGGGGCTGCCTGGAGAGCGAGTTTCCTCTTCTGGGAAAGTCTGATAGGGAACGGGGGACACAGGCGGTGGCTGGGGGGGGGAGTGTGTGTGTAGAAACAGATGCCAACCCCTCAGCTTCACCTCCCAGTGAAGACAGGGAGACAGATGGGCAAGCCTGGCTTGCCGACCCAGCTCCGAGGCGGCAGGGAGCGGAGCCCCAACTGCAGGGGCCAGTATGGCGTATTTCGGGAGACCTCAGAAGTGGGAATGGAGCTGACAGGAGACAGGAGAGCTGCCCCCACACCCTGGCTCACAAGTGCACACCCCGGTACTCTATTATGGATTGGGTTCAGGTGGGGCTCAGAGAACAGCGCCCCAAACCCTCAGGCCCAGCTTAGGGCAGGGTTGAGAACTGACCCCTTGCCCCAGCCTGCCTGGAGCAGAGGGCTGGCGGAGCCTGGGAAACTCAGGCCAGCACAAGCTGCTCCCATCCCCCGGGAATGGGGTCACAGCTCATTCCCGAGAGAGGCCACTCATAAAAGGCCAGAACAGGAGAGCCCAGAGTTCACTACTGGAGGCTAGAGATGGGGTGGGAATGAGGGATGGCCTTGCTGGGGCCTGGGCTCCTAGGGCCTGAGCACCTAGCCCAGCCCAGCCCCTCACCAGCCCTGCTGTTAGCACCACCCAGATCATCCTCACCGCTCCCAGGGCTTTCTGAGGATCCAGACGCCTGACACCTCTGGCCAGCTTCCCAGCCCTCAAAACTGGTGTGGCTGTGAGCACCAGGGACCTGCAGACCTGTGTCCCTTCCCTACACCCTCCTCAAACATTCCTTCGGGTGGGGAGAGGGGCTACACAGATCAGAGATGCTGACCAGGAACTTCTCTAGGCAGGAAACATGTTTTTGCTCATCCAAGCCTCACAACAACGCCATGAGTTAGCACTATATTCTATATTTTATTCCTCTTGATGGAATGAGAAACTGAGGCACAGAAGTTAAGTCTCTGGACCAAGGTCCTATAGCTGATAAGGGGTAGATTCAAGGTTCGAACTGAAGCAGCCTTGACTCCAGTGTGGGTGCTCTGGCCTTTCCCTTCAGCCAAGCAGAGGACCTGGCGCCCCCTTCTCCTGCAGCCCAGAGGGAGGCAGAAGTGGAGGCTGACCCGGGACTCACCAAGTCGCTGCGAGGGGCTTGGGGAGCGGCCTCATTTGCATGTCATTTACATGTTGTTTCAATTTGCCTGGCAACCCCCAGTGCCCTCTGGCCCGTCGCTACCGGTCTTTCTTTTATCCCTACTCCCGCTCGGGTCTGGGACTCCAGTCCGGGGTGGGCAGTCACTCACCTGCCTGGAGACCCTTTCTCTCCGTCGGTTGGCCTGGGGTGGGGACCGCCAGGGTCTGGCTGGAGGAGGACAGCGCGGGGTGCGGCGAGGGGCCCCAGCCCGACTGCGGGAACGGCTGGGCGGCCGAACGCGGAGGCTCGCAGCCCAGCCCGACTGCGGGAACGGCTGGGCGGCCGAACGCGGAGGCTCGCAGGGCGGGGAGGGGCGCCGAGGGGCGGGGGGCAGGAAGGGGGTGGGACCTCGGGCTCCCGCCCAGGCAGGAAGTTTTGACAAGGAAACTGGGAGCCGGGGGAAGGGAGATCCAGAGTGCCCGGGAGGGAGACTGTGCGGGGGGGTGGGACCATAGAGGTCGTGCGGCGGCTGCCCCTCGGCAGCCTGGACCCGAGCGGAGGGAAGACGAGCGGGGAGAGAGCAGGGGCCGCGGGCAGTCCCTCCTCTGCCCTGCACCAGCTGGTCGGCCGTGGGTACTTCTCTTCCCGGGCCTCGGCTCTCCTCTCTGCAAAGTGGGGCTGTGGAGGCGGATCAATGAGATCGTCTTTGTCGGCACCTTTCTCGTGTGGTCCCACAGCCGGGGACGCGGCCGGGACAACGGCCTCTCCTCTTCTCCTGCCCCGCCAAAACGCACCGAGGGAGGGCTTGATCCTGGAAAGCTGTCTCCCCGGGAGCCCCCGCCTCTGCCTGCCCTCTTGGTCCCCGGGCCCGCGCGCTTCGGGCCGGGTTGCACGGCAGCCTGCGCGCTCTAAGCCCGCGCCGGGCGCCACCTCGCGGCCATCGCCCGCCGCCCCACCGCCAGCACCGCCGACCTGGGAGAACGGCTTACTCCCCGGAGGTCGTCAACTTGGGCCACCTTATCAGTCCCTGTCAGAGGGGACAGAGACAGTTTTCATAACAACCAGCATTTGCTTTCATCGTTAGCCCTTTAGATGTATTGGTACATTTAATCCTTAACTCGAGATTGAATTCATTTACATGAGACTGATGTCCCGCGTGGTTAGGCCCTCATTAACGGCAGAAGGAGGATTTGAACCCACGTCTAAGTCCTTCTGCAAACCACGGCTTGCGACAGATAAAGCTACAAGAGTCCAGGAAGAGCAAGGCAGGAACATCCCTCCTTGCAGACTTTTAAAAATCAACTTTACTGAGGCCTAACCGACATGCAATACAAAACGTACCCACTTCAAAGTATACATACAGTTCCGTGAGGATTTTTAGACTTTTTTTTGTGGTAAAATGTATGTACTGTTAAAATTTACCAATTTAACCATTTAAGAGTGTACACTGGCATATTACATTCATGTTGTGCGACCATCCCCACCATCCATCTCCGTTAACGTTTTTATCATCCCAAACTCAAAATGGGTACCCATCAACCTACCACTCTCCATTCGTCCTCCCCAGCCTCTGGTGACCTCTATTCTACTCCCCATTTCTCTGAATTTTGAGTACTGTAGGCACCTCATACAGGTGGAATCATACAGTATTTGCTCTTTCGTGTCTGGCTTATTCACTTGGTTCAATGAGTTTTGACAAATGTGTTCCTCTGTGTGACCACCACGCCAATGACAAATAATTTTAAAAGCATTTTCCTCTCCCCCTAAGTTCCCCTTGTGCCTCTTTACAGATAATGCCCCACCCCCAACTCCATCCTCACCTCCCCCAACTCCAGCCCTATGAAATCTCTCATCTGCTTTCTGTTACTGTAGATTCGTTCTAGAACTGTCGTATGAATGGACTCATACAACATGTACTCGTTTGTGCCTGGCTTCTTTCTCTAATCATGAAGGCTTCTGAATAGCTCACTGCCCTTAGCACTAAAGTGGTTTTCCGTGGTGTGGCACTACCGCAGTTTGTCTTATCTACACCAGTTGATGGGCACGGGTGTTTTCCAGTTTGGGGCTACTATGAAGAAGGCTAGTCTGAACACTGTGTCCAGGTCTTGTGTGGGCATATGTTTTCGTTTGTCTTGGTAGCTACTTAGGAGTGGGATCGGTTATAACAGTCACAAATTCTTTATGTATCTGTTTTCAGGTCCTTTGTCAAAAATGTATATTGAGAATATTTTCTATGTTAGAAACAAGCGAGTTTGGTGCTTGGAGAGGTAGAAGGTGTGGCGGGGGGGTGAGGGGAGGGAAGCAGGCGCATTGGATGGTACAGCGGGCTTTGGAGAGGGAAGGAAAGCAAGCAAGAATGAACGGATGATGTTGCTTCTCCAGACTCCAGTGTCATCAAAAATCTCCAGGAGGGGGCAGCAGAGACCAGGGCACAGCTCCAGGGCCCGGAGGCCCAAGACCACAGAGTTGCAGCGTCAGAGGCCAGAGGGGCCTTGAAAGTGATGTGATGCAGCCTCTCAAGAGCAAAAGGGGAGGCTGAGGAGGAAAGGGTAGGAGAATGTGCTCCTCCCCGTTTACCTGGATCATTTGTTCTCCTCTTTACACATTCAGCGCAACTGCACTTTCTCTTCCCAGAAAAACCTTTCCAGCCTCTGTCCCTCCCTCCCCATCCTGCTCCTGCATATGAACGTTTAACCTGCCTCTCTTAACTGAGACTGAGTTCTTCAAGGACTGGGCCAGGTGGAAATCATCTTCGTTATCGCAGAGACTGGTGCAAAGTGCTCAATAACGTCAGCGTGCAGGGCTGCCACCTTGTGCAGCGTGCCGCCAGCTCTCTGGACCACAGCTCCTCCAGCTGGTCCCAGCCCTATGGCTTCAAGGATGGTGGTTCCTGTTGTCTCCCAGGAAGGTACTAGGAGGCCAGGTCCCCACTCATCCTTCTGTTCAACAAGCACTCACTTTTTGCTTACCTGGGGCCCAAGATACAGAGGAAAGGACAATGGTAGTGGTGTTGATGGCAAATACCAACTTAACTGAATAAACCCTGCTGATCACCAGGCGCTTTTCTAAGACCCTTTACTTTCCATAACTTATTTAGGCGAGAAATAAAAGTTCCCTGCCCTCAGAGAGCTCATATGCTAGTTGGGGAAAAGGTCAGTTATTAGGTCATACATTGAATAAAGATTTGTTGAGCACCTACTATGGCAGGCACTGGAACTACAACTATAACCAAAATAGACAAAAATTTCTGCTTAAATATGGAAGGTAAAAAAAAGAAGCTTACATTCTAGTAGAGGTGCCACTGGGGAGAAGATCAATAAACCAAATCAGTAAAATCACAATGCATTAGATGATAAGCAATATAATAAAAAATAGAGAAAAACAAAACAGGAAGGGGGAGAGGGAGGGCTGGGGTGCAGTTTTTGGAAGGATGGTCACTGTGAAGGTAACCTCCACCCGAAGCCCTAAAGGAGGTAAATCAGGGAGCCACGCAGATTTCTTGGGGAAGAGCATTCCAGGACGGGGAAGAGAAGTTCAGAGGCCTCGAGGCCTGAGCATAGGCCATGGTCAAAGACTTGCTAGGCACCCAGACACAAGTGAGTGGCAAGGCGAGTGATGGGTCAAATCCTGCAGGGTCCTGTAGGCTGGGGGAAGGCCGTTGAATTTTGTTCTGCATGAGATGGGGAGCCCCTAGAGGATTTTGAACAGCAGGGACATGATCCAACTCAGGTTTTAAAAGAATTGCTATTGTGTTGAGAGCTGGCTGAAGGTAGCACATGTGGAAGCAGGGAGAGCAGAGGAGGCTGCTGCCCTGGGCCAGGCAGCAGTGGTGGCTGGGACAGTGGGGCTGCTGAAACAGGGTTGGAAAGGATTACCTGTCCCATGTGGGAAGAGGGGCTGAGAGGCGAGCATGAGGCTGGTCATTGGCTCCTGAGCACACAACTTGCCCCAGCAGGGTGGAAGTCAGGCCACCTCTGTGCCACTCCCCGTCTCACCCCCAGCCCCACAGAGGGGCTCTGGCCAGAACACAGACGGAGGGAGGGAGGGAGGGAGTGGCCTCTGCCCCACACAGCCCACAGAGGGCGGCTGGCCTGGTAGCAGCTGAAAGGAGCAGAGAGGTCCTGTCAGGAAAGCCCCAAAGCATAGGACATTCTTGCTCATCTCCCTGCCTCTCCAAGCAGACATGTGCAATGCTTGGCAGTGATGCTGATGACAATGCGGAGAACCCATGCTTAGGGGGAGGGCCCAAAGACACCTCCCCGCAACCATCACGGGTCTTAATGTGTATGTGTGAGGGACCCAGAATAAAAGCTATGACCCCTAGTCATCCACCTTCCAGCCTGGCCTCCCCCCCCTATTCCAAGCCCCCAGGTCCCTGTCCCTGGGTGGTCCCTGGCCTGAATCTGCCCCGACTCCCCCCAGCCCTGCCCATGGCCTGCCTACAAGTCTGCCTGGCACTTGGGCCTCCATCCCTCAGCCCTCCACTCTAGCTATAATCACAGCTCAGCCCAGATCCCCCCTCCTGTGAATAATTGGGGCTGATTTAGGGGCTATCAGGGGAGAGAGGGGGGGCTAATGGAGTTCGTGGGGGGCCGCCCTGGTGATGAGGGGAGGTTGAGAGGCAATTAACAGGGCTGACAGCCTCGGGAATCACCTAATGCGCTGGCCCGCAGTAAGGTCTAGTGAAGGGTTTGGGGGGGGGCGCTTGCCCTGCCCCCACATCCAGGGCTGAACTTGGACTTGGGGAGGGATCCTGGCCTCCCTCAGCAGGAGGTTGGAGGACAAACAGGAGGAGGGACTTTCAGAAAAACACGAGTGCAGGGTGGGGAGTGGGGGGAGGCACTGTAGAATGAGGCAGGAGCTCCTGGTCCCCCACGGCCCCCACTCCCTCTCCCACACACGCGCACACACACGGTGCCCCAGCTGAATCCTATCCCTCGCTGGGGACCATCTTCTGATTAATACCAACATTAGCCATGAACGCTCTCCCCTCCTGGCCTCCCTGTCATTAATTACCTCCTCTCCCAGCCCAGTGGAGGGGAAGCCAGCTCCTCCGGGGCAAAAGGAACCAAGTGTGACCCCCTGCCCAAGAAGCCATTCCTGCCCCCCTCCTCCCTGCTTCTGAAGGAAAAAAAAAGGAAGAAAGGAATCCTGAGTAAGGAGGGAAGGAAGGGAGGGAGGGAGGCAGACACACTGCATCCTTCTGTTCCCAGCACCCCCACACCCCCCATCGCCCCCTCTGAGTCTTCCTGCAGTCTGAGCTCCATCCCCACCCCTGGAGATGGTCAAGCCAGGAGCTGAAAACACTGGCTGGAAGAGGGCTTCCCTGGACGAGGTGGACGGCCAGCTCCCTGATCAGTTTCCTGTGTCTTCATCCCTTCTGAGTTCAGGTTGGGAACGGGAATTTGCACAGACGTGTGCAGAGAGCCCGGTTGACACAAACCTTCACCCAGAAACTGTCATGCACAAACACAAAACCAGACACACTGGGACCAGTCACCCTGGGGGCAAGGAGGGGGTGACACACTCCACTGTGAGGTACCACCCACCACCACACAGAATCACACTCGGAACATTCAGTTCAAGGAGCGCGGATGGAGGGCAGGCCTGGTGTCACAGACACCCATGTGCTGGTGGAGCGGCTCTACCTCCACGCTGGGAGGCTGGGGGTCAGTTGCATGCATATGAACCTCAGGAGGCAGACCTGTGCCTGCTCCCCTTGGGCTGCCATCTTGAATCTCTCTAGCTCAGTTGTGGAGTTCTCTCTCACTCTCTCTCTCTCTCTCTCTCTCTCTCTCACACACACACACACACACACACACACATCTTAAAGTAAAGTATAGGGAACTGAAGCAAGCCCACGTCCATCCCAACTGTCTGGCCCACCCTGCAGTCGGCTCCTTCCCAGGGCACCACGCTCTACCTCCCCTCTCAGCCCTTCTGCTCCCCTAGAGCCCTTGCCTCCCAAATGGGGTCTCTATGTGTCTTCTTTGAGAAGATACAGGCAGCCCAGCTTCCATTCAAGGATATGGATGGGCAGAGGTTCCATGAGATTTTTCTAAGCCCCTCCTAACACCCCCGTGAGCCCCTTTATAAGACTAAGCAGGCCTGGAGACCCGACAATCGATATTCCTCAAAGATGAAGACGCTAATAACTTTATCCCCTCTTGTCCTCTAACTCTCGCCTACATTAGCTCTGACCACAGGCCCCAAGCAGCTGGGACCTGCAGTGAACAGGCCTGGAGCTGAGTAACCCCTTCAGATCCAGGTGGGAGGCAGGAAGGTAGACAGGACTTCCTGACACTCAAGAAAGGGAGGCGACAGGGATGAGGGATAGAAAGCCTCAGAAACATGTTTCCTACTCCTGGATGGAGACATTGGAGACCAGACTCAGAGTCTGTGAGGATTTGTGACCTCAGAAGCATTTTTCAGGGGTGCCAAAGTCCTCACCTAATTCCTGAGGGCTGCCCAGAGGAGGTGAGCTGGGAGGGGAGTTCCCACCAGGGAAAATTAGGAAGTCAGGGGACTGGAGCTGATAGGGTATTGAGTGGAGGGCGCCCTGGCCCTGCTCCCCTGCAGCACTCAGGGGCTCCTCCTCTGCAAGGGCCGGCTGGGGCAGCCCTGAGACCTACAGCCCAAAGGGTTTCCGAGGGAGGAAGAAGCCCCCGCCTCACTTCACACACTCACAGCCAGGCAAGTCCTCTCGCTGCAGCTGGAGGGGTTGTGGTCAGATCAGGGGACAAGAGCTTCTCTTCTGTGCGCACCGTCCCCCAAACCTACCCACTGCCAGCCTGTCCTGCCCACCCGCAAAGACCAGGGCCAGCACCTGGGTTGGAGTGCTCAAAGAATGCGGTAGGACAGAGAGGAGGAGGAGGCAAAGGGGAGGCGCAGGAAACAGAACGAACACTACATAGCGCCTACTACAGGCCAGGCCCTTTGGGAAGAGCTTTACACATGAGATTTGTTTAAACCTCCTAAAAATCCTAGGAGGTTAGTGCTATTATTATCCGCATTTTTTAGAGGATACTAAGGCGCAGAAAGGTTGAATAACTTGCTCAACACTGGGCAAATGATAAGTACAAAACTAGGCACTCTGACTCCAGAATCTAAAAGCTTAACCTTTAGGGAACCCCACCCTGGAAGAAGAGGAAGGGGCCCAGTTTAGTGGGAGGTTGGCAGAAGAGCTTGCTGGTCCAAGGACTCTCTATTAGAGGCAGGGCTCAGAGGAAACCACACAGCCCCATGACTCTGCCCCCTGGGGTCTTGGGCTCTGCCTTTTCCTCTACCCTGTGCATGCATGTCTTGTCTCTCTGCCCTGCTCTGGGCTGGCACTCTCCACTCCCATGGCTCTTTGCCTCTCTGTGGGCTCCTCCTGCAGCTCCGGCCCTGCCTGTCTCTGTCTCTCCTGATCCACTTCTCTCCACCACACCGCCCAGAGCCAGGCTGCTCAGACTTTCCATTTTAGCACTGCAGTCTGTCTATTTAGAGCTGGGCTGGGGTCTAGAGAGAGGGGAGTGGGGGGCTGCAGAGAGAGGACTGATGTTTGGAGCAGTGGAGTCACTCACTGCCCCCTGGGGGTGGGGGCTGGACTGCCTGGAGGGTCACCTGGCAATAGGCTGAAAGTCAGGATCCCTGGATCCTAGGTTTTCCTGGGACTGGCCCGCCTCTCACCGGACAGCCTGTTCGAAGCCACTTAGGAATTTGGCAAGACAGGTTCTCTCCAGCTGGCTTTTAGAGAGTCCAGGACCTGTGGAGTCGAGGATTCCCTCTAGGATCTCTCTTCAACTTGAGGGTGTAAAGGGGCCCAAGACAGGACATTCATTCTCCATCCAGTCTGCCCCAGGGCTCTGCTCACATTGTTCCTGGAAACCCGAACAGATGCTCTGCTCTCCTGTCGGGAATCCAGCCCCTGAGGGAGCAGAGCAGGAAGGAGGCAGAGGCTGGTTAGCAGGCTGAGGGGGTCAGGATGGCCTGCACACCTGGGTTCTTTAAAGAGCCCATCTCTGTGCCACCACAGGGCTCCTGGGGAGCCCCACTGGCTTCTGCACCACCAATTCTTTCCCTCCAGAGCCCATACAGAGGCACGGGCAGGGGCTTCCTTAGAGACGGGAGTTCTGGGTTCTTTCCTCAACCCAGATGCTGGGTGTTCTTTTTTTTTTTTAATAAAGCAATTTTTTAATGTTAAAAAAGATGGAACTTCCTGATTACAGGGAGATTTTCGATGGTTGTACACAGAAATCCTCCGATGAGCTGAACTGGAAACAGTGGGAAAGGAGAAAGTGTTGGGGTTCTTACAGCGCACCTCCTGTTCTGAGCCTCCATCTTCCAACCCAGCCAGCCATTTCTGAAAGCAGGGGTGGAATGGGGGGCTACACTCACCCAGGGACCTCCCCAGGTGTCTCCTCTCCACAGACTCAGGTTGCTTTCACTGTCCCAGCTCCTTGGGGTCCCATTCCGTTGATCCCCCTGCGGGCAGCATCCATGTCAGCTGGTGCCCAGTGCCTGGTGCGTGCGTAGGGGGGCAGCTGATGGCCTTGGTACAGCCAGGAGGTAATTGACAGGATGGGGGCCCATGCCACAGTGGGGTGAAGGGGACCCCATTCATGACAAAGGAACCCAGCAGCTATAGTGGGGGGGTGTGTGCATGTACATGCTTGCACTCGTGTGCCTGTCTGTGTGCTCATCTGCATGTCTGTCAGTGACGGGGAGGGAGGAGGCGTCTTAGGCCAGGAAGCTGACAATGTAGGTTCAAAGCCCCTCTTCACAGCCCAGGACAAGGCCCCAGGCCCCCACTGCCTGAAGGGGTCAGAGTGACTGGCTTCAGCTTGTTCCCAGATCGATGCAAGCTCTCCAGTTCCCTCTGCCATGCTCTCCCGGAATTTTCCCTTCCTTGCCCTAGCTCTGTTCCCAGAACCCCTCACCTCACCTGCTCAGCTTTTCCAGCAATACCTCCAGCTGTGGTTTTAAGAGCCTCTGATGCCCTGATGTTCTCGACCTTGGAAATGCTTCACCTGCCTCATAGGTCCCTTCTGCTACCTGACCTCCATCCCCTCTGCTTCAGCGATGGCCCCAGGCCTGCTCAGTATGGGCCAAACCTCAGACTCGCTTGCCTCTACCCACCAAGTCTCCAAGCCGCAAGTGTCCCACTCCCTCCTTGGCCCCGAAGAAGCGTTCAAGGGGCAGGGGAAGTGGGGACGATGGGAGTGGGGGTGAGACAGAGCGCCCCACCCTAGGAGTCTATGCTGTTCTCCAGAACAGTCTGATTCAGTTGCTCACCCCACCTCTGCGTGTTTGCACCGCTCTCTGCCCCTCTGTCCATGCGTCTGTGTGTCTCTGTCTCTCCTTTCTGTGCATCTCCCTCTGCAGTCTCTCTGCCTGTCTCCATATCTGCAGGTCTATCCCTCTGTCTGCATTGTCTTTCTCTTTGTGCCTGCCCTGGGCTCACCTGTTAGATCTGATCCCTTGACCCTGTCTCTCCCATGTTCCCACCGCTTCTCCTCCTGATCACCCAAGGGCGGTGCAGCATCCCCACCCACCCCAGGGCACTAGGGGAGGGCCTGGGAGCTTGGCCCTCAGGGACCACCCCCACCCCCATCACTCAGCCAACAGCCCTGGGTCAGACCTCCATTTGCACTAACGAGCCTGGACAAGAGGCAGACCCATCGGGCTAGGCCTTGGGTGATAAGACCCAGATTGAATCACCGTAGGTGGGGGCTGGACACCCAGGGACAGGAGACAGCTGCACCATTAGCCCTGAGGAGCTGCGGAGCGTGGGTTATTGCAGGAGCCGGGCAGGTGATTGGAAGTGATGGGGCTGCGGGTGGAGGGGACTGCTCCTCCCTGGCTCCAGGGTGAGGACTGCTCACCTCCTGGCTCAGATCCTGGGGGTGGGGGACCTCACCAAGCCTCAGTGCTGACGGAAGCCTCAGGCCATTCAGTAAGGCTAGTGTGGTTCCAAGGGGCAGAGGGGAAGGGAGACCCCTATCTCCGCCCCCGGGGCAGAATGGGAAAGGCGACGGCTCTACCCTTAGGGAACGGCCACTGCGCGCAGCCCCCGGCCTCCCGGTGCTGATCTCAAAGCACTTAGAGCCGAGAAGAGTGAGAGAGAAGGAACAGGGGTCCTGCCCCCTTCACCTTTCCTTTATCCTGCTCCTTCCCTGTCCCTGCTACACGTGTACACACACACACACACACACACACACACACACACACACACTCCTGGGCACACCTGCTCACTCTCATCCATTTGTTCTATGTGCCTGCTCTGTTCTGGGCACACCAGTACAAGGAATATTCACCGCACCAACCTTTCCATCCTGCCCACCGAGGCATCTCACTAACATCCCTCCCACCGCAGCACCGGCCTCCTGAACGTGAAGGGCGGAGATAGGCAATTAGGGTCTGAAGGCCTGGAAACCTGCCCCGAGGCTGCCCCACCACCAGGTGAACAAGGCGGCCACAGGACTGGGTGGCAAACCACAGCCTCCAGGTGTGGGTGACAGCTGCACAGAGCAGGGGTAGGCAGCGGAGGGGCGCAGGGGAGGGGCGTCCCAGAGAGCTTCCCCCTGCATGAGTCTCCATCACCCCCACCCTGGAAGGACATCATCCCAAGAACTGGCAAGAGACACAGCCAAGGGATAATAAATATAATTGCTATGACGGAACCCTGCCTAGAGAAATAGGACATCCTCCACCCCCAGACCCCACCTGTCCCCTCCCACATGCTGAGGGTGAGTTAGATGCTTTGAGATCACCCTGGGGCTGCTGGGAGCTACGGGGGGTGGGGGGGGGCTGCTGAGGGCAGGGCCCAGCCCTCTGGCCCACCCCAGCCCCTGGGCCAGCTCCTAGCCCAGGACGTCCAGGTAGACAGGAGGCGCCTGGGCCAGGGCCTGCAGCCGTGCGTGCACATCCTTGATGCTGTGGCGCTGCTGGGGCTCCCACTGCCAGCAGCCCCGCATAATGGCGTAGACCTCCGGTGGGCAGGCCCGCGGCCGCTCCAGCTCACGTCCCTGCGTGATGCACTCGATTGCCTGGGACCACCGCAGGGGGAGAACTGGGCTGCAGGCAGGAGAGTGAGGCCCACCCCAGCACCGCCTCCGCCCCACTGACACTCCCAAGGCAGGTCACACAGTGTGTCCCAGACTCTCAGCTAATAATCATCTGAAAGGATGAAGTGGACCCCAAGATTCCTTTCCACTCGGACACTGAGCAGGGAGAAGGATTAAGGCTAGACTATGAGAAGGTTGGGTTGGGTGTAGGATTACTTTCCGACAGGCTGGGCTCAGACCCTCAGCAGACTTGCCAGGTGGATTGAGGAGGGTGGGGGGGCCAAGCCCTTTGCCAAACCCACCAGTTGAGGGTTGAGGGCTCAAGGGCGGAAGGGCAGAGTCCTCTGGCTCTCAGGTCCAAAAGGCAAAAAGAAAATAGAGCTTTGAAAAAGGGCTCGCTTGCATTTTAAGGTAGAAGGCAGCCCCACTTCCTTTTCTCTTCTCTAGGCACTTCTCTGTGAGGGGGGACCTAGCACCTCTCAAAAGAAACTGCAGCAGGAAAGAGCAAAGTGTAACTCCAGGAAGGGTATTGGAGCAGCTCAGGATCCGAAGAAGAAGAGAGAGTGGCAAGGAGATAGTTGAAGGGGCCTGGAGCATCTTTTTCACTTCTTCCCTTCCTCCCCATTAGAGGGCTTGGGTTATGGGCGGCACTAATTCCATTCCTTCTCTCAGTGCTTGAGAAAATTAAAATCTATAACCCTCTCCCCCACCCCACCAGCCTCGAGGGAGCAGACTGCATTAGGAGGAGAAATGGAAACTGACAGCTGCGAGCCAAGGAGGGGGTGGGGGGAGCTGCTCTGGGAGACAGAACACCTGGGGCCTGCTCTGGCTATGCCCAGCCAGGAGGGCATGGGAGGGGGCAGGACTGTCCTTCCTACAGTCTAACCTCCAGCTTTCCTGCTGCGCTGCTAGGCCCTCTTGTGCTGTGCTCCTTTCTCATGCCTCTCCCTTCCACCCTAAAAATGCCTACTAGGTCTATAAAATGCTGCTAAGGATGGGGATCTGGGATCTGTTTGTAACGTGCTTTGAGGTTCCCCCAGGTGTCAGTTGGGCCTGGGCTGAAGACAGTAAGTGGGGGCAAGAATGGAGAGGGGAGGAACAGAAGAAAAGACCAGGGCTGGGTTGGAGGGAACACGGGCGGCGGGATGCTGGATAGGTGCCGGGCCGGTAGTGGGATGAGAGGCAGAAGGGGCCTCAGAGCCAGGGGTTGACCCGCGGGGCGGTGCTGACCTCGGTGTTGGAGAGCTGGTACCAGGGCTGCTTGCCGTAGGTGAAGATCTCCCAGAGCACCACGCCAAAGCTCCACACGTCGCTCTCCGTGGTGAACTTGCGGTAGAGGATGCTCTCGGGCGGCATCCAGCGGATGGGGAGCATCGTGCGGCCTCCCACCTGCCGGCGGACGGGCGCCGCGTCACCTCCAGGGGGCGCCGCCCCGACTCCTCTCCCGGCGCAGAGCCGACCCCAGCCCCATCATTAAAAATAAATAGAAGTGGCTTTCTATTTCTATATGCCCTCCTCCTCCCCACAGTGCTAAGATGGAGATGGTGCCGTTTCCATCCGGGATACCGGAGACAGACCCTCCCCACTGGGGGCCGAGGAGGTAGCAGGGGAGTTAAAAAACAGAGCGTGGGAGGCTCAGACCCCACACCTTCCGAGGAAGAGAGGCACTGCTTCCAGGGTGTCTCCTTTTGAATGATGGGGGAGGGGTTGGGACGAAAAACCCTTACGCGGTAATAGTCGGTGCTGTAGATGTCCCTGCTCATGCCAAAATCGCCGATCTTGACCACAAGTCCCTGACCCACCAGGCAGTTGCGCGTGGCCAGGTCCCGATGCACGAAGTGCAGACCCGCCAGGTACACCATCCCGGCAGCCACCTGGCTAGCCACGGCCAGCAGCTGCCCCAGGCCCAGGGGGCCTGGAGCCACATCCTCTCCACCAGCCAGCAGCTTGGCATCAGGCCCGTGGGACCTAGGAAAGAGAGGGAGAAGGGGCGGGCTGGGAGAAGACACCCCCAGGACCCTGAAGATGGGGAGCACGGGGAGCTGGGGTGGAATGGGGGAAGGAAATCGGGGAAACGAGGAAGGGAAGAACAAGGGAGACAGCAGTCTGGGCTGCCAGGATGGGTGGCGGCAGGTCCTCCAGGGTTCCCACCAGTGCCCACACGTCCCACATGCGTGCCTTCCTCTCCAGCAACCCCCTTGAACTCCAAGGCCAGCATCCAGCTGCCCACTGGCCCCTACATCTCTTGCCTAGGGACACCTCCGCCTCAGCCCGTGCCAAGATTCTCAGCACCTCGAGTCTGGCCCTGCCCAGGGAAAGGACTCCCCACCCAGGCTCCGGGCCTGCAAACTGGGCACCTTCCCTGATTCCTGGCTCTCTCTCGCCTTCCTTCCAAAGGCGTCCGGGATGCCCTCCTCCTCCCCACAGCCACCACTCCAGATCAGGCCCTGGCCGCACATCTCCATTCCCCAAACATCCCTGCTCCTGACCTTCGCCTGAGCTGATGACTTTGTCAGTACTGCTCTTTCCTACTGGCCGACTTTCTCCTCACACATTAATGTCTTCATTTATTCCAGGTACTTGTAAATATCTCCAGTGTGCCAAGCACCAGAGCCACAATGGAAAGTAAAAATGGTTTACAGCGGTGCCGTGTGAAGACCCCTGAGGGGCACTCGGGAGGGATGGAAGAAGCCAGGGAAGGCTTCCTGGAGGAGGAGACATCTAAACCGAGACTCAGGCCCTGAGCAAGAGAGATGGATAAGCAACTTGAAGGGGTCAGGGCAGGGGTGGGTGACGTGGCTGCAAAGGAGGCCCAGTGTGCCAGGCAGAGGGAATTTACGTACACAGGCCCAGAGGCAAGAAGGAACAGACGTCCTCTCCTAGGGAAAGTCTTCTGGGCTGGACTAGGAGTTTCCATGATCCCCTCCTATGGTTCCCCCATGCTCCATCCAGCATTTAGAGCTGCTTCTCCCACAGCCTGGGCCCTAGATGGCAGCATGTCTCTAGCCTGCATTCCTGGCACCCAGCACTGAGCTCACACTGTGTCTGGTGAGCAAGGACAAGGGCCCCACTCTGCCCTCTTGTCTTGGTTTCCCCTGAGCCAATCCACCTCCCCACTCAACCTCAGGTCTGGTACGCCTCCTTCCTGCTCCACCCCTCCGCTGGCTCCTCCCCATCTACAGGGGTCTCTCCCAGTTGAATCCTGCCTCCTGTCGGAATGAATGACCCATCCCTCCCAAAGGGACATGTGGGGACCACATCATGGCCACCCCTTGGACAGCCACACAGGGGTCCCTCATCCAGACCATAGTCCCCCATTGTCCCTCTTACTGGTGGGAAAACTGAGGTCAGAAAGGAAAGCTACTTGGCAAAGGAGGCTCAGCTAATAAGTCACAGGTGATTCCAAGCCCTGGACTTCCCCCCTGCCTCACACTGGCCCATCTTCACAGGGGGCTGATCTCTTCAGAGAAGGACTCAACAAAGGGAACATGTAACAGAGAGCGGTGGAGGGCAGGGTTCTTCCTGGGAGCACATCCCTCCCCAACTCAGGGCCTTTTACTACCTGTGTGTCCTTGCCTCAACCTCTCTAAGCCTCATCTGTGAAATGGGCACATTTCTTGAGGTTATTAAAATTATCAGCACAAATTAGTAAACATATCAGAGTTGTTCTTTCCAAAGCCAAAGAAATGAATTTCTGGTAACTTTCTTCAAGTATCAATTGCCATATATTCTCAGAGACTATGAAATATATATTTTTATATTATTATATAAATGCATATGTCCAAGCACATACAGCCATAATAGGAATAAACTGTAAAGTACATGGCAGAGTTCTTGGAACATAGGAAGTGCTGATAAATTCTTGGTGTGGTGGTTACCGACAGGCCTGCATCCGCATGCCACACACAGAACCGCACCCACTCTACGCAAAACCCACCCATCCTGAACTTTTAGCTCATGACTTTGCGAGTACAGCCTCCCTGACTATTGCCACTCTACCCTCTGCATGGACTGTCCCCACATTCACTCATCTGCCTCAGAGCATACTTGGGGACAAGACCCATACTTTCTGTCCTCCCTCAGTTCAACAGACAGGCAAGCGTGTGCTCGTGGGGGAGGGACATTGGGGCTCAGAGCCAGGGGCCAGCATTGGGGCCAGGCGATCATACCGGAGGAAGCGGTTGAGATCCCCATGCCTCATGTACTCAAAGACCATGAGCAGCGGGCGGCCCTCGGTGCAGATGCCAAAGAAGCGTACAATGTGCCGATGCTGCAGCATGGTGAGCAGCTCGGCCTCCCTCTGGAAGTCCTGGCGAGCGCTCTCCGATACCTCCTTCAGCGCCTGGATGGCAGGGGCAGGACCGGCTCTGAGCGGGGCCCAGCCCTCATGTCCCCACATCCCAGGTGGCCCACCCAGCCAAGTGGTGAGCCATGCAGACCGCGGCATCCCACCCCAGGCCTGAGCACCCTGTCCTGGAATGATGGTGCTCTGAGAGGTGGGACCCAGTCCAGCAGTGCGTCATGGACAAGGTCTGACCTTGACGGCCACTAGCATCTTGTCCTGGTCTGGCAGCAGGTTATGGCACTCAGCAAGGAAGACTTTCCCAAAGGCGCCCTCGCCCAGCTCCCACTTGAGCACAATGTCCCGGCGCTTGATGTGATGAACACCTGCAGAGAGGCCTGCAAGATCAGCCAGGAGCCCCAGTCTTGGGAACGATGGGGTAGGGCCAGGACAGGACTGAATAGCAGGGCCGCGCACTGCACAAGGGTGCCAGCCAAGGCAGGAAGAGGGACTGAAATCGAGCCTTCACTCATTCACCAATCACTATACCGTGATATGGACGGGTGCGGGTGGGGCGGGAGGGAAGGCCTGCTCAGGCCTGGGGTGGGCCAAGGCAGTGCCACGGGGGCTTCTACACACACTCACACACAGACTCGCCCCCACCACCATAGCCCCTCACAGGCATCGCTGAAGTACTGCGGGTTCTCAATGATGTGGCCTTGAAGCCCGGAGCCTTTGCCCTCAGTGGGGGACAAGGAGCTGCCACCCAGCGTCATGAAATGCAGGGACATGGCCAGTCCATCCTCTGGAGTCAGCACGGCTGGGCCTAGGGAGAAGACACAGCCACATGGAGGGGTCACAGACCAGGGCCACACCCCAGCCCCTGCCAGGTTTCAGGATGCCAGGCGACCCCATTTCGTCAGGTGCGGGGGGCGGGATGGAGGAGCTAGGAAGCAAGACAGCCGGCAGAGGGAAGGGTAGGCACGCTGGCCTCTCTCTCTCTGGCTTCTGTCCAAACCCAGGCCCCGTGGGCCACCAAAGAACTCCCTTACTGCCCCCCCCCCCTCCGCAGACTCAGACCTCCCAGACCCACTTAGTGTTTGACTGCAATCCAGCCACCAATTAGCAGCTGCTACCTCCGAAACTACTCGGCACTAGCCCCAACACACGCATTCACAAGCCCCCCAGCCAGGCCCTGGGGTGCTCCAAACACACTCTCTAGAACTGTACCTGGGCACAGCCTCCCCCACCCCACAGAAGACAGGAAGAGCCAGGAGGAAACAAGGCCCGTAGGACAGACTGACAGAGAGCCCCTCTACAGACCCCACTCACGGTTGATCCCAAACTTGTTCCTTCTTCCGCATTTATTGAGCACGAGGAACAGGGTAGAAAGGAAGAGGCAGGCAAAGACAGCCAGGCCCACGGCCACGGAGATCTGGGGGTGGGGGTGGTTAGATCCTGGGCTTCTCCTGCGCTCTCTGCTCACCCCATAGCACACTGCCTCTCCGTCCTGCATAGGAACCCCCAGACCTGCCCCCTCCCTCCTCCTCCTCTGGGGCCCGGGGCCATGGCTGTGTGGGTAGCAGAGCAAGCTCAGGCCACACTGTTCTGATCTCTGGCCTATGACCAGAAGTGACATGCAGAGGAACCTCTGACCTAGCTGCCTGATTCCAAGCCCTGGACAAGCTTCTACTTCCCATGCTCACCCCAAAGGGGGTTTCATCCTTCTTCTCAACCGGGTCTCCGGATGTGCTGTTAGTGTCTGTGGGGACACAGGGCAGGAAAGGTGGGCCTTGGACACACCGGGTCTCCTCCAACTACTCCCCCCTAGCCCCAGCTGGCCCTGGGGGTTAGGTCAACTGTACCCTCCGCCCCAGCCTCCGAGCCACTGACCAGACAGAAGCTACCCTCCAGCCTGGCCTACTCACCCACTGGCGAGAAGGACACTGCAGCAAGAGGGAGGAGAGAAAGCAGTCAGATGGGGAAGGAGAACGGTGGGTCCCTTTCCCCCTCTGGGACTCATCCCTCCATTGGGTGGGAGTGGAGTAGGAAGGGGGGCTCTGGTTTCAAGGGAGAAGATGCACGTGGCCCTTTTCCAGCAGGGCCACCGGTGCCCTGGTGCATGGCTCACTCTTAAGCCAGCCCAGATGAATGGAGTAACTCAGGGGTTCAGGACTCCTGGCACTTGGGGGAGGCAGGGGCACGGAGGTCAGCACAGAGCTGACCACCAGAACTTCGGGCTCCTTTCTGTCCAGGACCAGGCACTCCAGCTTCTGTGGTCAGGATCACAGCAGGAAGTGGGCCAGGCCTCCCTGGACACCTGGATCTGTACCCAGGTGGAGCCCAGGGAGTGGGGGAAGGGTTCAGGGTGGCCCTCGCACCGGGGATGGGGTCCTCAGGATTGAACTCGAAAGGGTTGTCCATGAATGATGCCATGACGGAGGCGGCAGCCTGGCCAGAGGGGTTGGCAGCCAGCAGCGTGTAGTTGCCATTGTTGACGTGGGTGGGCTGGTTGAGACGCAGACAGCCATGCCGCATAGTCTCGTTGGCCGCTGGCTCAAGAAACTCGGTGAAGATGAAGCTGGTCTCGTTGAGCACAGAGCCATTGAAGAGCCAGCGCAGAGAGGGCGCTGGCTGCCCGTCCACGGAGAAGGGGATGCACCAGTGGTGCATCTCCACTGCTGTGTGCAGCTGCACGCTGGCCGGGACTGCAGGCCAGAGAGAGCGAGAGCGAGAAGTCAGGGAGCAGCTGGAGGGGGAACCCAACAAGTCCGCGCAGGGGAGGGGTAGAGTCAGAAATCAGGCAGCAGGCCTAAGAGAAACTGGGCAGCAAGCTCTAAGAATTTCACAAAAGGCATTTTGAAGAAAGTTGACAGCAAATCTTAAATCAGGCAGCAGGTGTATAAAATTCAGAGGCTGAAAGAACTGAAGGAGGGGCCTAAAGTAAATAAGCAACAGCCCTAGAAAAGTGGGGCACCAACTTACAGAAAGTAAACATGGAGTCTTTCGGATAAGGGAGCTACAAAAATTAAGTGTTACCAAGCTTAAGATCAGGTGGGGGCCTAAACATCACACAGGGAAAAAAATACACAGTTCAAAAACCTTATGAAAAAAGGTATGAGTTCAAAATGAACCCAACTTGATAAAAAATGCAAAAGCCCCTCCCTGACAGAAATATATATAACATATATGAACATACACAGTCAATACTGGAACTATAGCCAGCACCTGTGCATCGGAATACTGTTCAGCTGTGGACTGGATGAACGAACAGTAACGACTCCCATGTGACATGGATGAATCTTACAAATATAATGTTGAGTGAAAGAAACTAGACACAAAATAAAATTTGCAGTATGATTCTGCTTACATAATGTATACGAACAGGAGCAACTAAACCATATTGAGAGAGAAGCATACAATAATTTCTAAAAGCAAGGAAATGATTCTCACAAAAGTCAGGATGGGATGGAGAAGGTTGGAATTCTGAACGGGGAGGGGAAGGGAGTGTCTTCTGATGTGCTGGTAAGAATCATTATTGTTTAAAGTGTATATGTTTTATGCATATATCTGTATATGTTCTATTTCACAATAAAAGAAGAAAATTATATAACATAGAAGATATTAAATAATTTGTTGACAGACCTAGAGAAATTAGGCAGCGGGCCTAAAGGGGAACTCGGGTGGGGTGGGAGATTCTTCTTTTAAAACTTCTGCCCTAGGATGCAGGGCAGAAGTCCTATGAAGGGACCAGCATGAAGAAATACAGCAGAGCAGTGAGAACAGCCAGACAGCTGGTGTTGAGGGCTTCAGGTAGCAAGACTCGGGCAGGGGGCCAGAAAGAAATCTATCTCCATCCCTCTGGCCTTGACAAGCCCCCAGGACATCCCCCAAAGGATCAGGTTTTCATGGGAATCTGGAAACAGCTGGGAGGGAGCAGCTGTGGAGACACACATCCCACCTCTTTTCTCCAGCTCCCCGCCCTCACATCCTCTTCTCAGGGAAGAAGGGATGGGGGTGGGTGCAGAGGCAGGGCAGGGGCAGTCAGTGGGACTCACAGGAGACGTTGACCTGGACAGAGACTTCAGCCCGGCCCACATCATTCTCTGCCCAGCATGTCACGTTCTTCCTATTGAGGTCACTGGTGACATTGGCCAGGGTCAGCACCAGGGATGGCAGACCCCCAGATTGCTGGGTCAGGGAAGAGAGGGGAAAAGCAGAAAGTGTGTCAGTGGCTTGGGGCTGGAGGCAGAGGGGTGGAGTTAAAGTCTTTGGGGAGCCCCACCGGCTCCAGATGGAAAAGAAGGAAGGGCTGGAAAGGGAGGGAAAGGGAAAGAAGGAGGTGTGGGAGAGAATATAGTAGAGAATGGCCCTCCTCCTTTAGAGCTTGTTCTCAGACTATCTCCTGGATCACTTATTTAATGATATGAAAAATCTAGAACATAACCAATAACTTCAAAATAGGCACAAAATATACTGGACCAGAACTACCCATCTGAGCAGCTAAGTAGGTTTTACAAAACCCAAGTACACATATACTCATGTATCAAATATGCAGCACTCGTTGGAGAAACAATCAGGACATCAGCATCTATGTGCTCTTGTTTTACACACAGTTCTAGCAAGCTTAGCCTCAGCCAAGGATGACCAGAAACAGAGATGTTGCTATTAACAGGGCAGCTGTCAGAATCAACTGTAGCATCCTGACCTCCTTTGGCAGATGAAGACAAAGCCAAGTCAGAGAGGCAAAGTGACTTTTTCTGAGTCATCACCAAAAGACTGAATCAGGTTTAGATTCTCTTCCCGAGAACCTGGGTGTGTGGAAATCATATGACCTTAAGGCACACAGCAGTACAGAGGGCCCCAAACTTTAAGGATCTACACCAACCAGAGTAACAGTGTTGTAGTCCTACTGTAAGTGGCAATTTATTCTCAGGAAAATGTTAACTGCCCCATTAAATTAATGTTCTTAATTTCAATTGTACTGTTTGCATTTCATTTGTAAATTTGCAATGATTTTTTGGTTATGTAAGAACTATGAGCCTACAGCATTTGCATTGATTTACTGTTTGTACATATTTAGGAAACACTATAATAATAAATATTTTGAGTCAGTAAAAAAAAAAGAAAGAAAGAAAAAAGAAATGATATGACCTTAAGATAATTCTTAATCTTTTTGACCCATGGTTTTCTTGTTTTGTAAGCTGAAGAGTTAGATGAAATGACCTTTGGCGATTTCAGAAAGCTATCTGCATAAAACGGTGGAACTAAATGAAGTAGTGGACAAATCTCCTTCACCTGGAAATTTCTAAATGTGGAAGCCCTTGAATAGATGCCAGAAGAGGTAAAGTTGCCCTGGGCTTCCGTTAGAATGTGCATTCAAAGATTCCAGAAGTCTCTCCAGCCTCTTGTTCCAGACACTTCAAGAGGAAGCCCTGGCCTGCTCTGAGCTGCTCTCGGCTGTCCCCTCCCTTCCTAATCACCCTAGGGTAGGTTGTCCCACTAACTCTTCCCTTTGAGCTGTTCTGCAACCCTTCTCTCTTCTGAGGGTGACCAGCCCCCACCTCCTCTCCATTTAACCCAGCTAGGGTACAACTTTTCTATGGGAAATTTCTAGAAAACAGAAGTGGTGGCAAACATAAATCTCCCAAAGAAAAAACGCAAAAACCTGGAATTTCCAAGACAAGTAGTTGATCAAAGATCTTTCCACAGATGGTCATGGCCAAGCCCTTGCCTCCGCCTTGATCCCTTTCCATTACTCACTCTCTATGGCTTTGATCTCTGGGAGGGGAGGAACTATTCAGTGGCTAGTGGTCCCTCCTCCATGTCTGGACCCCCCGCTCAGGCTCCAGTGGTTCCTGCTTCAATATCGTTCCAGGGGCCTCCAAACTGAACACTGCACTGCTGGTCCCGTTGGCCTGACTCCTCCCGGGGCCTGGACCCTGTGTGTCTGTTTACATGGGGCAAGCTTTTTGGGTGGGCATAGCCCAGTGTCAGTGTCTGCTGATCTTGTCAATAAGGTCTCCTAAGTCCACTGTGGCAGCTGAGTCAGCCATCACCAGCCTGAGGACAAAGTGCAAGGCCTGGGAAGGGGCCCAAAGACACGTCTGGATAACAGAGATAGAGGCCAGAGAGTGCCCCGAGGCAGGCAGGACATCAGAAGGCCATCACATCTACCTCCTCAGTTGACAGATAAGAAAACCAAAGTGCAGGCAGATTAAGGGATTTTTCTGAAAGTCACTCCAAGAATTAATTAGTGAGAGAGCCGGAACCAGACCTGTGCCTCCTTTACTAATAAGCTCATCCCACACCCAAGAGGATGCTGCTTCGAGAATCTCCAGAAAAAGCCTGGAAGGCCGCTGAGAACTCCCCTGGGTGCACGACCACAAATACTGTGCCCTCTCCCTGGTGTTCAATGTCCTTATCTAGATAGGGGGTGGATGGGAGGGATGGTCTGTGGGGTTGGCCTCTGCTCCAAGATGTGTGGGCCCTGTGCCCCTCTCTCTTACAGCAGCACGGTGTTCCCAGAGAGGGGACCCAAGTTCCCGGGGGATCCTGCAGAGCCTGAGCTCCCTACTGGGCCAGCACCCACCCCCAGGGCTACCCCACAGCAGAAGTCTGAGCCCCGTGAGCTCAAAACATCTCTGTCCAACCCCTCACCATCTGTGGGGTTCCTATTCGTCATCTTTCTTTCCCTGTCTCTGTCCCCTGTGCCCTGCCCAGGCCCCTCCTGGGAAGAGGGGATGAGGGAGAGTGGGGGCAGGGAAGGGCTCCTCACCATGGCCGTTGCCGCCTCCTCCAGCTCGGCCACACTCCAGCCAGCCTGCTGCAGGCCCCGCCCCTCCACCTGGCACTGCAGCACCACGTCGTCCCCCACATCCACGGAGGCATTGGGCATCTGGATCTTCAGCCTGGGCACCTCTGATCGCCCAGAATGCCCAAGGGGTATTAGAGCAGGGCCTGCCCTCAGAACCCTACCCCAGCGCCCCCTTCCCCCGCCCTCCTCAGTCTCTGAGCTTCCCAGTGGCGATGCCCCAGCTCTAAGACCCCCTCCCAGCCGGCTCTTGCCAATGCCCTTCCCCAGCCCCCTTTCAGCCCTCGCTTCCCAAGCCCTGCTAGATGCCCTCTCCCCAAGCATGTGGCCTTTTCCCAGCCTCTTTCACCACCTCCAGCACCTACCACAGCTGGTGTTGGACAAGAGGACAAGGGGCCCCTGCCTGGGGCACTGCAGCTTCTGCTCACGCACTCTGCCCAGCCCCTCCTCCTCCCAGCGCAGGAGCCAATGCAGGGCACAGGAGCAGTTCAGAGGGTTCCCCAACAGGACCCTGGAGGGTGTGGGGGACACCAAGAGAGTCAGGGAAGGGGCAGATGTTGGGCCTCAGAAGCCACAGAGAATGAAGTGCTACAGGAAGTAGGGTGCAGTTAGGCGTCAGGGTGGACTGTCCAGAGGTGAAGGAGTGGGGACATAGCAGAAGGTCCTCTCAGGGACCACAATAACAAGACAGTATTAGAAGAAATCCAATGCAGAAAGTCAAAGACGGCCTCTGTGGGCTATGTGGCATTCCCTTACCCCCACACCTCAAGATGACACTGAGGTGAGGGTTCTGAGCAGGGTGACAAAGAGAGAAGGCACTGCCTTTGGGGTAACCCAGAAGCCCTAGGTGCCCCCCACTCGCACACCGGCCACTGCTGCCCCACCATCACACGTGTGTGGTGTGCTGGGAATGTGGGCAGATGTGCCCGTGTGCTCAGGCAGTGTGCCTGCGGGTCTGCCCAGCCCAGCCTCCCTGGCACACACACAAACACAATCAGTCGTCCAGGCGGCTCTCTGCCCCCCAACGCCCACTCACCCCCAGGGCAGTAACCTTCTCAACCAGTGGGCCTGCAGCCCCTGCTAAATGGGGGTTGGCCAGGATGCACAGTGCCAGCTCAGCTCACTGCCAGACCTGTCTCTCCAAAGAGACCCCATCACACCCAATCCCACCGCAGTTCCACGCAGACACGTGACATGCCTTCATACAGAGATACAGTGCCGGCCAGCACTTGCATGCACGCACACACACACACACACACACACACACACACACACACACACACACTATTCTTGCCCCCCGGACGCCCTCACACTCACAGTTCCTGTAAGGAGAGGCCCTGGACGGTTTTCCAGGAGAGAGACTCCAGAGCATTGAAGGAAAGATTCCTGCAGGAGTTGAGACAGAAGAGACTGACCCTGTGAGCCGCCGACCCAGCTCTGACCCAGTGCGGAGGAGGGAGGAGCCCAGGAGGAAGCTGACATCTGGCGTCCCCTCCCAGCCCTGAACCAGCCTGGGGAGGCCCTGCAGGGATGGGGCCAGGTTAGGCTCCTCGAGTCCCCCTCTTCTCCCTGGGACAACAAGGGTTAACCCCACTTAACCTCCTCCCCAGACCCCAGGGAGGGGGTTCTAAGGGAACAGCCGCTCCCCCTTCCCCCACCCTTGGTCCCAGCTGGCAAAGTGCTGAGGCCCCAGCTGGGGAAGGGGCTCCATCTGTGCTCCCTGCCCACAGCACCCAGGACAGGGCCAGAGGAGGAGAGGGAGGGTGGTGGCTCCCACACTCCCTTGCCCCTACCAGATGACAAGGGTCTCAGAGTACTTCCTCAGGCCCCCTCCCCACTCCTCCTTCCTTCGGGACCAAAGCAAGCCCTCTGGAAGGGACCCGAGACCCCAGCCCCCTACTTGCAGATAAGGGGTCAGCTCCCAGCCACAGAGGAAGCTGGTTTAGGAGCCCCAGGTCCGGTGCCTTGCAGCAGGATGCCGCTCCTGGGACCCTGCCCTGCCCCTCTCCTCCCCTAGCTGTCCTGCAGTCTGTAGGAGCTGAGCTGGAGCAGCGCCACCACCCAGGGATGAGAAAGACCACTCAGTTTAGCACAAGACAGAGCTGGGTGTGAGTCTGTCCTGCCACTTAGAGCTGTGTGACCTCAGCCCAGAAGCAGGCTCTCTGGTTCTCAGAATCCTCATCTCTGAAATGGGGATGACTCTCTCTCTGATTGTGAAGATCACTGACGTATGTATCATAAGGGTCACTGGTACACATTTGAACTGAAGCCCCAGTAAGTAGCCAGTGAGGTGGCATCATCTTCCTTCTTCTCCTTGCTGCAAAATCTCTGGACACAGCAGAGTTTAGCGTGCCTGGCGTGACTCTGTGAATGACAGCCCCCCCACCCTTCCCACCTCTCTACCGGCCCTCAGATGGCCAGGGAGGGGCTGCCAGGGTCTCTAAGGATCTCTCTTTAGCGGTCTCTCCTGCCCACTCCTGCCCCTCTCCATCCTCCTCAGGGAGGGGAGCTGTGACTCCCAGAGCAGGGAGGGTACAAGTGGCAGATCCGGTGCTCCAGCTCCCAGCCTATGCCAGGCACCAGGGAGGGGCGGGAGGTGGTGTCACAGCCAGAGGCTGGAGTACTGCTCCCGCCCCTTGCTCCCCCGGACTGGTGTGTTTCTGAACCCCAGAAGGAAAAACAGGGCAAGCCCCCATCTGAAGTGTCCCTGTAGCATGAAGCAAGGGAGTGAGACAGCAAGAAGGACCGTCTGGCTGGCGGCGGTGGGGGGGGAGCTGAGAACACCACCATCCCTGGAGTAGATGAGAAGCCCCGGGAGAATGGGGGAGATTGCGTCCCTGCCCAGGCTGGGGCTTCCTCAGAACAGTTCCCTGGGGAGGGCCAAGCCCAGTAGCTGCTGGAGTCTGGGTGTCCCCCAACCCCCTCCACCCAGCCCTGGCCACTCACAAGCGACTGAGCCTTGGAGTGAAGTGGAAGGCATCTGGCGCCACGAAATGGAGACCGCTCCTCACGACGGTGCTGGGGAGGGATGCAGCAGGATCAGCCCCTAGGCCTGTAGCCGCCCAGACCCCCACCCTCCCTGCCCACGCCAACCCCAGGTCCCCGGTGCTGAGCCATGGACTCCTCCTGCTCTGCCTCGTCGCTTCCTCAGCTACCCAGAACCCTGAGGACCCCTGAGCTTTCGGACCTCCTCCAGCCCCTCAGTCCATAGCCTCTCAGGTCCTCCCAGGCCCCTAGCACCCTTGCACCTTCCCTGGCCCTCGGGTCCCAGGTGCTGTGCTGAACCCCACACCCACACAGCCCCTCACAGGTTTCTCAGCTCCCCTAGGCCCTTCAGGTCTCTGAGCTCCAGATGCTGCAGATGCTCTTGGTTCTCGATGTAGCTGTGGGGAGAGGAGATGGGAGTCACAGGGGCCCAGGCCCACACTCAGGTTTCCCACCCGCCCACCTGCCTCCATCCCAATCACACATGCCCACGCGCATGCATGCATACCTATATACACATGTGCACCCAGTCACACTCAGATGTGTTTTACACATACACATGCATAGTCATGTACACATGCATGCACACACATATGCAGAACCATACTTCCTGACACATGCACATGCATGCATGCACCCTCACACCACCACACATGCACTCACACAATGCTTATGGATGCAAACACACTCAGTCATTCACACACACAGAGGCATAAACATATGCACCAAGACACACCTCTTCATACACATTCACACATGTGTATGCATGAACACACAGGTGTGCGTGTGAGGACGTTTGCACCATCACACATGGACACATGTATATATCTCTCATGTACATACACATACACATGTGAAGATGTGTGTGCATACTCATTCTAAACACACGCAAGTCCACTCTCAGCTTGGTGTTCTGCTTTTATACACAAGGCCTCTCCTGCACATGCTCAACAATGGGGTGTCATGCTGAATATTTGCTTCCACAAGGGCCTGGGCTCATCACTGCCACTGCCCCACCCAGCACAGAGGAAACCCTGTGGTCATGCAAATATGTCTTCCCAAATACACCTGCTCAGGGGCTGCTACTATCTGGGCTCACCCATACTGCTACACACACACACACACACACACACACACACATTCCCTCTCAAAGCTGTTGGCTTCTCCCTACGCTCAAGCGGCAAGCTCTTCTCCCCACACCCCATCCTTTAGCAGAGCAAGGAGGAGGCAAAGAGGCTCTTGGTCAGGGACCCTTGGAGCCACTCCCTGCCCCAGGCAGGACCCAGGACTGAGGAGAGGGGCAATGAGAGGTTGGAGTCAGAGTGGGGGTGGGTGGAGAGGCACGGACGGGCTGAGTACACGGAGAGACGGCTATGGGAAGGTTCAATGTGGGGCAGTGGGGTGGGAGGGAGAAAAACAAGGAGATTTGGAAACAGAGACACCAAGAAACAGAAACTGACAGGAAGACTGGCAGAGAGAGAGACAGGCTAGGAGAAGGCAGATAAGGAAGGGGAGACGTAGAGACAGACAGATAAGGACAGAGAGCCAGAGAAAGCAAGATAGGGAGCTGAGAAAGAAGCAAGGAAGAGCCGGCCTTCCGGGGACAGGGGATTGCGGATGCCCTGGGCCCTGACCAGCCTCTGAATCCGGCACACCAGGGAGTTCCTGAGAACTCAGCTGCCTTGCAGTGGCACGTCAGTGTACTCTCCCCACCACACACACACACACACACACACACGGGTTGGGGTGGGGACTGACTCACTGCCTGTTCTCAGAACTCACTTCCCCACTACCCTCTTATTTTCCCTAACTTGTGGGAACCAGGGTGAAGCTGAGTGACCCCTCTGCTCTCCCCTCTTCCCAGCATGGTCCCAGCTGGACAGCCAGGTATCAGGTCCTCAGAGGTTTAGGGAGTCCCGTGAGGTTTAGGAAGCAACCTCCAGTGACTCTGGGGGACAGTAGGTCCCTGTCCTGCCCACCCCTGCAGGCCCTGCCCAGTGGGCTTAGAGCAGGGACCCAGGGAGGGGTGAGAGGCCAGTGGCCGGGTGTGTGCAAGCTGTCAGACAGCCTGCTCAAAGCTGCCTCATTCGTCAGGATTCATAATCAATCTGTCCATTGGAGTCCATTATCTCCTCGTTAGCTCTGCGGGTGAGGGAGGAGGAGGGGCTCAGCAGGAGGAGGAGGCAGGGGGTCAGGCTGCTGCCCCACCCAGAAGGACATCTCAGCTCACCACCCTGCCTGCCTGCATCCTAGTCCCCAGCCCTTGGCCTGTCCTTCCCCACCCCCAACCCTGGGCTGGACACACTTGGGGCTTGGAAAAGAACTGGGGAATAAGAGCTGTGATAGCGAACATTCAGGGACAGGAGCCCTGATCTGAAGGCCCAAGGTGGTGAGCGGCCTGGACTGGATGGGGCAACCTGGATCCCATGCTCCTCCCCATCATGCAGAGACCTGGGCCCAGACCAAAAGACAAGGCCATCGCCTCTCCTCCTCGTCTCCCTAGGGCCATTAGAGAGAGAGATTGAGTACCTTCCCGTTAATTACCACAAGACACGTGAGTAACTCAGTGCCACTTATGGCAGACTGCTCAGGCAACTTCCAGACAGTGATGCCCCCCGTGGGCTACCTTCCAGCCCAGCTCAGCCTGGGCCCAGGCTTCCTTGCCCTCTAAGCCCCAGGTCACTGGAGGAGGATTTGCTAACAGTTCCTCCCCTCTTCTAGAAGTCTTGCTGGCCCCACCAGCCACAGAATACTCAGGTATTTTCTGGTCACCACCATGTGATGCTTGAGTACCTCTAGGCCGATTATCACAAAGCACTCCCATAGGTTTCACCAGCTGCTTAAAAAGTACTTGAGTGTTTTGTAACCAGTTACTGCAGGATTGCAGAATGCTGGAGGGTGCTCTCAGTTGGGGGCCCTCATGGGAGGATAGTCTCAGTGAGACCCCTGACTCCCTGCCCCAAATAGGGACACAAGCATGGAAAGGGGGTTGGGCCTGGGAAGAGAGAAGCCAGGAGAGGGTCTCATTTCCTACATCCAGATCAAGGGAGAGTGGGACAAGAGACGGTAAAATGGGGAACAGAGAGCTCAACGACCGAGCATGAGGCTTCGCCACCTCCCACCTATTCCAGTTTAATTCCCAGTTCCAGGGGGAAGGCTTGGCGTTGCCTGGTCATGAGAAGGAAGTGGGGGGATGGGGGGCTAGTTTCCCCCTGGAAAAGGTGTAAGGGGTGAGCGTGCCGAACTGAGGGGTCCTCTGCAGCTGACCACCCCCTCCTTGAGGCACACTTGGTCTCCTGTCGGAGTCCCCGAAAGCGGCTTCAAGACGGCGGGGATGTCCAGACCTAATCCACGGACAGCCCCCCACCCACCTTGCTTTCCCTGAAGCTAGCGCCCTAGCTGCCCTGAGCACCAGGCGGTAAGTGCTGTGGCTGCCCGGGAGCGGCGGCAGCTGAGGAAAGCCCAGGCCACGCAGAGCGCTGCGCCTCACCAGCCTCCCGCCGCCCCGCCCCGCCCTCCTGACCCAGCAAGCCCGCAGCGAGTCCGCGCCCTCGGGGCACGGCTATGCCCGCCTGTCCCCGCGCCCCCTCGCCCGCCGGACACTCACAGCTCCGTCAGGTTCTCGGCGCCCCGCAGGTGGCGGAGGCTATCCAGGGCCCCAGCCCGGGTGCAGCGCAGCCCCGAAGGACCGTAGGGGCAGCAGACATCTGGGCAGGGTGCGGCGCCCGCAGATGCCAACATCAGCCAGGCCAGCAGTCTGCCCGGCCCCGTAGCCCGGCCGTGCCCACCAAGCTGCCCGCGCCGCCCGCCTCGCAGCATCGCGGCGGCGCCCGCCTCGCCCGGGCCGGGCCGCCGTCTGTGCGCTCCCAGCAGCGGCTGCCAGGCCTCCCGCGGCATGTGCGCTGGGCTGTGTTAAAGACCCAGCCGCCAGGAAAGGGTGGAGCCAGCGGCCCCCGCCCCGCCCCGCCCCGCCCTCTCCTGCCCCAAACCCTCCCCCTCCACTCTTCAAAGCCCCAACTCTGCCCCAACCCCCTTTCGGGGGGCCCTGGGCCAGCCTTCTCCCCCAAGATATCCCTAGCTCCAGGAGACGCGGAGGGGAGACCGCAGAAGGCCTCAGAGGTGTCTGCTGGGGGTGGGGGAATGGGAAGTTGATACCTTATTTCTCCCAGCCTAAAGCAGCTGCATTTAGGGAGGAGGGGAAATGACTGAGTTGGGGAAAGGTTGTCGTCCAGGTCATCCTATCCAGCCCCCAGCCTCAGATCTCCTTCCTCGCAGTGAGCATGCCGTTGGGATTCGGCAGTGTCACTTAGGGTAAATTAAATGAAACCTAGGAAGAAAATGGAAGGGACCCCCGCCAAAAAAAAAAAGACCAAACGCAGGACCTGGAGAAGGAAAACATAAGGGCAGAGAAAGAGAAGGTATCGCCCAAAAAACAACCTGTGAAGGGAAACCAAGGAGTCGAGATGCCGATTTCCAGAAAAGTCCACAGGGTGGCGCTAGAAGCCTGCGCGCAAAGGTGTGAGCTGGGCAAGAGTTGGGTGGGTTGCCGCAGACCGCGCCCCCCACTGAGCTGCGCCTCTGGACCCAGAGTCAGTTCCTGACCCCGGCCAGCCAGCTCTGACCCCCACGCCGGGTAGGGCCAAGCCGGGCTGGGCTGGCTTCGATCGCCGCCCTGACAAGAACATCGATTTCTGCGCGGAGAAATTAATAGATCTTCTCTTAGTTCCTCGGACTCGGGAGCCGCCCGCGGGTGGAGCTGGGGACCCGTCGGTGCTAGGAGGCCGCGCAGCCAGAAAGCCCCGGGATCCCCAGCACCCGCCAGAGGGCAAGTCCCAGCCTCTCCCATCTCGCGGGCTTTGTGGTCGCAGGCCCGCCAGTCTCAAGTCGGGAGAAAGGGAGGAAGAGGGGCTCTGGAGAAGGGATTCTTGCAAGTCGTGGGCAGACAAGGGTCTTAGGGAGCGGGTGAAGGAAGCCGTCCCAGAGGCTCGCGGCTGTCCTCCCTGCCAGGGCTCCAGCACCGACTGTCCCCCAATTCCCAAGATAGAGACGGACAGACAGACACACCGAGCAGCCTGCATTCAGAAAGGTGAACGGACAGAGGCGGGACCCCACACAGTGGCACGGGCGTGGGGGCCTCTTGGGAGGCTGAGATGGGCTCCGAGAGGCGAAAGGCTTGAATGGCCAGGAGACCCGGTTCGCCTTCCCGCCAGGTTTTAGCTAGCTCGCTCCGCCGAGTCGCGTCTGCCGAAGTTACCCGCAGGTGTCCCGGAGCGGGGTGCCTGAACCTAGAGACCCCTCTCCCCGGGCACCCGGCTGCCGCCGCCGCTCCTGCCGGCCGTGCAGCCCCGCTCGGGAGAAGTCTGCGGGGGGACCCACCCCAGCCGCAGCGGGGTGGGTTCTTGGCCTACTGCCCCCCCTGTATTTCGGCCTTATTTCCCCAACAGACCTGTACACCCCCTCAGTTGTCAGGCTAAATATTTTGGCTTGGCGGGAGGGGCGGAGAGAACTGAGACATCCCAGCAAACCAGTGCGTTTGCTTTTGGGGCGGGGAGGGCTGGAGCTGGGCGCAGCCCCGCGTGGCGCCCCTGGAGGCAGCGCGGCCCGCCGGCCTGACTCCCAGGGATCGGAGAGACTTGCCTGCGAATCCCGCGAGCCCGAGGACCTCCCTGCTCTTCTTGGCACCCCGGGCTTCAGCTTCCTCCTCCGGTTAGCGAGCCTCTTGGGCTGCCTTTTACTCAGCACCCTGTGTAACTTTCTCCCTCCGGAGGCCTCTCTGAGTCTCTCCCTGCTGCTATCTGCATCTCTGTCCTCATTTCTCTGTCTCTGGGTTCAGTCTAAGTCCTCTCCAGCTGCCTGTCACTGTCATTGTGTTTCTGTGGCTCTCATTCCTTTTTTCTGTCTCCTGCCATCTCTGTGTGGGATTCCTGGCGGCTCTGCCCCTACCCTTCTGCTAGCCTCCGCAGCCTGCATCTCTGTTCCCTTAGGGCCTGTCAGACTCTTCTCACTGGATCCGTCTGGAGGAGAGCAAGGAGAGGGCACTAGGCGGGGCTGGGACAATGGCAGTGCCCAGTCTGTGGCCATGGGTGACCTTCTTCTCCTTGGGATTTGGCCTGGACACACTACAGGGTGAGTCCCCAGCACCATCTCCTGGAGCCCCATCTCTCTCCCAGCCAGCTGGGAGCCTCCAGCCAGAACTTACCTATTTACCGACTGCAAGGTGAAGACTGGGGTCAGCTCTCAGATGGATTTCCCATCAAGGAAGAGCAGCTAGCTCCCCACACAGGGTGTCTCCCCTCAGTTCCCTGAAGGTGAGAAACATTCCTTGAAACAGAGGATCGAATAGATGTCTTGCATTCCAGCTTGTGAAACTGTGATAGCGGTAAAGCTTGAATAAGAACCAAAACAGGGTGCGGGGGAGTCTTAGAGATCGTTTCTAGGGTCCTTGAATGGGAAGGGGGAAGGATGAGATGACTAGCTGAGAATTAGACACCATTAAGTAACTGGACCCATTGTGCAGACAGGAAACCAAGGCTCAGGGAATCAAGAGGTAAAGCTAGACTGCGTCCCAGCTCTGCCTCCAGAGCCCTGTGCCTCCTCCCCGACTCTTAGGGCCCAGCCACTGGGGTGGAGGCTGACTCATTAGTGCCCCAGACTAGACATTTCCCATGCATACGGTTTGGGGTGGGGAGACCCCCCGGGGAGTCCTGGGGGCTTGGTGAGAAGAGGGGGAAAAAAAGCTGAGGATGGGTGATTCAAAAGGGGAAAGACTGAGAGATGTCCTTTCCCCCAAGTAACCTGTGCTTACCTGAGAGGTCCCATGACACTCTCGAACTGGGGACTTCCAGGGGTAGGCGGTCTCCCTTCCCTATAGAGAGAGAGGAGGGATGCAAACGGGCTGGGGTAGGGGTCCTCTGACAAGTGCTAGTTACAGAAGCACCTTTTGTGAGGCCTAGACCCTCTCCTCCTCCCCAGCTCCCCTGCTGTGCCAGGACAGGGCACAGCAGATGCCAGGCAGGAGTGTGGTTGTCAGGACAGGAGCATGTCCCTGGATGGGGGCAGGGGAACTTGGTGTTTGGTCAGGGGACCCAGATGTCTGTTCCCAGTCCAGCTCTGTCCAGGGTCACGTCCCTAGGGGAGGCAGGCAGGGGTTAATCTGTGAAGGCTGCAGATTTGTTTTTCCAAATGACTCCCATCAGGGGAGCCCTAGAAAGGCAGGGGCATGATGGGAAGTGGCATGCGGGTGACTGAGAGAACCCCCATCTGCCTTGCAGAGGCTGATTGGCCTTCGCCTGGAAGGCTAGAAGTGTTTTCTCATTCTCTGTCCCTCTCTTTTGTGTGTGCGCACAATGTACATGTGTGTGTTCAGACATACACACACACACACACACACACAGAACTGCCGGGCAGAGCCAAGCTTGGGGGCCATTAATGACAACAGGGAGAAGGTGTGAATGAAGTAAGTCCAGGGAGCCAGCCTTTCTTGCCCACCCCCATTTTAGCCATCAGGGGATGTGCCTGAGTACATGTGATGTTTGTGGGGGTGCTGGAGGACTAGGTAGGAAGGGAGGGAGTAGAGGCTGGAGAGGTTATCAGGACTGGAATGGCAGCTGAAGAATTCAGACTTGAATCTTCTGCAGTGGGGAGCCATGTAATGTCCCTCTCAGAGTAAACAAATGCAGGGACTAGGCATTTAGCTCCTCTAGGCCTGGGAGAGGAGCAGCGTATATGAGGTTCAGACTGCTGCTTGCCATTGACAGGATTCATTTGTTCATGAAATATTTATTGAGTGCCAATTTTATGCCAGGCACAATACCAAGCACCACTGAATTTCACAAAGATCCCTGCCCTTCTGGAGCTTAAGAAATAATATATTAGCCAGCATTAGGAATTACAGGGAAAAATAAGGTAGGAAGCAGGGTAGGTACTGTCACCATTTTCAGTAAGATGGTCAGAGAGGGGCCCCACTGAGAATGTGACATTTGAGCCAAGACTGAAAGGAGGTGAGGGAAGCATTTAGAGGGAAGAGTGTTCTAGCCAAAGGGAACAGAAGGTACAAAGACCCCAAAGCAGAAGCTTGGCTGGCTTGTTTGAGGAACAGCAAAGAGGTCAATGTGCTGAAGAAGAGAGAGGAAGGGGATGAAGCTGGAGGGGTTGCAGAGGCCTTCTAGGCTGCGGTAAGGACTTTGACTTTAAATCAGTGAGATGCAGGCCATCAGGGAGTCTTGAGCAGTGGAGGAACGTGACCAATTTGTTAAAGATCACCCTGGCTATACAGTGGCGAATAGGCCAAAATGGGGACAAGGATGGAAATGGGGAGACCATTTGGAAGGCTATTACTGTAAATCCAGGAGAAGATGATGGTGCAAGCAGCAAACGTGGTGGCAAGTGGTTAGATTCTGGAGATATGTTAAAGATAGAGCCCACAGGGTGTGGGGGTGAGAGAAGGAAAGGCGTCAAGGATGGCCTTAGATTTGAAGTCTGGCTCTAAGAATGATGTGGCAATCAACTGAGAAGGAAGTGGGTTTGGAAGGGAATGTCAGGAGCTCACTTTTGCCTTGTTGGCTTATCTGATAGAGATCCTTCAAGCTGCAAGGAGGGCGCTAAGGCCCTGGGAGGAGGTCACTCACAGCAGAGCCTGGTCCCACTCAGTATCCGGTTCCCTGTGTGGTCCCCTCCCCCAAAGCCTCCCGGAGGCTTTGCCATGCTTGGCTCAAGCTGTACTGATAGCTGCTGCCACTTGTGCCCGCAGTGTGCCCCAGCCTGGATATCCGTTCAGAGGTGGCCGAGCTGCGGCGGCTGGAGAACTGCAGTGTGGTGGAGGGCCACCTGCAGATCCTACTCATGTTCACAGCCACGGGTGAAGACTTCCGTGGCCTCAGCTTCCCGCGTCTCACTCAGGTCACTGACTACTTGCTGCTCTTCCGTGTCTATGGCCTGGAGAGCCTTCGTGACCTCTTCCCCAACCTAGCGGTCATCCGCGGTGCCCGCCTCTTCCTGGGCTATGCACTGGTCATCTTCGAGATGCCGCACCTGCGGGACGTGGGGCTGCCAGCGCTGGGGGCCGTGCTGCGTGGGGCCGTGCGCGTGGAGAAGAACCAGGAACTCTGCCACCTCTCCACCATTGACTGGGGCCTGCTGCAGCCTTCACCTGGCGCCAACCACATCGTGGGCAACAAGCTGGGTGAGGAGTGTGCTGATGTGTGCCCCGGCATGCTGGGTGCCACCGGCGAGCCCTGCGCCAGGACCACCTTCGGTGGACACACTGACTACAGGTGCTGGACCTCCAGCCACTGCCAGAGAGGTGGGCACTGGCACAGAACACAATTGGGTGGCACAGGGAGGGCAGGGTCGGATGGGACTGGGTGGCCACAGGATAGTGTGCGTCAGCACTTTGCCACTCACTCATCAGCTGAGGCAGCTACTACTGCTATTCCTGCTCAGAAAAGCCAAATAATTGTTGTAGCATAAGGCAGTCCAGGAGGTGGGCACAAGAGAACACTGGGCAGTCACAGAGGGAGTACAGGACAGGTGCATGGTGAAGAAATGGAAGGAGGAAAGTGGAGAAAGGGAGGTGGAATTGGGAGGGGATGGCTAGAGGAGGAAGGGAAAGCTATAGGGAAGGGAAAGAAGAGTTTTCAGAGGCTGGGAGCAGATCTGGGGTCCCCCAACTTGGGGCTCTTCCCACACAGCTCCTGGAGGTTGGCTCCCCTCACCCCAATGCCTTACAGGGCAGGAGAGTAATCAGACTCCTGCTGTATCCGCTGGGTTCCCACCTCCCTGAGGCCTCCCTGTTGGCTGTAAACACAGCTGCTGCACGCCCTCTCTTGTGTATAGTGTCAGCACAGCCTGGCTGACCCTCACCACACGCATCGCTCCCACAGCCATCCAGCTGCCACTGGGTAGAGTTCCCAGGCCACTGGGCCTCCAGCCCCAAGCCCACCCACTGCTGCTTGGGGCCACCTCTTGCCCAGGGCAGAGAGCTGACAAAGAAGGAGGTACGGGTAGGGGCAATGGATGAAATAACCAGTGGTGGCCCCTCTCCCACATATGCCCAGGCCCACCTTGCATTGGGCCAGGCTGCTCCAGGGAAACTGGCTGCTTCATCCTGGCACCATGCCCAGCAATGATCTGGGCATCAGGTCTAGACAGGGCAGCAGGCTGGGGAGCAGCAGTCCTGATGGACAAGGTCATCCTCTGTCCTGAGCTCTGACACCCCTGGCTAGGCACTGTGGGGGGTGGGGAGCCACAGAGAGGGGCCACGGTTCTTGTCCTCAAGAACCCCGATAGTAGGAAAACACAGTTGGCAACCAGTGTCCTCTGAGAGGGAGGAATGTTGGTGCAGACTGTCGTCCCAGGAGGAGGGCGCAGAGCCAGGACCAAGGAGCGGTAAGGTCTAACCCAGCACTCCGCCCACAGTGTGCCCCTGTCCCCATGGGCTGACCTGCACCATTGGGCATGAGTGCTGCCACATCGAATGCCTGGGGGGCTGCAGCCGGCCAGAAGATCCCCATGCCTGCGTCGCCTGCCGCCACCTCTACTTCCAGGGCGCCTGCCACAGGACCTGCCCTCCAGGCACCTACCAGCATGAGTCCTGGCGCTGTGTCACAGCTGAGCGCTGCGCCAGCCTGCGCTCTGTGCCAGGCCGCACCTCCACCTTTGGCATCCACCAGGGCAGCTGCCTGGCCCAGTGCCCTCCAGGCTTCACCCGTAATGGCAGCAGGTGAGTGTAGGGTGGGTGGGGTCACCCTTGGAGCAGTGAGGAGACCCGCACTGGTCCAAGGCTCATGCTACACCCTCCTCTTGCCCCTGCTAGCATATTCTGCCACAAGTGCGAGGGGCTATGCCCCAAAGAGTGCAAGGTGGGCACCAAGACCATCGACTCAGTCCAGGCGGCACAGGATCTGGTGGGCTGCACCCACGTGGAGGGGAGCCTCATCCTCAATCTTCGCCAGGGCTGTTAGTACCCCCCTCGGGGCGCATCTCTCCTCCTGGCCACACCCCTCCTCCCAGCCACACCTCTTACAATGACCCAGCTAAAAGCACTGCTTTCCATCACCCTAGATCCCAGCCTGGTGGATCTCACTTCACTGGACCCCCACTCAGCACCCCGCTCCTGCCCTATGGACCCATCACTTTCCCTAGCCCTGCTCCAGCCCTGTCTTCCCAATCCTCAGACAACCTGGAGCCGGAGCTGCAGCGAAGCCTGGGACTGATAGAGACCATCACCGGCTTCCTCAAAATCAAGCACTCCTTTGCCCTTGTGTCCCTGGGCTTTTTCAAGAACCTCAAGCTAATCCGAGGGGACGCCATGGTGGATGGGTAAGGGGTCAGAAACAAGTCTCTGTCCAGCTCCTCTATCACATCTCATCTCCCAGATTGCACAAACAGCGTTAAAGAGCATGGGCTCTGGAGCCAGCTCTGCCACTTACTAGCTATGTGACTCGGGGTAGTTTGCTTAACTTCTCCGGTCCTCAATTTTCTCATATGTGAAATGGGGTTAATATAACACTACCTATTTCTTAGGGCTGTTGTGAATGCTAGTTAAGTTATTGTGTGTAAAGCACTTAACACAGTGTCTGGAACACAATATATAGTGACATTTAATTCTATATGGATTGGCTAAAATTGTTATCACCTGCCCCTATCAGCTGCACAGAAAACTGCCTGGGTTAAAAACCCATTTCTACCACCTGCCAGTCAAGGCCTCCTGGTAATATAGCCAGAATTTTTCAAAAAAGAAAGAATATTTTAACTTACCATCCAGCCAAGTTGTTTCTCATGTCTCCTGGCACACTGCCATGCACACCCCCACCATGCCCACCCTCCAGCTGAAGAGGCATAACCCCAGGCTGAGTACCTGTGTCCTCCTCCCTGTGTCCCCAGTGCCAGGACACAGCCTGGCACATAGCAGGTGCTCAATTAATGTGAGATGATGGAAGGAGAGAGGCAGTGAAACCCCATTTCACTGATGAAGAAAAGACACAGAGAGTGTGGGTGCCTTGGCAGACACCACCCTCCTGATCATGGCACTGGGTGGGTGTGTACCAGTGCCCCCTGAGGGCTGTGTGTGAGTGGGCTGCTGAGGGCCCCTTTTTTCCTGGGCCCCCCTTCCCGCACAGCCCCCACAGGAGGAACGCATAAGGCATCCCCTTCCCCACTTCCTTGCCTCTGCCTCCTGTGCAGAGAAAGGTCCCCTGGCCTCCCGCAGGAACTACACTCTGTACGTGCTGGACAACCAGAACCTAGAGCAGCTGGGGTCCTGGGTGGCAGCGGGGCTCAGGATTCCGGTTGGCAAGATCTACTTCGCCTTCAACCCACGCCTCTGCTTGGAGCACATCTACCGCTTGGAAGAGGTGACCGGCACTCGAGGACGGCAAAACAAGGCCGAGATCAACCCCCGCACCAACGGAGACCGCGCCGCCTGTGAGGCCCGACACCCCAACCGTAGAGCGAGCGTGCGCACTCGCAGTGAAAACCCCAAAAAACACCCAGGCGCGCGCACACGCAGACATGCACGCACACTGAGACACATCCGACACGCACGCGGATGCGAGGGGCGCTTCAGGGGAACAATGCGGCAGGTTCTCAGAGGCCGCGCTGGGGGTGGGATACCCCGTGGTGGGGGTGGGATACCCCGTGGTCAGGGTGGGAACTTGGAAGTAGGCGGCTCAAGCGGGTGGCAAACGTGTCTGAAAGCAGGTGTTCGCCCCTCGCCCCGCCCAGGTCAGACTCGCACCCTGCGCTTCGTGTCCAACGTGACGGAGACGGACCGCATCTTGCTGCGCTGGGAGCGCTACGAGCCGCTGGAGGCTCGCGACCTACTCAGCTTCATCGTGTACTACAAGGAGTCGTGAGTGCCGGGGTCCCGGCCGCATCGGGGCGGGGACAGATCGGGGCAGGGCAGGACGGGGCGGGGCCGGAACCCGACTAGGCCAATCCCTTCACCAAAACCCGCAGGTGAGCGCAGAGCCCCGCGGGGCTGTGGAGAGCCGGGAAGCCAGACCCCCAGGTCGCACTCCTTTACAGGGCCCACGTCTGGCTCTCCTCCCTCACCTTCTTCAGTCTCGGCTCACCGAGAGAAATGGAAGGGACAGTCAGGACTTCTGAGAGCCCAGGAGAGGCGCCCCGCTGGAAAGGCTTGGATAATTAAAGTTCAATTCACTATGCTAATGTTCTGCACTGACCACATGCTCCTGCCCCAGCAGCGGTTTGGGCAGTATCCACTAATTTGGCCAGTTTTATGCGCAGCTTTGCCAGCATTTCATTAAAGCCCGAGGAAGGGAGGGAGCAGGGACCGCCAAGCAAGGGCTGCTCTTTTCTTTGGAGAGTGTGTACTGACCATTGCAGGAGGCATAATGGTTAGACCACAGGAAGGACTTCTCCAAAAGCATGACTAGGGATCAAAAATAGAAATCCTCAGAGGAGAGAGATGGATTTGGAATGGCAGGCTGGGAGGGCAGGGGTGAGTAGTACTTGCCTCTATGGTAGACAGAAGATGGAAGCACCTGGCTTGGAAGCATAGCTTGTAAAGTACAATTAAGAGGTGTTAGTTGGCCACTAGCACAGGGCCTGGCCTGGGAGGAAAGGAGTGAAGTCAGTGGTGGGACGCCTGCTCAAATGACCAAGGCTCTGATGCCTCAGTGGCAGGTGAAGGTCTCTAGCATGGGGAGCTGGAGAGTTTGTTAAAGACCGATTCCTGGGCTCCACTCTCACGGATCCTGATTCAGTTAGTCCTGGGTAGGGCCCATGAATCTGCATTACTAACAAGCTCCCAGGTAGTGCTGGATCTTGTGGTCTATGGACCACACTTTGAGGAGCACTGAGATGGACTGCAGTGTACATGCAGCCCCCTGGCCTGTGCAGCTGACAGTCCGCACAACTATACACAAGCTGCCTCTGGGCTAAAAGGTAGATAATCTTAGAGGTCTTTTAGGAAGCTCCCCGAACATCACTACCTCCAACTGTGGCTATGGCTGTGCTCCCTCAGAGACATGTACTATGGATCCTGGCTCAATTCCAGCCCAGAGCAGACCCACTCAGTGTGTCATGTCCACAGACATCGGTCCTGAACCTTCCTCTGGATGCCCTCCTGCATATTGGAGGAAGAATGACAATGGCAGTCTCAGGCTGATTCAGAAAGGAGGTGGGGTGATAGAAACTGGGGGTGGGGCTGAGCCACCCCTCAGCTCCAGGGATGGGGTGTTCAGCCCATTCCAGAATGCCACGGAGCATGTAGGTCCAGATGCCTGTGAGACCCAGAGCTGGAACCTGTTAGATGTGGAGCTGCCCTTAAGCCGAACCCAGGAGCCTGGGGTGACCCTAGCCCCCCTCAAGCCCTGGACACAGTACGCAGTGTTTGTGCGGGCCATCACGCTGACCACTGCTGAGGACAGTCCCCACCAAGGAGCCCAGAGCCCCATCGTCTACCTCCGAACCCTGCCTGCGGGTAGGCTGAAGCCTTCGAAGAGGGTGGGAGCTAGATGCCTGTGAGGGAACCCTGGCATCAGAAATAGAGAAGCTGGGTCACTGAACACCTGGCTCACAGGGACCGAAAGGTCAGATGTTTGAGTCCTGGAAAGAGTAAGGGGCACCTGCCTAGGTCTTAGGGGAGGCCACCGGTGGGAGAGTGTAGGCAGAATAACAGCCAGTTCAGGGCTTTGTGGGGACATGGGAAGGACAAAATGCTGAGTTCTAGGAAGGGGACCGTTGAGGGTCACCAATTCCTCCTGAGAAGGGAGGAGGTTGGCTGGACCCCAGAGAGATGAGACTCTTACCAGTGTTTGAAAAGGGGATCCATGGCCCCTCAGTTGTACCCTTCTCACACCTCCAGCGCCCACAGTGCCCCAGGATGTGATTTCCACGTCCAACTCCTCCTCCCACCTGCTGGTGCGATGGAAGCCACCGACCCAGCGCAACGGGAACATCACCTACTACCTGGTGCTGTGGCAGCGTCTGGCCGAGGACGGCGACCTCTACCTCAATGACTACTGCCACCGGGGTGCGCGGGGGAGAGGCGCGGGCTAGAGGGGCTGGGGCGCCGGGCCTAGGGCGCCACCAGTCTAACCACTTCCTTCCCCGCCGCGGCGCCAGGCTTGCGGCTGCCCACCAGCAACAACGACCCCCGCTTCGACCGCGAAGACGGGGAGCTCGAGACCGAGATGGAGCCCGGCTGCTGTCCTTGTCAGCACCCACCTCCTGGGCAGGTCCTGCCACCGCTTGAGGCGCAAGAGGCCTCGTTCCAGAAGAAGTTTGAAAACTTTCTACACAACGCCATCACCATCCCCAAGTGCGCTTCCTAGCACGCTGGAGGGGCGGGCCTGTGAGGGGTGGGTCTTGCTGGGGGTTGTGGGCGGGGTCTCCGCTTGTGTGGGCGGGGCCTGCTTTGCAGGTGAGTTTGGAGGCTGCCGAGGGTACACGGGCGCGTTCCGGGAGGGCCTGACACTGCCCTCCCTGGTCTCCCCAGATCCCCTTGGAAGGTGACGTCCATCAATAAGAGCCCTCAAAGGTGAGCGGGCGGGGCTCCCCGGCGGGACTCTCGGGGCGGGGCCATGGCTCTGACTCTTGCCCTCCCCAGGGACTCAGGCAGGCACCGCCGGGCCACCGGGACCCTCCGGCTTGGCGGGAACAGCTCGGATTTCGAGATTCAGGAGGATAAAGTGCCCCGGGAGCGAGCGGTGCTGAGTGGCCTGCGCCACTTCACGGAATACCGGATCGACATCCATGCCTGCAACCACGCGGCGCACACCGTGGGCTGCAGCGCGGCCACCTTTGTCTTTGCGCGCACCATGCCCCACAGTAAGTGACCCCCACCACCACCACGGACCCCAACGACGCCGCCCAATTTGTGCTACCTAGCGAGTTTGACCTCCCGCTGACCCCAGGACCTCCCTTTGCTCCCCCTCCCAGTTCCCATAATCCCAGAGCTTCCTCAAACCTCCCAGTTGAGCCCCCTTGGGTTTGAACAGAAAGGTGACAGGAAATACTTGTGTCGGGGCTGCCTGGTGCCCTCTCCCACAGGAGAAGCCGACGGCATCCCAGGGAAGGTGGCCTGGGAGGCAGCCAGCAAAGGCAGTGTCCTCCTGCGCTGGCTGGAGCCGCCAGACCCCAACGGACTCATCCTCAAATACGAAATCAAGTACCGCCGCTTGGGAGAGGTAGGTCCACCAGGGGATCCCCACCCCGGCCGCTCTGTGGGCCTGCATCTTCTTCCCAGCCTGCTGCTCTGGGTTGCCTTCAGGAGGCCACAGTGCTGTGTGTGTCCCGCCTGCGATACGCCAAGTCTGGGGGCGTCCACCTGGCCCTCTTGCCCCCTGGAAACTATTCTGCCAGAGTTCGGGCAACCTCACTGGCTGGCAACGGCTCCTGGACGGACAGTGTGGCTTTCTACATCCCTGGCCCAGGTATCCATAGCCTTGGTCCCAGGCCTTACTCCTCAGTCGCATCTCCCACTGCGGAAACCACAGGTCCCTCCCCCATCCTCATTTTCCACTCTGAAAAGAGAAGTGTCTTCTCTCCTCTGATCTGTGACCCTGCCCTCTGACCACCAGAGGAGGAGGACTCCGGGGGGCTGCATGTCCTTCTCACCGTCACCCCCGTGGGGCTCATGCTGCTCATCGTTCTGGCTGCCCTTGGTTTCTTCTACAGCAAGAAGAGGTGACGTCAAGCCCCACCGGTTTCCAAACCTTTTCTCCCTGAGCCCTCAGCATGAGGTCAATTTAATCAGAGGGTGGTAGGTATGACAGCAGAATGGACTTCCTTAGAAGTAGTCATTCCTCTCCTGGGGGAGGCATGGGGGAGACATACCTTCCAGTTGGGGTGACTGACTCACCCTGGTTGGCCTGGGACTGTACTGACTTGAGCAGTGAAACCCCTCAGTCTAGGCACATTGGGCCTGCTGGTCACCACACTCAGCCTGAGAACAGGGAGAGAGGCCGGAGACCCGAGGATGTGTCCCAGGATACTAGCTGTCAGGTCCTCCTGGGCTGAATGTAAGAAGGCAGTGGGGGCAGGACTTTGATTAGCTGGGTTCTAAGGACTGGCTGAGGAGGCAGGAGCCCCTCTACTCCTGTCCTCCCTATTCCCAGCCTGTTTGATCCTAGGTCCCAGGACAAGACCAACTTGGAAAGACCACCTTGGGGCTCCCCAGGGGTTTCCCTGATTGAGGCTGGGGGTATGGTCAGTGCCTTCCCTCCTCCATGCAGTGTCTCTCTCCCTTGTGCTCCGATGTCGTCCTTCCTTCCTGAGACCCTTCCAGCCTGACCCCCCTCACCTCCCATCGCAGGAACAACACTCTGTATGCCTCTGTGAATCCCGAGTACTTCAGCGCTTCTGACAGTAGGTCTGGGCTGGACGGACAGGTGATGCAGGAGAAGGAGGCGGGAGGGGAGGAGAGGCAGACTTCCAGGAGACCCTCTGGGACAAGTCAGCCTTGGGATCCAAGCCCGTCAGAAGAGGGGAGAAGTGGGTGGAGACGTGGCAGAGAGCAGTGTCCTTGCCTCGTGACCCCTACCTCCTCTCAGTGTACATCCCTGACGAGTGGGAAGTGCCTCGGGAGCAGATCTCCATAATCCGGGAACTGGGGCAGGGCTCCTTTGGGATGGTATATGAGGGGCTGGCACAAGGACTCGAGGTTGGAGAGGAGTCCACGCCTGTGGCCCTGAAGACAGTGAATGAGCTGGCCAGCCCACGAGAACGCATTGAGTTCCTCAAGGAAGCCTCTGTCATGAAGGCATTCAAGTGTCACCATGTGGTAAGGGAACACCAGGGGGCATTGTCAGGGGTAAGGTCATGGGATAGAAAAGATAGGGTCAGAGATGAGGTCAGTGGATCATCAAGGTCAGAGTTGAGACCGTGCTTAGGATCCTAATTGGGGTAAAGGTCATGGTAGTGGTTAGAGTCAAAACAGGGTCAAGGTAGGGCCACAGTAGACCTGTGGCTATGGCTGAGATCAGTCACGGTGGGGGTCAGTATTAAGTGTCCAGATCATTATTAGGCTCTTGATTGGCATCAAGGTCAGAGTTGGGCCAGTCACGAAGACTGGAGTGATAGATATGATCGAGGTCATGGGTTAGGGTCAGGTTCATTGTTAGGTCAGGATTAGGGTTATTATGGTTATGTTTGGGGTTAGGGTCAGGTTCATTGTTAGGTCAGGATTAGGGTTATTATGGTTATGTTTGGGGTTAGGGTCAGGGTTGATGTCTGGTTCAGGATGTGGTCAAAGCACCCCAAGGTTTTGGCCAGGTGGGTCAAGGGGAGCTAGGTAGCCTTGCAGCCAGACTCTTTGTCCGTCCCAGGTACGTCTCCTGGGTGTGGTGTCTCAGGGCCAGCCGACTCTGGTCATAATGGAGTTAATGGCCCGTGGGGACCTCAAGAGCCATCTTCGATCTTTGCGGCCCGAGGCAGAGGTAGGGAACCGGAAGACCCTTGACCAAGGGGCTGGGGAGTTAGAGAAAACCTGGGCACCGTTGTGGGGTACTCCTTGGGTAGGAGCTCAGACTCTAGGTTCCTTCTTCACCAGCTCCCTCTCTTGGCTCCAGAACAACCCCGGGCTCCCACGGCCAGCACTGGGAGATATGATCCAGATGGCTGGTGAGATTGCAGATGGCATGGCCTACCTTGCCGCCAACAAGTTTGTGCACCGAGACCTGGCGGCCCGAAACTGCATGGTGTCCCAAGATTTTACCGTCAAGATTGGTGGTACAGGGGGTGCCAAGCGGGTGGGGGCAGCCTGATGAATAGAGCAACTCCCCCTAAGCTAGGCATGAGGAGACCCAGCTATCCATCCTTGATAGCCCCTGTCCTAGATCTCAGTCTCCCTGTCCAAGGGCAGAGGGGTTTGGATGGGATGATCTCTGTGGTCCTTTGAACCCTCACATGCCAGGATTCTTGGAGACTATGGAGGTGGAGAGGGTTGGGAGGGGTACTCCTGGGCGGGAGCTGGCGTGTGGCTCTGCTGCTCCACACCCCATCCGCCCGCACTTTGCAGACTTCGGGATGACTCGAGACGTGTATGAGACGGACTATTACCGCAAGGGTGGGAAGGGGCTGCTGCCCGTACGCTGGATGGCTCCCGAGTCCCTCAAAGATGGGATCTTCACCACCCACTCGGACGTCTGGTGGGGCCTGGCTGGAGCGGAGGGCTTGGGATGTGGGCACAGGCTCCGGGGGGAGGCCTGGGTGCGCCAGGCAGCACGCAGGATGCTGGGCTCAGGCCCTCGTGCACGGCCTCCAGGTCCTTTGGCGTGGTGCTCTGGGAGATCGCGACCCTGGCTGAGCAGCCCTACCAGGGCCTGTCCAATGAGCAGGTGCTCAAGTTTGTCATGGATGGCGGGGTCCTGGAGGAGCTGGAGAGCTGTCCCCTTCGGCTGTGAGTCACCCCGGCCTGCACTTCCCTCCTCCCTGCTCTGTGCGGGCCTGCCCTTTGCACCCGTGACTGTGGCCCCCCTCCTCTAAGGCTTTTACTCCCTCTGAGGCCCCTGATTCTAAATCTCCACTGCGACCCCCATGTATTCCCCTGTGACCCTCGCAGACACAATCCCCCACGATGCCCCCTCACACCACCTGACCCTCTCAGGGCAGGAGGTGGGGTCTGTGGACCCCTGACCTGCCCCCAACGCCGCCCCACCAGGCAGGAGCTGATGAGCCGCTGCTGGCGACAGAACCCGCGCCTGCGCCCAAGCTTCACCCACATCCTGGACAGCATCCGGGAGGAGCTGAAGCCCTCCTTCCACCTCCTCTCCTTCTATTACAGCCTAGAGCGCCGGGGGGCCCCTGCTTCCCTGCTACTCACGGGCACAGAGCTCAACTCCATGCCAACCCCAAAAGGGGCTTCCTCAGACTGCAACCCCCAAAATGGGGGTCCAGGGCACTGAGGGGCACCCCATTCCCGGGCTGACTGGCCTCCCACCAGCAGGAAGAAAGGGACCTGACCTGTGGCCATGAGACATGCAGACGTTCACACCCCCACCACAGGCTCCCACAGGGCAGGGGGTGGCTGAAGGTAGGGCAGACAGCAGGAGCAGCAGAGACGGGGGAGACACAGACATCACAGCAGATGCACTCAGGAGTCTGGGTTCTCCGTGAGAATAGCAGCAAGGTCACAGCAGGAGTAGAGATTAGCATGTGGACAAGATGGCCTGGCTGTCAGAGTGAGAAGCCCTACTCAGACTAGGGAGAAGGCCTGCCGGCCCCTGAGGCAGCGTCTGGAGAAGCCCACCCGCAGCTTCTCCTGTGGACATCTGGGGCCATCAGCATACTTGAAGCCCGAGGAGCGGCCTGAATCAGGCCCAGAACCCTCTCTGTCCGTGTTTGGGCTGCTGGGGACGGGGTGTCTATGCGGCCGCCCTTCTTGCCGCCGCGCACAGCCCCGCTCCCCTACCCCGCGCATCAGGGAATGTGAGGAGAAGCTGGGCCCGGGTGAGCAGGTCCCCAGCCTGGCCCTGCCTCCCCACGCCTACCCAGGGACCCCGAAGCTTGGTGCCCCTCCCTCCTCTTCTCCAGGGGCCTCCCTTGGGGCAGATCCATCCCTTCTCCTGATCTCTTCCCCTCACCTCCCTCCCACCCTTGGATTATTAAGGCTTTAAGAGCTTAGCTTCCCCCTGCCCGCCACCTCCTGCCCTGCCTCTCATGGGAAGACAGGAGAAGGCGCAATAAATGCCGAGGTCTGTTTGTACCCTGGTCCGGGGCAGCCCATTATCTCTCCATCTATATGGTGTCAACACTGCATGGACTTCCTCCCTCCCTCCTCGGGGACTTGAGGTGGTGACCCTGAGGCAGGAACACAGGATGAATGCCCTGCTTTCAGACACCACCTCCAGGAGGACCGAGCAGCCAGGGTTGCCGTAGCAGTGAAGCAGGGCGCTCCTGCCGTCAGCTGCTGCTCAGGAAGCCCGAAGTGGTTGAACCCAGGAGGGAGGCTTTGCATCTGGCGCCCCAGCTTCACCTTAGCTTTCGGTCATCTCTTCCTGTTTCCACTGGGCAGACATGTCCTGGGATACCACGGGACAGACTTGGAGTGAACAGGATGTGGGGTTCAGGAGGGGGGTGTATGACGACATCACTAGTCCATGCTAGATGCCCCCCAGCCAAGGCAGAGGACACACATCAGAGCAGTCTGTGTGTCTGGCTCCCCTCGCTTATGCCATTCCGTGAGCAGAGATGCCCTAGAGGCATGTAGAAGGAGCACAGGGGAGTCTATTTCCAGGCTCTTATGCTGGTACCATGTGGGCATTTGAAGGGGAAGAGCTGCAGATGACTGGCTCAAAGCCTTGCTGAGGGGGTGGCAGCAGACGGGACTGGTCAGGACCCGGGGCCCTTTAGCATCCTGTATCAGTGTTTCCTGCATGCAGGTCCTCTCAGCACCAGGCCTCCCAAGCTGCCACACACGCTGCCACACACCCTGCATCTGGGGAGACTTGCACTTCTAAGCACACGTGCTCACTCCAGCAGCTGCTCTGCAAACCACAGCATCATAAGGCACAGCCTGAGTGGAGCGGGCATGAGCCTCTGTGAGGCCATCTCTGTGATCACAATCCCAGCTTACACTACCCCAACAGGGTTAGGGTGGGCAGCAGGGACCACCAGTCCACCGCACCCATGCCCTGCCCTGCCCTGCCCGCCCGTCATCTATGGCTGAAGCAACAGTGACCCCTAATGCTTACTTTTGGAACCACAGCTGTGGGAGAAAAAAGTGGGAGAGGTTGTTCCAGAGTCTTCCCTTGGGGTGCCGGTTTCAGAGAGGCTGTCAGCAAAGTAGGAGGGAGGTTACATCCACACAAAGCCCTGAGACCCGCACACATACAAAGTTCAGAGGCCCTGGCCCTGAGAGCAGCCGTGGGGTCCAGCCCTTCCTTGCAACCCATGCCCCCTCCAGGGCAGGGCATTGTATGCTGGCCATCTGGATTGTGGACACACTGAGGGAAGGGAAGAAAACAGGGCTTCAGAAAACAGCTGTCTGTGCCCCACCTCCCAAGATGAGCAGGCAGTGACTGGCTCAGAACTTTTCAGAGAAGGATGTAAAGATGCTAGAAGACAAACTCTGCTGCCTTCCATGTCTTAGAAAAGAAGTGGATTTAACAAGGTAGCGAGAGAGATGGGGGTTAGACTTCAGAAGGGACTTCCCAACTATACTGGGAAGCTTTGTGGAGGGAAGAAGTGTCTTCTCTCAGAGAAAGCTCGAGACAGACAATAGGCTGGTGCAGGAGGAGTGATGGACACCCACCACAGAGGCAGAAGGGCACTTGCAGGGACCAGAGAATCCACAAACACCCTTCTCGGTTTCCTCCTGTCCCTCCGAGTCAGGCAGAACTCCAGAAAAAGATAACTTGCAGTTGGCAAGGAAGAGAAGGGGGTGGAGTGGAGCAGACTGGCATAAAACAATCCATGTTTGCCATCCATGCCCTTGGAACTGTCCCTGTGACTTCAGGACAAGTCCCCCACCTGGGCAAAGGGATGCTGGAGGCTGCATCTCACGTCCCACCTCGTCCAAACTCAGGGCCAACTGATGCAGCTTTGAGGGGGTAGAGAGGGACGGTTAGAGTCCTCCAGAGCCAGAAGCCTGGTGCTCAGGACAGAGCACATGTGGTACAAGGTCAGGTGAGCTGTCCACCAAGCCCGGCCGCCGTGGAGACAGGCTGGATATGGTTGCTCCCAGGTCCTCTTCATCCAACCTCTTGTCACAGAACAGAAGGCCACCAACAAGGTGATTCCTGGCTGCCAGCGTGGGGCAGGAAGAGCAGGGCAGGAGAGCACGAGAGGCCAGCATTCCACTCTTGCTCTTGGGTCAGCCCCAGAAACCGTGCTCCCTCCGTGTCCCAGGGAGCTTGGACGGCAGGGCACCAGGTCTTAGATGCACAGCCAGGCAGCACCCCTGGAGAAGAAACTGTGGACGCTGGCCTAGTGTGCAGAATGTCGTGGAAGCTCCTCCTCAGTCCAGGGACTCTTTGGTTTCTTCTCCAACCTTCTGTGGGAGTTAGGACAGGAGGTGTCGGTACATGGCAACCCCACAGCAAAGGTCCTTCTTCTAGCCAGAGGCTCCTGTGCCCAACCCTTAGGCAACATTGCCTGCCCCAGGGGTGGAAAGGGGAGCTTTGGCTTCCTCCCATCCTTGGAGGCTGACGAGCAGTGTGCTGGCACCTCTGCCTGTTCCTTATCTTTGCCCAGCATCAGAGGGCCTAAACACCTGGGTCTTCTCCTGGTTGCCTGCCACACACAGGAGCCCCTCTGGGTCACTCATGTAAAGGGCCCACTAGTGAGTGAATGCTCAGTGGCCCTACGCATCCCTAGAGAGGGTGAGGGAAGTGACATTGAATGTGTCGTCTGGCCTGGTGGGGCCGGGATGGAGCCAGCGCAGAGGACACGTGGTCAGGAGCGGGAGAACAAGTCCTCTGCGACCCCCGATGCCTGACGGGGGAGCCAGGGTCTCCAGGCGGCCGCACGGCTGGGAGTTTTGATGCCCTTGCTTTTGAGAAGAGGCCCGAAGGGCCACAGGGCGGGTGTGTAGAGTGGGTGTGGTGAGGCGTGGGTGAGTGTGGGCCCGGGTATCTGCATCGCCCTAACTTGGGGGCGTTTGCCCTCCTCCAAAGCCAGGACAGGAGATAGTCTGCCCCAGCTTAGAGATGCTCCTCATTCTGCTCCTAGGAAGGCAGGACATCTGAACCGTGTAGTCTGGGACTGAGCAGGACCCTACCACGGGAGGGGAGAGGGGAGAGAAAGGGGCCCAGGTGGGCAAGCAGTGGGGATGGACAGAAGGGAGGCAGCACTCCTGGGGGAAAGATGTTTCCTGAAATCCTAGGACTAAACAGGCGGCGGGAGGGCACTCGGGCACACATATTCCTTCCTGCCTCCCTCCCCACCAGGGACTGCAGCTCTCCAGCGCGGAGGCCATTTTCAGATGTCAGACAGAGGAGGACAGGAGAGGATGGGGGTGCTAGGGAGGGAGGGAGGAGGCAGAGAAACAGACAAGGGGGTGTGGGGGGGACACAGACCAGCAGGGCAGGGGTTCAGAGCCTCTACCCACGTGGTGGGGGCTTGGAGACCACCCCAGGGCTTCCTACCCACCTGCCCCTTTGCTCTCTGTGCATCTGGATCCCCCCACCCCACTCACGAGGAACAGCAGGATGACTGTCGGTTCAGTCATTTCTGGTGATGAAGGGGGTCCCATCCTGAGGGAGCAGAGGGCCACTCAGGGTCCCCCCTCTCTGGTTGTGTCAGGCTGGTCTTTCTGCAGAGCCAGGCGAGAGTGGGGAGAGGGCAGAGGTGCAGGGGGAGAGGCGATGGGTGAATGATGCACAGAAGGCTAGAGTGGTCGTGGGGAAGAAACTCTGACTCTGAAGGATTCTCAGGAAAATGAGACAGGGCCTCTTCCTCTCTGCGAGGCAGAGAAAAGAGAGTGTGCACAGGACAGCAGTTGACCAGTTGACATCTTGATCAGGCAAGAAGTGGAAAGAGAGGAAAGGGTCCAGCCAGTATGCATGTCTCCACATGGCAGCCAGGTGGAAACTGGGCACTGCCCAGGCAGGAAAAATCAGGGTGGGGCTGCAGAGAGACCTCCATGGGTGGGAGACACAGGTGTGAAGGAGGCAGGGGTGGACTCTTTTGGAAGCAGGGTTACCTTGGGGAGAGCCCTCCATGCAGGAAGGCCACGGGCTGAAATAAGATAATGGACACCAAGTGCTTGGTAAGCTGTAAAGCACTATACAAATTATTGTTGTTGTTATCTAATTGTGAAGTCATTTAAAAAGATGCTGCAGAAGTACACTTAGTGCCATAAGGAAGATGGCCACGATGAACTGCAGAGTGAAAAAAGCAGGTTACAAATAATATAAATGCCAATTTTTTGCATTTACATGTACAAACTCAGAAAAATATCTGCAAGTGTCAGTATACATCTAGGAGATGGGGTTGCAGATGATTTATTTATATCGTCTTTTTATCTGCATCTTCTCTTTGTTTTTTAAAGAACATACATTATTTATATGATGAAAAACAAGCAATTTGCTTTTAAAAGAAGGAGGCTGCCTGCCCACATGGTTTGAGGCTCGGGATGGGTGAAGTCAGAGCCCCAGCCTTTCTCTTCCTGGTTGGGTACCATGGGGTCTGAGCCACACACATTCTCCAAGAACATGTTTTCCTCCATGTTTAGGCTGGGCCCAAGTCATTTTTTATGAGCGTAGGATTAGCAGCGTGGTATTATAACCCCACAATGTTTTCCAGCTGGGGAGATAAAAACAGGTGGAGAATAGAGAAAAGCAGACACTTGTCAGGGGTTCCCCACAACTCTGGGCCCACCCCAAGGGAAGCCGACAGCCTCTGCTTGCAGTGTCTTTGGGAACACAAAAAAATGAGGGTACTTTCCCCTCCCAGCCGTACAGTGTCAGCCTCTACATGGAGTGGCTCCCAGGGCCTTCGGGGAGCCCGTTTGTGACATCCCTTCATTCTTCAGACACACCACGACACCCACTGACCAACTGTGTCTTTCTTATCCATCTCTTCCTCTGCCCTCCGCTCTCTGCCCAGCTTCTCCTCCCGGCGTGAGCGCAGACCATCACACCCTTGAGGCCTACCCCGCACTCTTCCGCACTGGGCTCCCACCGTCCTCTCTTTCCCAGCAGGGAAAAATCCCGCCTCCTGGGAGCCCCTCCCCTAGAGCTGCTCTTTCCCATTTAATCAGAATAGCATCTAATATCAATGATTCCTCATGCTGGCAAAGAGCTTTCTATTTCCAAAGTGTGTGTGTGTGTATTAAATCTACTTTAGAGAGGATGGCATCAGTGATCATATAAATGACTTGCTTAAGGTCGCATAGCCAGTTCCTGGAGGCCCAACTCCTTCCACAGCCTCGCCCTTCCTCAAAGGCTGGCGGTAAGCTGAATTGTCCTCTTCTGTTCCTTTAGTCCTGTCTTTATCTCTCAACTGCATCTTCCTGGCCAGTAGGCCTTCCATTTCCAGCTGAAACCTGCCTTTCCAGCATCCTGGTCCTCCCACCCAATACAAACCCCAAGTTTCAATCAGTCTGACTCTTCTGTTTGCCAGCTTGCAACAGAGAGCCTGCTGGCAGAAGAGTCTGGGAAATGTGGTGTGAGGTCCGGCCTGGTCTCACAGGGCACAGTGGAGGAGGCAGGCGTTAGAGTGGACAGACAACAGGGTAATGCCCAGCACTCACAGAGGTCATCACTTATGATGACGATTATCCCAAGGGTGAACCGAGCAGCTACTACATGTCTGCAGCGACATACACTCTGGGGGGATTCACACTATTGCCAACATTTTACAGATGAAGAAACTGAGCCTTAAGGAAGTAAAATAACTTGTCCAAAGCCCCACAAGTAATAAATGATGGAGCTGGGATTCAAAGTCACTTCTGTCCATGCTTTGCCCGCTATATCCCGCTGCCTAAAAGGTGCCCCACGGTGGGTGCAGTGGCCTCTGGGGAGGGGTGGGCATAAGTCCTCAAGGGCAGGGATGGTGGCTTGTCCAATCGTCCGGCCCCAGCACCAAACCACCTTGAGCACACAGTGACATGCTGAACGTCTGCAGTGGGTGAAGGGGTCACGAGCATGGCCATATGGCCAGGCCCTGCCCTTGAGGGGCACGGTGTGTGCTGGGAAAGGAGGCATGCAGACAGAGACTTGCAGTGGCCCATCCAGCCCTCCTGAGACTGTGCAAGAACCACATGTTGTGAGAGCGCAGTAACAACCTCACATCTCATGATGTCCCCGTTATTTTGGTATGGCAGCCCAGACTAATACAGATGGGAACTCAGGGAAAGAGTTCTGGAGGGACCATCACCAGTCAAACCCCTCTCACACACATGTTCTTGAACCCGTCCTGTGACTAGCCCGGCAGCATGTAGGGCTGAGGGAGGGACCAGACCCCCGCCTCCATAGGCCCAGCCGGAGGGAAGATTTGAGGTCTGACACTCCATCCCAGCCATGAGAAGACAGTGGCTAACTGTTCCCACCACAGACTTTGTAGCAAAGAAGGAAACAAAATGCCTGAGTAGCTCCTACAAATCAGACAGACTGTCTGCTGGGCTCAGCTCCCATTTACTGATGGAATCCCACAGCCACGGATTCACAGAGGCGTTCTCCCATTTTCCAGGTGAGGCAACAGAAGCTTGGAGAGGCCAAGTAATCTGCCCAGGCTCATGTAGGCAAAAGAGTGGAGGGGGATGAAGGTACCAATAAGAGTGAGAGACAGTCCCAGCCTCAGAGAGGCTAAGGCTCTTCCAAGCAACATCAATCTGATGAAAGGCGGAGGCCTGTGTGAGATTCCTGGCAGTCTCACACCCCAGTCTGTGTTTGGACAGAGCCCCTGCGTGACGGATCTCCTGCACCTGGCTCTCTTGAACCCTCCACTTGCCAGGTCTGCTGGCCTGGGCCAGGGCCTCCAGGCAGAATGACTGAATGATTCCATTTGGAAAGTGAGAAATGCTTCTGTGACAATTATCACCAAGCGTATCAAAGTCGTGGGCTCAGTTTCCAGAAGTGGGCTGTGCAAAGCGTAATCCAGCCTTGCAGAGCAGAGCCCTGGCATCTGAGTGGGCTGTGCAGAGGCCCCGCTGCCCAGTGACCAATGAAATGGCAGATGTGGAGAAGATGGAAATCAGGTGTTGGAGTACTGATTGATCAGACTTGCTGCTTGACTGTTCAGCCCTTTTCAAATACAAAGGAAGACAACCGGTGGGTGGGGAGAGTGGACGGTGAATACTTAATACCAAGCAGCGCTGATGCCCGCCCCTGGTGTCCTCCAGCTCAGGGGGATGGACAGAGGGAAAGACCACCCCCAGGGGCCTCCTTGTCCAAAAGGCAGAATCTCGAGGTGGGGGTGACCAGGATTCTGGAATTCCCTGCAGAATCTAGGCTGGGCAGGCAGATTTCTGGACTGATGGGGCCTGGGCAGCCCCTCCACACCCCTCCCTGTAGCCTTTCCTTTCTGTTCTCACCTCCCCTAACACCTTTCAGGCCTGCTCTGCCCCACCCCAGGCCTGAGCCAGCCCTCCCACCTCCCAGAGAAAGAAAACCACAGTTCCAGGAGGCTGTAACAGAACCAGTGCTTGCATGGCTGGCGTGGGACATGTGGCTGCACTCGTGGGCACCTACAGGGAGTGGCACTGACTCCACGTGCAGCCCACATGGCTGACAGGCAGCTGTCTCGGGCCTGGCCCTGTGGCTGGGCCACAGAGCTCCAGGCCACTGCACCGCTGTGTCCCCCTTTGGACACTTTCCCAGACCTTGTAGATCTGGCTCCTTGTCACCAGGTCAGTGGCTTAATGTCTCTGTGACCACCTAGGGAGAGCCTTCTGAAGCAGCATCTATTCAGCACCACACACTCTGTGTCATCGTCTTCATAACTGGAATCCTGATCTGAAATCAGTGTTCACGTTTGTCCACAAGTCCCCTTTTTTCTCCCCAACCAGAATGAAGGCTCAGGAGAGCAAGGGCCCCACACGTCTCTGCTGCTGCATCCCCAGTGCCTAAGCAGCGCCCCACATCACGGCAGGGCTCAGCTCGGTGGAACGGGCTGCCTGGATGCACCCCCGCTTCTCAGTATTACTCTACTGATATCACAAATAAAATGATGAAACCTGAGTACAGCAGCCTTCCACAGTTGATGAAATATCGTGTGAATCACAGCCCATTCGGTACACACAGAGGCTCAGTCTGGGTTATCCCCCTTTTGCATATGAGGAAACTGAGGCTCAGAGGGCTCTAGGTTTTGCCTCAGGTCCTAGAGCCAGTAAGTGGTGGAGCAGAGGATCACAGGGACCCTCTAACTTATAGTCTTTTTCCGCAATCACATAGTTTCCTCTGTGATGGGAGGGGGGCTACAGCCCCTTCTCCTTCCAACATTCACCCACCCAAATGCCCGTGGCAGGGGTACATGGGTAGAAAAGCATCTGCCACAACACAGAGACTGGCCTGTTCAGGAGGAAATACAGGTGGAACTGCATGAGGCCTGAGGAGGAACAATTGTTCAAGCATGGGGACTGGGGGCCCAGCAACATGGAGCGGCCTCTGCTCGGTGGGGCTGTTCTTTATTCTCTAAAACGTATCTCTCCTGCTTTTAACTTTCACAATATGTCAATGAATAGTTATTGAGCATCTCCTGCATGCCAGCATTTTGCCAGGCACTGGGAATTCAACACAAATAAGAGGAGGTTTCTACCTTGGAAAGGACTAAAATGAAGAAAAGAAACTCATAAACCTCTTTCCTCCCATTGACTCAGTGTTGACTCAAGTACTCTTTGAGCTCACTATATTAAAGACCAAGCAAATGATCCAATTAATCAATATCAATCCTAATAGTGCATTTGTAAAAGGCCTTAAGTTTTTTTTTAATTGAATATATTATTATACTCTGTATTATTGTATAGAGGAGTGTTTGTCATACCTTCACAGGAAAAAGGAACGATTTTACTAGGCCTGACTCATTATAAACCCATTTAGTGATTCTCTAATAAAGTTGTAATTTAGAAGCCCAGCCAGACACAAGGATGGTAAGGTCAGGGCCAAAGGCTAACCATTTCGGAGCACAGTCCTCACTTT
>JAVSCE010022166.1:0-13130 GCA_032199065.1 Smutsia gigantea
AGGTCTGGAGAGTGGCTCAAAGATTCAAAACGTTTAGTGAAGTTGTCACCCCTCAGCCCCGCCCCATGCAGGGGCGGAACTGACAGCTACCCAATTTCCGGTTCCGGCAGTACCGGGAGCAGGGTCGAGATGGAGGAAGATGCGACCGGAGGCCGGCAGTCGCCGGGAACAGAGGCTAGAGTGGGAGCTGTGGCTTAGAGGTCCGGGCTTGGAGCTCGCCTCAGAGGCGGCGGAACCGCCCTGATCTGAGAAGGTGAGAAACCACGGGCTTAGGGTGCCTGAGGACTAAGATCTCCGAGGACCTGGACCTGTCAAGGAGGCAGCTAGTAGTCTGCAGTGTCTGGCTGCAGGTCCATGGAAGCCCAGCACGCAGTTTGGGGGATGAGGGACGATTCCACGAGGAATCTCTTCCTGCCGGAAGAGCATGAGGTTTGCGGACAGCGAAAGAAGCATGGCGAGAGGCATGAGGAGGGGCATGTCCGAGGACCCAGAGGCAGCTGTGCGGGGGCCAGAACAGAGCTGCATAAAGGGGGTGTCCTGTGGAGCAGGTGGAGAGGATTGTCAGGTGGTGGCTATGAGGAGATCACGTGGGTACCTTTGGACGACCCAAGGAAGGCTGGATAGGAATCTCACCACGACCAAGTTCGGAAATTATCTCGAGGGGTCAGAGGCATCAGCAGGAACTTCCCCAAGGAAATGCATATTCGTGAGAACGTGTGGGCAAGCATGTAAATATATTCACGTTCATGTGGTAGATAGCTCCTAGGATGCAGAGCCTTGATGCAGGTGCAACAGGGAGAAAACACAAGGAGGAAGAAAAGATCTTGTTTCCAGCTGAGGAGTGGGGACCAAACTCCACGGGTGTCTTGGCAGGAGTTGTAGAAGGTGATTTGACTTGGTGGGCGTGGTTGTCTGAAAAGATCTGGGTGAGTTGAGTAGTCATCATTGGGCCCAGTTCTGGTGATAAGTCAGAATGGCGTCAGAGGACCCCTAACCTAGTCAGTGGTCCTGGGATTCGACAGTAGTTATCATTATTATAATACTGACCATCCTTAATATTTAAAGGAACGCTTTCCAAACTGTGATACACATATCCACCTGGAGAGCCCCTTAAAATGCCGGCTCTTAATTCACTAGGTAAATTCTGAAATTTTGTATTTCTAACAGGCTCCTAGGTGATGCTCATGCTTCTGGTCTGTGCACCACTCTGAGGAGCAAGGATTTAGAGCAGCGCTGTCCAGTAGAGCTTTCTGCAATGATAGAAGTACTTTCACACATATTAGCTCATAGGAGCTGCACCACACTCTTACATAGCAATGGTAGGCTTTATTAGCTCCCTTTCACAGATGAGGAGACTGAATTTCAATGAAGTGACCTAGTTCCAGCCTTACTAGTAAGTAATGGAAATGGAACTTAAACTTGGATCTCCTGACTACTAGTGTTCTTTCCATTTTCTGACCTTGCCTTCCAGGTGACACTGCTGTGTCAAGATTTATCTTACTTACTTCATCAGAACCTAGTGAACAGCCTGGAGTGATTTTTCTGGTACAGGGAGAGTGGAAGTGGAGAGGAGGTGTACAGACCCTACTAGTTTGTCCCTTGTCACTCTGTATGGGGGCTCTGCCTCTGACATCTCATTTGATGACTTCACGACACCCTGGGTCATTCGTTGGGTCCCCATAGGAAGCTTTGTGCCTGAGCAGTGTTCAAAGATAGGGGGAAGTTCAGAATTGAAGCCACGCAGGTAAATAAGAGTCTTGGAAAGAGCCTAAAAGAAATTGGGCTGACTGAGTTGGACAAAGAGAAGACTGAGGAAAGTTAGTACACGGTGTCTGTGAGGGGAATTTTGCAGAAGGTAAAACAAGAGGGACTGGTTTTGATATTTCAGCAGAGAGTTTGGAGGTTAGACAACAAAGCAGGTAGAGATTCTACCTTTTAGGAGCAGCCCCACCTTTTGAAGGGGTCCCAGGGGTGGGTGCTCTCCCTCTCGCCCTTCAACTATACTGGCTTATCCCTCTGAAGCATGACCCTTAGTGGCTTCTCCTGTCACCATGGCAATGGTAGGAGTTACCTGCTTCAGCTGGGGAGAGTTTCCCCTTCCTTCTGGGAGTTAAAATAGACTGGCACATGTAAGAGGTGGAGGTAAGTGGAGAAATGGGTCACTGGTTCTGCCTTAGGATTTTTCATCAGGAGTAATTGGTGCTTTGTGATTCAGCTTGACAAGGTGGGAAGGTGTCCCAACACCAGGCCCTGGGACAGAATCCTTCGTTGCTTTCTTTGCCTTTGCCCTGCTTAGCAGGCAGTTTGCATGAGCCCCGCAGGAAGCTCTGCTTGCTGTATTTGTCCTGTGACAACATGCACACTCAGCCACTCAGCTTGGTCACTCTGCAAGCACACTGGGAAAGCAGAGGCAGCTTTTGGTTTTTCTGGAACAAAGCTGAGAAAAATCCCTGGGTGTCTGCAGGACCAGGAGCTTATGCTTAACCTTTGAGTGACCGGCTGTCATAAGGGCATTCATTCTGCCTCCCACAGGATGTCTTGGCTTTAGACTGAACAGAGTGATCTGTGTTGGAACTCCTCAATTCCCATGGGGTAGAAGGCATGGTGGAGTAGAGGAGAAATCTTGGCTCATGTCCTGCCTCCACCACTGACCAGCTGCATGACCTTGGGCCTATTCCTATTAACCTATTCTGATGTTCTCTTTGCTCATTTAGCATAAGTGGCTAACTCTACATAGGTTAAGTTGTAAGGATTACATGAGGTAATAGGTATTCAGTAAATCCTAGTGTCTCTCTATCTCTCATTTCTCAGTGGTATTGGAAACATGACCTTGGGACCCCAGAGGACAAATACCCAGGGGCAGGGAGACAGTAGCCTGTCTCTTAAAGGGCCTCAAAAGAGAAGATTGCCCTCTTGGATGTTGTGGGTGTTCTAGGCTGAGGCTGGGGAAGAAGGGTTGCTTTAGCTCACAGCAAGTGACACATCAGTGTTCCAGGTGTTCCTCTCCTGGATCCCCACCTTTAGCTCATTTCCCACAGCTCAATTCTGGCCAACTTAGTTGGGCTAAGCCATTGTCTCTCCCTTTCACTGTCTACATGTATTCCTCCTCCTTTCAAACTGCTTTGTCCTCCATGAAGCCTGACTTGGTACGTGTACCTCTCCCATGCTTCACCTTGAAGCTGAGGTTTTCCCCTCAGTTTGCAGTACTCAGGCTGCTCTGCAGACAGCATGTGCCTTCATGAAGTGATACAGTCCCACTCAGGGAATTCTGCAAAGCTGACATTGCTTCCCCACCTACTTTTGTGGTAAATCAAGAAGTTTCTTAGTTAGGACATTGGCTGGGAAGGTTGGGTAGACTCTGATTAGACACTTGACATGAGGTTTGCCAAGTAACTGGTACCAGGACTGCTTGTGTAGAACATTTCAGTCCTCTACAGTTGTCCCTTTGATGTGGCCATCTCCTTTCCTAGCCCTCTAGCTTACATCTGTTCCCCGGAGGGAAACTGTGTCTCCTTGAACAGACTGAGTTTCTCAAAGACAGAATCCAATATCTTCTCTGTCACTTGAGGTTATAATTTATATGCTTAGGGATGAAAGGGACCAAACATGTTTTCTACCATGTATTTCTCTAGACTCTTCAGGGAAACTACTTAGCTCTCTGGTTGTTCTCTTCTTTCTCTAGAGTGAGTTATCTAATAACCAAAGAGGACTCTGACCTTTGGCTTGTTCCTAACCTTCTAACTCCTTCATTGGAGGGAGAATAGGAATGGGGGGTGCCCTGTGGTGTGAAAGCCCCACTTACCTTCTTCCCCACCCTGCGGTTGCAGACTGGAGAAAACAGAAGTGTAGTGGGTGTGGGTCAGGGGAGCTCAGAGATGTAGCACGGGAAACCAGAAATAAAGTGTAGTGAGTCAGCAGGTAAGCGGCGATACAAAAGGCACCTGCTGAGGATGGAAGGTCAAAGGCAGTGTTTCCTCAGTAGGCCTGGGAACACCCAAAATGGAACATTTCCCTCTGGCTTTTACAAACCTCCTAAATTCACTTGGTGACATCCCATTGGCCCATTGAAAGGCTTTGCACCCTATCAGGTGGTTGGTTTGTTCATGGCACCCTGAGCTCTGCCTGGGAAGCCAGAGGAGGGAGAGAATGAGCCATGATACCAGGGCCCTGGCAGAGGCAGAGAGACCAGAGGAGGCAGTTCAGTAAAGTGGGGGCAGGGAGCCAAGGTGGGAGTGGGGCCAGGGGAGTCACTGGGGTGAGGAATGGTTTCTGGAATTAGGAAGGACTCATACAAGAGAGCGAAGGAGGCAGTATCCTGATCTAAGAAGGCAAACTCAGGCCCGACTGGGGGAAATGTAAGCTTTGGGGAGGTGAGCACCCCAGAAGATGAAGTCTGAGAATGAGGTTTCAGAGCCTAGCCAGGAGGGGAAGTGCGAAGTTCTGACTCCTCCCTCACACCGTCCTGCCCTGCTCGAATCCCAGGTCTTCAGGCACAATGGAGGACAAACGCAACATCCAGATCATCGAGTGGGAACACCTTGACAAGAAGAAGTTCTACGTGTTTGGCGTGGCGATGACGATGATGATCCGTGTCAGTGTGTACCCGTTCACCCTCATCCGCACTCGGCTGCAGGTTCAGAAAGGAAAGAGCCTCTATCATGGGACCTTCGATGCCTTCATCAAGATCCTGCGAGCAGATGGTGTGACTGGTCTCTACCGGGGGTTCCTGGTCAACACCTTCACCCTCATTTCTGGTCAGTGCTACGTCACCACTTATGAGCTCACTCGGAAGTTTGTAGCTGACTACAGCCAGAGCAACACAGTCAAATCACTGGTGGCTGGTGGCTCAGCCTCTCTCGTGGCCCAGAGCATCACGGTGCCCATTGATGTGGTCTCCCAGCACCTGATGATGCAGCGCAAGGGTGAGAAAATGGGCCGCTTCCAAGTGCGAGGGAACCCAGAGGGCCCCGGGGTGATTGCCTTTGGCCAAACCAAGGACATTATCAGGCAGATCCTGCGGGCCGATGGACTTCGAGGCTTCTACCGAGGCTACGTGGCTTCGCTGCTTACCTACATCCCCAACAGTGCTGTCTGGTGGCCCTTCTATCACTTCTACGCAGGTAAGCGGGGGCTGAAAGAGTGTGGGGTTGGGGCCGGTGACTGTTAGGGCTGAGATACTCTTCTGTACATGTTCGAGTGGGGGACTTAATGGGAAAATGGACCATTCATTCAGCAAATGTTTGAATCCAAGAGGTTTCAGAGATGAATAGGACATGGTTCTTGCCTTTAAGGAGCTTGTATTAATTTTCATGGGGGAAGCAGACAAGTAAAGTAGATGACTCTAGAACACAGAGTATATTCTGGGTGCATTGGAATCAAATAGGGCTAGTGGAATATTGGCAGAGAATTGGAAGGTGGGGCAAGGTGAAATTCATGGGATATTTGAGATTTGAAGATAAACTTGATGGCTAATAGCTTTTGAGTTGGATGTCTTTCCTTAGCATTGTTAAATTCAAGATGTGATATAACCTTGAACCTTTCCATGCCTATAATGTATTTTTGTTCATAAGACATTTTACTTCCTTTTAAGTATTTCCCAGAAATGAGATAACTGGGTCAAAAGATCACATTTTTGTGGGCCTCAGTAAACACGCTGCCAGAATTCCTTATGAAAGGGCAGAGCACACTGCCAAGAGCAGGACCTACATGTGCCTGCTATCCTGCCCCATCTGCTGCCTTGGTAACTACGCGACTAGTTTAGGCCAGTCTATACCTGTGCCCTCCCTGATCCCTGCTGCTGACTCCTAACCCTTGGCGGTGGGCATGCTGTCCCATCCCATCTGGAACTTGTTTAACCAAATTTTGGAATGACTTCCTAACCTGTCATCGTTTGTCTCTGTGGCACTGTCCTTTTCTGGTTCTCCTACTTCTCTGATTGTACCTTCTTTTTTTTCACTAACTCTGTTTCTTTCTTCTGTTTAACATAGTCTTTCATCAAGAGTATTTGGTAAAATTCATGTATCTGGACTTGACCCCTGACCTTTGATATCAGATTCTTTGGGAACGGATTCTGGCAATCTTAATGTTAAAGAAATGTAAGCATTTTCTCCGGAGTCTGTCTTCGCCCTTTTCTCCTCACTTGATTTCATTTATAGTTGAATCCTACTTCTAATATGTCCAAAAATCTCTGTTTCCATTTCTAGACTAACCTGGCCAGAGCTCTGGACTGACATTGTGATTGTTGGAATGCTTAACCTGGATGCATGCTTTTATATCTGCAGTTTCATTCAAGTAACTATTTTTCATTTTTCAAGCGGGCATTCCCTTCTTACTTCCTTTCATCTGGCAGTAGCTACGTTATTCTCCAAATCACCAAGACTGAAGCCCTGGGGATTGTACTTGGCCTCTCCCTTTCCTTGTTCCCACATTGAGTCCTGCTAACCCCAGAATGTCTTTCCCAAATTTCTCTCCATTCCTTTTCCCTTTCTTGGAAACATGCCTCTGTTTCTGCCCTCCTGGACTCCTGCCTCAGCCTTCCAGCTGTTCTAAATTCCTTCCTTCCTATCCATCACACACCTTCCTAATGGACTAATTTTTTAAACCCTGGTTGTGATGCTCAGTGGCTCCTGCTGCCTGCTGAGTAAAGTGCAAACTCTTCAGCCTGGTTTCAACCTCCCTTTACAGTGAAACCTCCTGCTGCTCCCCTGTGTACAGTCTGTGCTGCAGCCAGGCCGGGTAACACACAGTTCCTCCTCTGTGCAGCACCTATCCCACCTCTGCTTTGTGCACTTCATCCCTCTGCCTAGATGCCTTCCAGGTCCACTTACCTGCTGGAATCTTGACTATCCTTAAGTGCGCCTTATTGCCTTCTCTCCCATCCTCTCTGTGTAGTCCTTAACTCAGAAGTGATCCTTCCCTCCTTTCAACCTTCATGACATTACTTGAATCTTTCTAAAGGTAGTTAAAACATCTGCCTTATTTTATTTGTGCCTTCTGTCTTCTACCATGCGGAAAGGTTTTTTTTTTAATGCATTTTTTTTCCAGCTTTATTGAGATGTAACTGAGTGGAAAGGTTCTTGGAAAAGGGCCTGGGGAGTGGAGACTAACATGCATTGAATACCCACTATGTTGCCAGGCTCTGTGACCCCATGTGTTTTAGGGTCTGGTGAATCATAAGTACTCAGTAAATATTTGTTGAATGAGTGGATTGGCTCTTGTCATTCCCTTTTATTTAAAAATCTACCAGTGCCGCGTAACGGGCATTTAAAATAAAATCTAATACTCAGGTCTACGTGATCTGGCCCCTGTCTGTTTCTCCCATCCCATCTCATGCTACTCTCCCCTGACTCACTCTACCCATCCTCCCTGCCTTTCTTTCAGTGTCTGAAACACACAGGCTCTGTTCTCACCTGAAGGCCTTGCAGATAATGTTCTTGCTGCCTGAAATACTCTTCCCTGTGTTCTTTGTGTGACTGGGACCTTCTCAAATTTTAGGACTCAGTTTATATGCCCCCTTTGCAAAGAGGACTTCTTTAACTTATTTTAACCCAGTTGGAAAGAGGGCTCTTTCTGTTTTTTTTTCACCACCTTGTTTTCTTCATAGCACTTGTCATAATCTGCAATTATTTTATCCCCAATCCCCAGCTCCTTAATTGGACTGTTACGTCCTGTGAAGGCATTTCCCTGTTTGTGTCTCTTATGTCTACTGCTTATCGCAGTGCCTGGTATCTAGTAAGCATTAAATACTCATTTATATTACTTGTCCAAAGTCATTTAGCCAAGAGGGACTTAAACCAAGTCAGGCTGGGTTTATCTTCTGCCTTGAAGGTAGTAGGTGCCGAGTAAACACTTGTCAAATGAATAATGGAGGAGAGACATGCGCCCCTTTCCCTCACCCTCATGCCTTTGCTTTTTCGTCATCTCCCTAAGTCCCAGGAAAATGGCATGTGTGCATAATTAGAACAGGACTCTGGATCCCGTTGCAGCTTCTGGGGCCAGTGCAGACAGGCCCAGGGAGGCTGGCAGTGCCAGTCTAGATGCTACCTTCTAAGGGTAGTGAAATGCTTTCTTCTCAGGAGAAACTGGGCTCCCCTGGGCAGAACTACCAGTTCACTTTGTTTCTGTTTGTATGCTAACCCTGGGGAAGAAGAAGATTAGAAATCCGGGGAGCGGTGGTTCTGGTAGAATTTCAGGAATTCTGCCATGCCACTGGGACTTAGAAGCCCTCACTTCTGTCCTGCTAACCCCCACCTTCTTACTCGTTCCCTAATCTTTAGTTGCCTGACCACAAAAAAACAAAACTAGGAGCATGAAAAAAAAATCTTAAGGGTATTGTAGCAACTGAATTATAGAGAGAAAACTGAGGGGGAATCTGAGAAGATGACTTATTTCACTTCCATTCTCCCTCAGAGTATAAGCCAGTGGCTTTAAGGCCCTAAATGACTTGCCTCTTGGAAGTCATCTGCTGTTCTTTCCCTCACTCATTCTGCTCCAGGCATGCCCACCTGCTGGCCCTTGAACACTCGAGGCATGCTCCTGCCTAGCATGTTACCTCTGTCTGGAAAGTTCTTCCCGCACATCCATATGACTCACACTCTCCTTTAGGTCTCTGCTCAAATTTCACCTTCCATGACTGCCTCATTTAAAATGGCAGCCCCTTTACCCCCTACCCCTGGCATTCCCTACCTCCCTTTCCTGCTCTATATTTATCTATAATAAAAATATTATAGATAATATAATAATATTATAATAACATAACATATTATTACTGGGTGACCCACCAGTTACCCAGCTCCCTTCCTTAGAGATAATCAGTGTTACCAGTTTTTAATGTATCCTAATGTAACGTGTATCCTATGTGCAGTGCATATATAAGAAAATACATGGTGTCTGCTTATCTAACCTATGAGTTGGGAGGAGTGGAGTACAGGCATAAGATTTTCACATCAGGAAGGATTTCTGTCGTCAGATGAAGGGAGTCAGAAAACAAAGAGGTTTTGAAATCACCTTCTCCAGAGGAATCTTGTCCGGTTCACATTGGGTGATGTAACCAAGATGACTTCTGGAAGGGGCCTGAGATTAAAGTTTGTTGTTGGTTCAGGTGGAAGCAAAGCAAGGAAGTGACAGGAGTTATGGGTGTAAGGTGGCTGCAGATGGAGGGTTTATCATTATTGGGCCAACTGGTAGAAGGTGGATGGGTGGAACCGCATGTCTTGAGGCATTGTCTTTCCCTTGATTCCAGAGCAGCTCTCGTACCTCTGTCCTAAGGAATGCCCTCACATTGTCTTTCAAGCCATTTCGGGGCCCCTGGCTGCAGCCACCGCTTCCATCCTCACCAATCCCATGGATGTCATCCGAACCCGAGTGCAGGTAAGACCAGCCTCCTCCCCTACTCTCCGCCCAGGTAAACCATTACAAGTGTGATCTTCAGGCCCCTCCCCTGACCTCTTTGTGTCATGGCCCTCTAGTCCAGCTAGTTTTCTCCTAGTCATCCAAGCCCCTTCCTTGTGGTTATGACTTACCGTCTACAGAAACTAACTGAGCACTTTGAAGCACCTACAGTGCTTCTCTCATCCTGTCTGCTATCTTGCACATCTCTAACTCCTTCATTTGCCCATGTTCTGGAAATGCTCTCTGGTTTCTTTTAGCCTTTCATCCTGTTAGCATAGCCTACCAGCCACTTTTCCTTACCTTGCAGGCTTGTGGTTATTAGAAATACCAATTTAAGTTAATTGCATTAAGTCTGGTTTCCCCACTAGGCTGTGAGTTCTCTGCAGGCAGTGAGGGTGACTGTTCTTGAATAGGTTCCACAGGTTGTGCTGCGTGGACTAAGCAAAAACAGTGACAGCCTTTGGTGGTGCTGTCCAAAAACTACAGTCCCTGTCTTCAGTCGGCTCAAAGACCATTTCACAGCACCTAGGCCAAGGAAATAGAATGTGAATGACGATGTATAATGTACACATGGTAGGTATAAAGCTGTAGATGGAGAGAAGGGAGGATTTTAATGTCTGATTTGAGTAGATTAAAAAGAAAGCCATCCAGCTGAGTGGGGGTCATTGGGTTATGGTGTGGAGGGGAGGGAAGGAAAACAACCTTAGAAGGTTGGGGGTGAAATTAGCTTCCCTGACACCAGGGTGCTGGGATGGAGGTGACTGGTAAATCTAGGTACATTTGTCCCTAGGAAAGAATCCCCCAACCCCCCTCCATGCACACACACACGTTTGAAAATAAATACATTGGCATCTGCTTGGTTGGCACTTAATAAAGTGCACAGACCGTGTCCTCATTCTCTTCTGAGCCTTGTCCTGGGTGTTCCACAAGGAGATCAAGGGAGAGGCCAGGTCTCTACTTTGAGGAGCTCCCAGGCTGGAGGAGACGAAGTGAGTATGAAGACCAGAGGCATAGCTGAAAAAGCCCTTGCCAAGGCTGTGGAGGAGTGGGAGGGTGGTCAGATGAGAGGGAGATGGGAGTGTGGGGGAGGGGGCTAAAGAAGTCAGGGAGGAATAGGGAGATGTTCGTAGCCGTAGGTGGGATCCCCTTGGGAAGGTCATAGAGCAAAGCGGGAGGCGTAACAAGAGAGAGCTGCGCTGTGTTGGCTGAGGTCTGAGGGGGGCAGTCTCATCTCTGAAGATGTAGTCGGTGGCAGGTTACAGTGGGGGATCAGAGGAAGGGAGCAGGACTGCAGAGAAGAAAGAGACAAAAGATTCCTGCCTTAGCCAGGCTTTCAGTGTGATCGGGAAGACAGGGCATGGGGTGTGTGGGGTATGACAGGGTCGGAGGGGAGGACTGTAGCCATGGGTCCAGAGAAATCATCAAGATGATCAGAATCAAAATCACAGACCGGCAGAGCTGCAGAGGACCTTAGGGTGATTTAATTCAGTCCCCTCAGGCCAGAGAAAAGTTCCGAGACTCACAGCGAATGGTATTAATAAAAGCTAACATTTATTGAACACTTACTGTCTGCCACTGTTCTCAGCATTCTTTTGTTTTCTGCTCAGCACAACCACATGGGGTGGTACTATCACTGTTTTATATTTGAGGAAACTGAGGTGCAAAGAGGTAAGCGAATTACCTGAGGTTGTGCTGTTAGTGAAGTGGAGAGCAGAATTCAAACCCATACTAAATCACGGTGCCGTCCCATAGAAGCAAAATCCAACCTTCTGCTCCCAAGTCTAGTTCTTCCCACTTTAGCCTAAGTCAGAGGGACATAGAGCAAAGGGGCTGTGACTGTAGACCATGGCCCTCTCCTGTGTGTTGACTTTTCCAGGTTGAGGGCAAGAACTCCATCATCCTGACCTTCAGACAGCTGATGGCAGAGGAGGGGCCTTGGGGCCTCATGAAGGGCCTCTCAGCCAGAATCATCTCAGCCACGCCCTCCACCATTGTCATTGTGGTGGGCTACGAGAGCCTGAAGAAACTCAGCCTCCGACCTGAGCTAGTGGACTCGAGACACTGGTAACCAGTGGTGGGAAGAGAAGCCTGCTGTTTTCCACACTACTCTGGGTCAGGGGCAGAGTGGGGAGGACAGCATGCTCTCCAAGTGCCCCCATCACCTAGGTAGCCCTGTCCAGGACCAGGTGGCCTGTCTGGGACAGGGACAGGGACTGAACTGTTCTTGCTGAAGAGGCTCCTCGGCTGGATCCCCTACCCCCATTATTTTTCATTTTCTTGCCAAACTGGGCTCCCTCACCCAGTCCCGGTACTCAGTCTTGCCCTAAGGAAACCACTGTGTCCACCAATCCCAGTCCACCCACCCACTCCTAACCTTTCATCTGGCCTCCCCTCCCTCTGTGTCCCTGAGGTCCGGAGAAGAGCTGTACATAGTGCTTGCTTACTACCACTGGTCTTCCTCTTGGGCTTTAAGCCCAGATACCAAGTAGCTGCCATCAGCCCTTTACTGCTTCATCTCCTGGCTTGCTTATTTTTACTTGGGGACTGAACTGCCCACCAGACTACTCCACTTCTCCCTGCCACTGGGGACAAGGTCCCAGTCACTTCTGCACAGGCAGTAGGAGCAGCAAAAACCCCTGGGTCTCCAGAGCACTCGCCTTCTCTTTGGAGAGTTACTAGGTTGGGAAGAAACGTTGATACTTTGGTTCATGTGTGCATTTTTTTTTAACATCTGTGAACCAGGCTACTGTCTTAGTGCTGCTAAAGCGCCAGTCCTGCAGTCAGAGCCCAACCCTTCCTCACACTGGCGGAATAATGTAGCTTTTCTCTCAACCCCGTTCCATGTCCCTTCCACGTCCCTTCAGTCCCAGCAGCCCCAGGACATATACGCTGTTGGCTTCCCCTGGCACAGGTGACTGAAGCGGTGGGCACAGTTCTAAGTAGATCAGGCTCCCGGAGGCACACCAGACTGGAGTATTACCCGGAAAAGTCAAGTTGAGAGAGTAGTTGGTTTGGAAAGCGACAAGAGGGCATGTGTGCCCCAGTGCATCGCCCCAGACCGGCTGAGCCAAGCCTAGGAGAGAGAAGTGGAGGTTCTCAGCCCCAGGCAGTCATGACATACACACATATGCACCCCAATCACGTGGACTTACGGAAAAACCTGTGGTCTCACAATGGGAGTCTCCCAAGATGTGGAACCGTTTGTGTTTTTCTTCTCCCCGATGTCAAGAGTCATCCCAGTCACAGTACCCTCTGGAGGAATGCACGGAAGAAGAGTAAAGAGGGGCCAGCCAGCCACCCAATACCAGGACCGCTGCATTTATTACCAGCCTGATACTGCCGAGATCTTGTGCTGAGGCTCTCAGGGGCTAGAGGAGGAGCACCGCTTCCCTGCCTCATCCCCTCTTGCCCCACCTCCCACCCCCACCCACCCGCTCGCCTCTTCCAGCAAGCCTGTGCTGCAGGCGGAGAGAGGTGCAGTAAACCCTGCATTTCTGTGAAACACGTTTGGCCTGGATGATACTTAAAACCTTCTTATTGGTCCCACCCCTGGGAAAGGCCATGGTGCCAATTTGAAAGGTGCTAGCCACCTGAAGCCTTGATATTTCTTACAGCTGCCCCACATCCTATCACCCTGGCGAGATCAGAATCTGAAAGCACATTTCTTTACCTTCACCACCACCACTGCCTATTTTGGTCTCTCATCTTTGAGGGTTATTCTCCCTTTCACTTTTTTATTT